>VXBN01004072.1:1574928-1730082 GCA_013397395.1 Sinosuthora webbiana
TTTTTTTTTTTTTTTTTTTTTTTTTTTTTTTTTTGTGGGATTTGGTTGAGTAAGTGCAAATAGCTTCATTCCTTTTGTGTCTGACTCACTGATGAACTCAGATATCTCTAAACAATTATTTCAGGAAATACTTCAATTAAAACAGGCTTACTTTTTTTTGGCACAGTTCATCGCCAGACCAAGTTTTCAAGTCATCTTGTCAGGTTGTCTCTAATCCTACCATGTAAGACTGCTGTGAGTTACTCTTCTGTAGGTCAGCATCACCCCAAAAGGGGCGTTTCTCATTAAGAAATGGCAAAGCTTTCTACCCTTACCCTCTTGCTGGATTATGTTGTGACAGCCCTAAGTCAAAAATACACTTCAGTCTCCTTAGGGTCAGATTTTATCTTGGGGTATGACAGGAGCATGGAACAGGATCTCTCCAGAACGAGTAATTTATGCCATGGTTTACTTTCTGCTGAGAGACCAGAATAAATTAATCTAATTTACATTAGGAGAATATTTAGTTTTGACACCAGGAAAAGGTTTCTCTCTAGGGTAAATGCAACATGCATAGTCACAGAGTGTTTTCTGTTGAGCTCATGCAAGCAAATTGGATGTGTGGGGGTCCGGAGACAGGGGACTGCGAGTGGTGCAAGGAGGGATAGCCTAGATCAAAAGTTTTCAGCCTGGTGTCTGCCTCTGGCTTACCCTAAAGTTCATTGATTAGGGGGCTAGGGTGGCTCCTTTTGGTGCAGTAGTGGTCTGTTCTGGGCCAAAGTCCTCTCAGCTTGCCCTTTCCACATGGTTCCAGGACTGCTGCAGGGACAGAAGGAACATGCTGGGAAGGTGCAGCTCGTCCTACACTTTGATAAACTGGGCTTTCTGCACCTGAGCCTCGGTCCTCACATGCTGGGAGAGGTGTAGGAGATGCCAAACACCCCTGCCCTCAGAGAGGGACGTTAAATGTCTCACTGGGGTCTGTCCTACAGGACCCCCTGGGCATCGTCTGGTTCTACATTTCTATGATTACATTACATGAAAAGCCAGAAAAAAAATAAAACTCCGTAAATATATCACCTATGACCCTGGAAATGGTAATTTTGCAGAACTGCTTTCTTGCGTTTTTTATTCAAGGTGTATTGTGCTGTTCATTACAGTATGTCAGAGTGACAGTAGCATTATTCTTTTATTTACAGTTCTTCCTTTCTCTTCAGCAGTGAAAATGAAAAGGAAATCAATGCCATTAAAGAGAATAATGACAAACTCACCTCCTGCAAGGTCTGTGCTCTTATATATTTTTTTTCTGAATTCTCATCTCTGAATGTACTTGTACAAATGCGATGGAAAAATGGGAGAAAACTCCAGAAAAGCACCACTGCAAAAGAGAGAAATACTGTGGTAGGCCAGTAGATGTGCAAAAGGCTGAAAACAATCCCATGTCCTGCATCTCCCTCCACACCCCTGGCCTTTACAAAAGTGTGCTATATAATTAGAAATGTCAGAGTGGAAGAGCAAGAAAGATCAAATTAAGTGACACAGGAGACAAATGGAGCTGGTACAATTCAGCAGCAATCAAACAGCATTCAAACTTCAGTAACATCGTTGTGTCTTTCAGTCAATCTTTGCACCACACTGTGAGGCCTCATATCAAAGAGCTGTTAAAAACCCACCAAGGAAGTTCTCCATCAGGCAGGAGCTTGTGGTCTTTCACAATTTATTAAGTCAGAGCAGCACCTAACTCTGAACTGTGCCAGCGGGGCAGTATTTCATTGCCCTTTCTGTGGAATTCTGAGCTAAAGCCCTTTCAAAAATTTCCAGATTGTGAGCAGAGTTTGCAAGCACAACATCTGGAAACCACTTTGGCTTTCAGAAGTGAGAAGGCTGCAGCATGCCTCTATATTCTCTGCAAGGGCCCTATTCCTCTATGCTGCATCGCTCAGTGAATAACACTGACTGCTCAGTTCTTCCAGACTGTGAATTTTACTGAGAAATGAAGCAACAGGGATAGAGGGCAATATATTTATCCAGCATGATGCTTGTGCTCTAATGAGTGGGGCAGCCATACAGCATTTAGAGTTGCTGACTATAAAGGATGAAACAAATCTCATTTGCATACTACTCTCAGGGAGAGTTTCATTAGTGAGGTTCACCCTCTTTGTACTGTACCAGTCCCTACCTCTCAAGCAACCCCACTGGGCTGATGGGAAGCAATTTAGAGGGGCTCAAAAGTGGTTCAGTAAGATGAAAAATTCTCGATGGATAATTACAAAGCCAATATTTCATAGGTCTGACTGCTTGCTAATTAACATACTTTGACTAGATCTGCCTGCAGCCAGAGTAGAGCCCATTAAGGAGTAAGCTACCAAATTATGTAGTAAATACTGTGAGGTAACTTCATCCAAAGACTGTGTGATATGGCTTGAAGGTGCTATATTTTGTCTGGATGAAAGGACAGCTAAGATAAGCTGAAATGAAGGGAAATTCAGTGGTAGCTGTGGGTGTGGCCTGGGACCTGGGTGCCCATCAGCTGAGAGCATCAGGGCAGAGAGTGCTGGGTGTGGGCTGCAGTTTGAGATTGAATGTGGCAAAGAGAACCTACAGCAAATGATGGATGGTACTGCCCCAGGAGCAAAGAGTGGTAGATTTTGACATGGTTCATGATCGTTACAGCAACAAAATTGCACAGCTGGTTCCTGTCCTGCTGCATTCACTCATGGAGTTGGGATATCTATGCCTGCCAAAGGAAAGAAGAGCATATAAGGGGCTGTTCTATGCAAAGTTTTTGTGTTTGTGTGAGACAGAGAAAGAGAAAAAAAAGGGTTTAATTAGTCTCTCTTGCTGAAAAAAAAAATGCTGTTGGTCTCTCCATTGAAAGCACAGAGTCTGCAATTGTTAGTGCAATAATTTAATTACAGCACATTCAGGTACGACTTGGTGATGCTCCTGATGTACAGAGGTTACACACCTTGCAAGGGAATTGGTTGAGACTTTCCTAGTAAGCACTGCATCCTGTATCCTCAGCACATTTCATATATCCTGGTTGGTTTCCCCTGGGACAAAATATTTCTGTTTCAGCTGCATTACCCAAGAAATACACCTGCTCCTTTATGTAATCAGCACCATCTCTACAGAAGGGTAAATAGCTACACATTTACCTGATGCAGCAGATGTTAAACATGTTTGCAAAACGGCAAGTAACGATCTAGAATTAGCTTTGTAAAATCCTCTGTAAATGTTATAAAGAAATAAAATAGGTGACAAACACAGCTTTATGCAATTTTCTCCATTCATCTGCACTTGTTCTGCTTATAAGTAGCCGAGTATTGGATAGTCTGCACATGTAGGAGTGTGTATGTGCTTACATGCTTTAAAACCCATTTGTCCTGAGCTCCTGTACAACCACTCTCTGTTGGTGTGTACGTACACATGCATTACAGAAATACATTCACAACACATTGGGGTAGATTATTTGCTTTGTGTATGAGTGTGTGGTATGTAAGATTGCAACAGAGGAGGAAAGTAGAATCACTTGCAAGGTACTGCTGTTTTTGAAGTATTGCTACCATCAAAACACTGCCAGATCTTCAATTTGATGGAAGATTTTGCTGAGGAGCAAGATGGGAGCCACCAACAGCTTAGTGATATCTTGTGTCTATGAGGGGAGATGTGTCTTGGGATACAATATCTGAGCTCAGCCTTCACTGGTAGCTGGAGAGAAAAGTATAACCTTGCCTTCTTCATAGCCTTGCAAACATGTCTTGCATGCAAGTGTGAGATCATACCACAGACTTATTCCCCCATCTCCCCACCACTAATGTTCTTCATGTGGGCAGTGCAGGCATGTGCTTAAGGGCTTTAGCTCTAATTTCAGTGGAGACAAGCTGTTATGTTCCCTTTTCATACAATAATTTCATATTACAGGGAATGTGAATATATATCTATTTATATAATCTAAATCTACATAATCTATATTTGTATATACACTGTGTGCGAATTGATATGAAAAGCATATATACATATGTGATCTTTTAGGTATATGCTTATGGATTCAGTGCATAACTGAATCATTTTGTAAAGACTGCTCACGTATAATTTTAAAACAAAAAGCTATAAATAATACAAAAATTATTTCTGTTTATAGTATCTGATGTTGGTTTGTACTAATGGATGATTCCATAGGATTTTAGAGGTATGTGTATTGGGATACATCATGTAAACATGCTTACCTTATATAACATGTGATTGAATGCATGATTATATGTGTGTATGACATCATTCTGTATTGCAGTGGTGTAGATATGCTTTTAGAGTAACGACCCCAGATGTCAGGCTAAGTTGTTCTCAGCAGCTGGAAGGTTGAAAGCTAAGGCACAGCATGTGCTGTTTATGCAACACTGCTACTATAGAAGAGAGACCTGATGTTTAAAATCTGTAAAAAGGTGCTTCAGCAGCTGTGCTACCAGCCAGTAAGAGTGGCATTCCCTTCCTGCCCCCTTCAGCCACAGAAGACCATAATTGAATAGCGTGTGAATCCTTTGCTGCCTGAAGCATCCAGGCAGCAGACCCAGAGATCCTTTCAAATCAGCGTTTTACAGTTCTTCTTAAGTCAGAGGAGATGTTGCTGCTCTTCTGCTTCACAAAGACAGACAAAAGCCAAAACAATTGTGCAAGGGATGATTCAGGAAGAAGATCAGCATAGCAGAGAAATAGGGACAAAATAAGCTGCCTGTCTCATTAGTATGTAGTAACACAAATAATACGAAAATCATGAAGACTTCACCTTTCTTTACCATGGGGTGTTACTGGTCATCTCACACACAATCCTACCTCAGCCCTTTCAGAAAATAAGAGGGTTACTACTCTTTCCTGACATGTGTGCCCTCAGACCTGTGTTTGTATGTGTCTTGTCAGGAGATAGCACTGGCCACTCAACTCCCTTGCATCTGATGACGGGTGGGAAACATCTTGGTCTAATAGATCTTATCTAGATCTATCTAGATTATACTGCATTTTCCTTTGTCTTCTACAGCAAGTCATTATTTATGGCCAAATCTACTAAAGCAGGAGCTCTGTCTAACCTGCTGGGAAGGTGAGAGTAGCATTACATTGCTTGTGTGTTGAAAGTTGTATGTGTTCCTAAATGGTCTGCCTGTTTAGGTACCTCACTGATGTCATTGGGAAATGGATGAAAAACACTGCTTCTCTTTGGCTGCATTATATGTTGTACACAGGTAAAAGGTTGCAGGTTGTAAAGTGCTGTGGAATCAGACCATTCTTTGTTTTTCAAAATATTTTCTGAGTTTGAAGTGTAAGCTGTGATGCTCTAACACTTGCATAAAATCTGCTAAGTAAGGGTTTGTGAGTAATTTGTATTTCAGCAAAATTTAAAATCTTTCCTTGACCAACTGGTTGAATAACTGGTACTATTTATTAGCTGAATTTAAATATGGGATGATCAATAAAACATGAAATTCTGTAATTACTTTGTGTTCAGAGAGTGCAAGGACATAGCAGAGGAAGTACCTCTGATAAAAGTCTGTGTTATTAGATGAGAGTTTTCTGATGAATTCCTTTTCCTGGTCCCTCATTATCCTCTTAAAGACCGATGACTGCTGGACACGGGGCTCTTAAGCCTGTATGATTATTTCTGTTTCAGTTTTGGTTATAACCTCTTGTAACACACTGAGATGGTGACGTTCTGCTCTCCTTATCCAGAACGTGGTTATGAAAGGGAGGGGAGCTGAGTCAGACTGAGCACAAAGTGGTCCCATGTCCACTGACATGGCTCAAAGCCTCCTGTGGGGTCTAGAGAGACCACAGTGCTCAGGGACTTGGCCATGATCCTGCTGTCGGATAAATAACAATACCTCAGGCCCAAAGAGAAATGTATTTTACAGTTGCTCATCTTAAAGCTGGCAGAAAACCCTGTTCTTTCCCGATTTTTAAGGGAGGTTTTGTTGGGTACAACAGTGCTGTAACTGCTCCTTGTAGATAACAGATTTAGATGTGTGGTAAGATTTGTTTTCATCAGTGTGCTTCAGTCTTTGCAGGTGGGTTTTAAAGATGCACCTTGACTCATTTACTCCACTGGATAAACAAAGACCTAAGACTACACAAAGGATTTCTGAATGTTGATTCTTTGCTCTGTTACATATTGCCCAAATAGATATTGCTTATTTCTTCTCTGTCATAGAATTTATTTGTTACTTTAATTTTTGCATTGTGTACTCTTTTGAGTTTAGACTTTCAGGACTCTTCAAAAGCAAAATGGAATACAAAAAATACAATGGAATTTCTACCTGATTAGCCATTGAAAATAAATATGATTCTAATTCTTCAGTTAAAATGTGGAATGAAATTGTTAATGAATCTACATTTTCAGTGCTGTGCAGGTGTATTTTATAAGCTAGCCCAAAAATGCTTCTGAAACTCTCAGGTTGGATTCTGAACTTAGTAGACCATTTCTCAGATTCACAAAGGTGACAGTGAATACCAGCATCCTGCTATGATCATTTTTGGCTTCTCTGAGTAGACAACAAACAGTTTTTTGTTTTACTGGGACAGAGCTCTGCTGTGCCACCCACTGGGACATAGGCTGCCCCTCATCTCTTCTCCTGACCTTATCTTTGCAGGGAGCTTGGCAGCAGGAGGGAAAAGACAGATCCAGAAGGGCTCCCTGCTCCTCCCCACTCTCCATTAGCTGTGAGTACTGCTCACAGTACTGCTGCTGTGTCACACCAGCATTGAGATGTACCTGGTGATAAAATGACTGACTGCTAGGACTGTAAGACTAAAAATAAGGCAGACAAGATTTTCTTCAGCTTTCACCAGAGCACACAAGCTCTATCACCATGTATTGGCTATTTAATATTTCCAGCCTCTCTGTGTTGGAGAATGAGTTTTTAATGTCTTGCCTGAATATCGCTAGCTCTGCTCCAGATGAGGATGACTACCTTTAGTTTTTAGGCAAGCCATCAGTTTAATCTGAAAGGCCCAACAACTTGCTGCAATGTAATTTCTTCAAAGACCACATCCAGCCATCCTACTGGAAGGAGAAACCTTCCTTTATTTCCACAGGAAAGGAAAGCAAATATTTGAGGGTGACACTGAAGAGCATTGAATTATCTGTTTTCATTTTGTGTTTGGGATATTGTACAGGCATATCCAAAACCAATTGCTCTTGGGTTCCAATTTCTATTTTGTTCAACTACAAATGTTTTATGGACGTTACACAGAGCTACATGTACAACAAGATGCCTGCATGACAGAAAATACGAACCACCAGAAAGATTAATGTAATGGTAAAATATGTAGAAAAATAACAGTACTTTGCATATACAGATCAGTTGCTCATTCTATAATAGCTGACTGTATAAGGCCATTTAGGCATAAATCACTTAGTTCAGCCTGATTTCTGCAGTGATGGGACATAATTGATGATTAAAAGTTTTATGAAACACTCCCAGTCTGTGAAATTAAAGGAAGTTCTTTTGTTTAATTTTGTATTTCAATCAACTGCCAGGAATATCACGATATTAAAAAAAAATACCAGTTTTCTCCTAAAAAACTTTTTATAGATAGTATTAAATCAGTTAAGTATATTAATGTATTACAGAAAAATATTTAACACCATGATATTTTTCACTTTGTATCTGGAATTTATGGAATAAAAGCTAACAACATTGTGATGAATTGATCCACTTCCAGGAGGAATGATGGTAATATTTCATCAGTATCATACCTGAGTTACAAGACTCTTCTTTCAGAACAGCATTAGACAACTCAGGCTTTGGAAACCTCTGGGTCTTGTGGCTGTGGCCCACCTGCTTTTTGTTTAAGAAATTGGTTTGTCAGGCTGGGATAAATGGGGAAATCTTTCTCTTCTTTCCATCATTTGGGAGCAAACAGACAAGGGAGGAAAAATGGGTAGAATCCCACTGCTCTTCCATGGGTCAACATCGGTGTCATAATTTAGCATGAATACACTACAGCAGTGAATCTCTTTCCTCTGGAATCTAGTAAGGATCAGCAGCCCCTTGAACCACTGCATCTATCCCTCAGTATTCATGCTGGTACAGCAGCACTTTGCTATTGAGTGTGTACTTATGACAAAACGAAGGCATCAGTGGTTGCTGTACTAGGGATTTTGATTAATGCACTCACAATAGCTGCTACTACCTGCAGTTTTAATTAAAGCACTAGTTTCTCCACCTCCTTTTGCATCTTAGTTTTGAAACAATTGCTCAACAACTTAATCTTTTTCTTCAGGCTTTTTATAGTAGGAGCTATAATGAGAAGCCCCTGCACAGCCACCCCTTTATCCCTTCAGCTATTTTTGAATATATGTCAAATACATCTTCTACACATTTTTCAAAGATGGTAAATGTTTTGGAATTGGAAAAACAGGCAGAGAGCTGTGAGCCAGCCTGGCAATGGCTTTAGATGTGTATTATGTACTTTAATGTGTGGCAGGCTTGAAATGATAAGAGAGGTGGAAACTATTTTCAAGGCACATGTACTTTCATGGACATGAAAAATAAATTGCTTAACCTTTTAGGAGAGCCTCATGTGCTGCAGTGGCTTTCCTCAGACCCTAGTGACAGATGAAGGAGCTCTTGCTGTGCTTTGAGCCTGCTGGGTTTCCAATGGTTGTGCACAAAGGCCTCTGATGATTCATTCTTATCCTCCTCTGTGATACTCCCAAATCTCTCTGGGTCCTCCTGATGTCCTGGTGACCAGCTGGCTTATCCTCAGCCCTCTGTGCAGGGATGAAAGAGGCAGCATTGAGGACTCTAAGGAGGATTTGCTGTGCAACTGAAAAGGAATGATCTCAGGCCCAACATCCTGCAAATGGATCTTGAAGGCACTGCATACAATTACTATAAATTATTGAACCAAAGTAGTAAAAACTACACTTAATGCATTGAGTAAAACAGAGTGAAAATACTTGCTCTCCCCCCCACAATCTCTCTTATTCCTGTCACAATCTTACATGGAGTTCTCACTGCAGACAAAATTATAGCAGAAGAGCTATAGACAGGAGTCTGTGTACACAAACATTGCAGTGTGTGATGCAGGGTGATTGCTTGTAACATGGATAGTTTTGTCTTTGGTTAAACCTTCATGCTGTCAGATGTTATTTCCCTGCTTTGTATGGTAATTGTCTTCTAATGTTGTTAGGCAACTGCAATGCCAGTCTGATAGCTGTGTGATTTGGGACGCTTGCTATGCCACTCACTGCTGCAGTAAAGTAATTTTAATTTGGTAGATTCCTGAAAAGGCTTGTTCTGTGTAAATGATCTAGCCAGGCATGTGGGTAGCATGACTTCCACCTTGCTTTCCCGATGAATCGATTATAGTTGAAAGAAGAAACAGAGGCTTTTCTATAAATCTACCCGAAGAAAGTCACAAGGTCTCCTTTCAAAATTCATACAACAGGTACAGAGTGGATGTCAGAAGGTGAGTTCAAAGAGACCTGAAGTGTCACTGTGTTTGAACTGGTGACTCAGCTATGGGAAAAAGAGGTGATGACTTTGTAAATAGATAGGATGAATGACGCTGAAGGTGGGAACATGAGCTGTAGGGGTATTGGCAGATTAATAGGTGTAATTATTGTAATTATATGGGAATCACTTGATTCTAGACACTATCTGTCAGGTAAATGCAGAAGATCATTCATAAGCAATTGAAAAGTATTCAAGTAGCCTGTAAAGAAGCTTCCAAAAAGGACAAAAATGAATTGCATCAAAAAGCAGTTTCAGTAAAGTCACATGTAAATAATTGTACAGGTACATGTAAAACATTTTTCTGAAAATCTTTCTTCTCTCTCTGGATAAATGTTGAGGTTGTATAAATAGTGGACTAACTGTTTGGAATAATTTACCCCAATGATTTTAGCATTCCCTCCAACTACCAGAAGAAAAATAGGACGCCTGTTAGTTTTTAATTTTATAAGACCAAGCCACTAAGGGCAAGGAAATGGCCAAAATAGATGGCAATATTCAGGCTGTGCACCTTGCTCTTAGGTCCATGATACTTGTAGCTGGCTTTGTAACAAGAGTGGGGTGTAACACACTGATGCTGCTGTTTCAGAACTATTTTTTGCCACGGAAAGGTGTTCAACTAAACTAATGAGAGAATTGTCTTGGCAGAGAATGGCAGTCAAAAGATGCATCACAGGGGTCCTGTCGCATAGGGATGGAGAATGGGACAGTCATGTCTAATTATTGCCCAGTTCTTTGGCTCTAGGAACACCTTCTTGCCAGCCACATGCTCCAAGAAATGATCATGTACACCCTTCACTGCTCAAGTGGGGGCTTTATCATGAAGAAGCCTGAATATTATCTTGTAAGTGCATCTTCCTTCAGCTGCTGTCATTGGCACATTTTGTTGTTTACTGTGGTTGAGACTCAGTTAAAACCTGACAAGCTTTGATAGACTATGTCAATTGTTTTTTTCTTTGATAATACCCATTGTATTTTACAGTACTCTGTAAAAAATGAAAGCTCTTTGCTTATATGAGAACCAGTCAGCAGAGAAACATGACACACAGAAAATGGATATTGTTTACGGATTTGATAATGTTGGCTCAAATGTCTGCATAAAAAGTTCCCTTTTGACTTTTGTCAGAATCACAGTCACATCAAATGGCTTTTGTGTCCTACCTTGGGTAAAATATTCACCTCATGGACTTTGCCAAAACTTTTATACAGAGGTAGAAATATTTATGATCCACCAGAGGCTCCCTGTAAAGCCCTTTTCGTAATGACTTTTCTAAATGCCTTTTAAAAATGCCTTTTTGAATGCAATGTCTTTTCAGCCTCTGTTTTCCAGCCTCTACTCTACTTTCTAATTTGGTAATTTCCTCCACACAATTCTGGTTTTGTTCTGTTGAGCCTGTGCCATGGGAATGAACTGGCTTTGCTTTCTGCACGGGTGGGCTTAAGTTTCCTTGGAAAGCGTGGCTGGGAGTCACTGACACAACTGCAGCCTGTGGCCACAGCATCCCTGCAAAGTGCAGGTTGCTGTTCTCATTTTACAGATGGCTAAATGAAAGCAGAGGAATGAAGGGATTTGCCTAAGGCCACATAATAAATCAGTTGCTTCTGTTGGATTAGTTACAGCTCAGGACTTCCATGCTGCCAACTGCCAACCCTGCACTCATTCCACCACTCACTCCATTGTTTCCAGTGCCACAAGGATTGTTTCTGCCCTACTAGTTTAGAGGACATATAGATGGTCCTACTCGAGACATAAAATCATCCTGCTGGCTCTTGTTTTAAGAGACATTGCTGCCCTTATGTAAGGCGGAAGATCTGGGGTAAATGGTTTCTTCTTGCATGATTCTTCACACTGTGAACTTTATGTCATTGCACATTTTAATGACATTTTTCTGGTAATGTGAAGGTTGACAAAAATGTGCTTGGTTAAGCCATGGAAATCTGGACTTCTTTCCATAGTTTTTATTCAGACCCGAAAAGTAACATTATATGCATCTTGACACATAACCCAAAAGCTAGGGTGAAAATAGGCCTGTCCATTGTGCAATATGGGATAATCTGATGTAAACTTGCTGATAAAGATTGGCACAGAGCAGGGCAATCATCCTGCACATGCTTCCTCCTGGAGATGTGCTTATAGCTTGGTCTTTGGTGTAAATATTACAGCAGCTGTGAGCATTTGGAGCACTCTGTCTCCACCAGTACAGCTGTGCTTTTGCTCCAGCAGCTGAGGGGATTGCAGGAAAGGGTATATGAAGGTACTTGAACTGGGAGCACTTCCGTGTTTAGACAAAACCAACAGAAAATGTGACATGTACATGGGTTGAAAAGAAAATCACCAGTTAAGGTGTGAGCACAGCTGCCTGTGACATGCACTGGAATATCTAAATAGGGCACTTCAGGAGTAAGGGGTAGCTGGGAGAAGCCATAGAGGCAGTAGAAAACATCTAGCAGGCAGACATGCACAGCAAGCAGAGGAAGGAAGGGATTTGCTCCTGCAGGGTGCTGAGCATCTTTGATGCCCACTTGAGTTCAGAGGTAAAAGGGACAATTCTGCAATTATCTTTATGTGGGATGTATCTTAACTGCTCCCGAAGTTTCCTTGTTATAGTTACTGCCATTTCACTGCAAGCAATGTAATGTAAGCAGATCCACTGTGCTTTTTTTCTTTGGAACGCTAAATTGTTACAGCTTTCTAATAATTTGTTCTGACAAAGCTCATCCAGAAATGCACAGCAAAAAGGGTGATGTTTGATGCTGTCACTTTTATTGCCTCACTAAATAACACAAGAGAATTTTTCATCCTTGAAACAGTTTTTCTGACTATCCACATAGTAATGTCAACTCTATAATCTTTTTCTCCCTAAGAATGGTATTATTAAAATATTCCATGTCTTAAGTAGGATTCTCTTCATAGTAACACCTTTCTTTAAAAGGGCTCATCTTAAGGTCCATGCAAATATCCATTATTGTTTGTGCACATGTAACACAACTACTCAGTCTTCATGATAATTTTATATACAGGATATAGAGATGACATGCTCACCTATGTCCACAAAGAGTAAAATCTTCCCTTCAGGCTCTTCCGCACCTCTGTTTCACGATGTGAGCAGGGAGGGTGGAATCAAGCCCTAGAACAGCCATGGGAGCAGCATGGCCACGTGCAGAAATTTCATTTACGTTGTTCCCAGCTGGAATGGTGTGTGTTTCTCTGTGTTTGCAGGTGAGTGGTTACCCTTCAACTGCCTGGTTGGTTGCAGCTTTTTTTCATAGCAGTGAGATAAATCAGAGTGCTGCATGAAAATCAGCACCCCCTCACACCTATACAGACTTGTGACACCATCAGGGTGGGTTTTGTTTGTCAGTGCATTGCATGGAGGCAAACACACACCATTTCTGGCAGATGTAATCTTTTTCTGCAGTCCTGCTTTATGCAGAAACAAAAAAGTCTTCATTTGTATTGGCTGCAATGCTATGAAATGTCTGAAAAAGAGCATGAAGTGACCAAGCACATGAAAATTCCATGTGGACAGTGTATAAAAAGTGAACATTACAGATGCTTTCCTCTTCCAAGGTGATATATGATTAGCTGCATGCTGGAGTCCAGGGCATTCCTCTGGACGCCCTGGAAGGTCACAGACCTCAGAAGAGAGGACTGGGACCTGAGCAAGGGGGGTTGGAGACCCTGGCACAGGGCCCAGAGAGACACAGCCCTTGACTTTAGTCCGTGGAAAAAAGCTTCTAACACTGAGAGAAGAATATTACAAAGTTGTGAAAACAGTAGTTTAGCTTAGCACAGGGTGAAAAATTATGTAGTTTTGAGTTTTTAGAAATAGGTGCATGGGGGACAAGATGGAGGATTTAGGGTGGTGCCCTGAGTTCTTCCTTCTTCTCCCCTGGCCTCCATCTTCTGGTGATGGCGGCACAAAGTAGTTAAAGGAGATTGGGTCAGAGTAAATATATACCTATATTTAGTATAGGTAATAGGCATTGGCACATAATTATAAATGAGATGTACATAATTACCTGTATAAAAGGCAGCAACCTCCCTTTGTGGGGGGAGTCGTCCTGTGTCCGAGCAGCAGAACAGACCTAGGCTGGGCACAGAGAACATTGTAAGATAAGAAACAATAAACAATGCAAGAAACCAAAAAAACCAAGACCTTGAAGACTCAGTTTCTTTCTTGCGTCTGTCTCAGGGCCTTCAGAGGGCAAAAGACTCTAAACCATCAGAAACATGGGTGAAGAAACAAACCCGAGAGCTGCACAATAATGTAAGTTATTTATTCATAAGAGGATTGAAGCAATGTTTCTTCCAGTGTGCACAGGCTTTTGATTCTGCATAGCTGAACTGGAACCTATTGTTGGCTGCCACTGCTGTGACGCTGTGCAAATCCTTAATCACAGCCACTTCAATGGAATAGGTTATCTGTAATCTGGAGACACAACTTCTCCAACAGAAGATCTGCTGTCATTAAATATATGAGATTAGCTGACACAAATCCTCTTGCGAAAAGTGTCTTCCACTGCACCAATCTCAAGTGCATCATACATAAGTGCAACTGTGTACAGATTAAAAATAAAAAAATATTTAAAAATATGCATATGCAGCTCTGAAATGTCATGTTTGGAAGGAGTGTAGTTATGCTAAAAGCCATACAAATTTAGAACTTTACTGTAAAAGAAGTATTGATGATATCAATATGACATCAATTAGATATCTTTTTCTTTTTTATATTATAATCTCTCTATTATATACGATAAATTTCAATGAAATTTTACAAATTTGTTGTAGGCGAATCCAGTTTATACATGAAACATTATATTAGCAAAGTACCTGCTTCAGGTAGGAATTTCTAGGGATCCCACTGTGTGGTTTTTATGCTTTTTTTAAAAATAAAATTTCTTCAGAATTCTTTTTTATTTGTTTGCTTGTAAAAGTATGAAGCCAAGCCACTTTCAAGCCTCAATGACTGACCATGACTTTCTAAAATATGGTACTAGTAACCACTCCTATCACCAATTCTCTAGACAGAATTCACATTGAGGGTTGAATGCAGGCAGCCCTCTGGCCATGCATGGAGCTGCTGACATGTTTAGATTAAGCTTTTTTTTTTTTTTTTTCTTCAGGGATATAGCATTATCTTTCACTTACTTCCAGAAAATGTTGTGTATTGCCATGGCAGCTCACTGCTGGGCTATTGTTTTGGAATGACGAAGCAGGGAGAATGGAAAAGCAGCTAAACAAATGAGTTCTCTTAGAGCCCAGAGTTCTCATCATGGGAGCATCACACATCTCTCTGTCATTATTATTATTATTATTATTATTAGCCCCAAAGAAGCCTGAGGTATATACCAATGCACTTAGTGCTATACTTTCAGAGGCATTGATACTTTGTTGTCAGAGGCACTTCTCTGTCAATATAATTGTTCTCATGGTGGTGAACAAGCTGCAGTCAAGCAGCCTTGAATACTGGACAAACTCAAATAACAAAGCATAAGAGAAAAATAATTTTTTTGTAGCTGGAAGGAAGAACATGTCTTAAAATTGCACAGACAAAATAAAATGAAAGGAATAGAATGGAACAGAATAGAATAAGACAGAATAGATAAGTAAATATCACTGATATATTGTGTGTGTATATATATATATATCTCCAACTGAAAAGACATGCAGAAAAGTATCTAGACCCTCAATTTTTTTTAAATAATATGTTTTCTGCGTTGATGCTGCATATAGCCATGATAGTTTGGAGTTATAAGAAGCCTGATCTTTAACTACTCTGTGACAGGGAAGTAATTGGTTTCTTAAGCGCTGGAGATGAAATATCATCTGTGATATCATCTCTGAGCTGCTTAAGGAGCACGTTGTATGTGGCCTTTTCTTCTAAAAAGCAGGGTCTGAGATGAGCCATATGGGTAAAGTAATGCCTAATAAAGTACACTTCAAATTCATAGCAGTACTATTGCTAGAACTTGGAAGTGACAGTCTGGGTTAGGGCAGGACCTCCTGAGGGGAAGGCAGTCCATGGTAGTGTTTAGGCAGCATCAGGTGGCTTGATACTCAGACACTGAGTTTTGAGAGCAGGGAAATGCATGGGGTCTGGAACAAGTAACAAATATATCAAGTGAGTCATCTATTGCCTGTTAACTTTTTTTTCTAGATTTTGTATGGTTAATACATAATATTACTTCCTATTCTGCTCACAATTTCTATATATTAGGTTGAATGTTGTGAGAACACAGGAAACCTGTATGTATAGCAGTTTTCTTTCAGTAGGGTTGTTTGTTTGTCTTAGTTTTAGGGTTGTTTGTTTGGTTTTTGTTGATGTGTGTGATCTTTTGTGGAAAAAAATTGCTTGAGAATGTTTTATAGGAATTTTTCTGTCTTAGTACTAAAGTAAAAATTATTATTGCTGGAAATTTCCTAGCACTCAATTTATTTAAAAGTAATGCATTTCCCTTCATGGGATTTTGCACAGGCTCTGAGGTGTATAAACGAACCTTGAGAGTAGCAAGTGGAAAAACTCAGTCTGTATTCCTGGTCACCCACTACCCGTAGTGGGATGTTTGCACTGATGCAATAGGCATATCCAACTCACAGAACAGAGTTCCAAATAATGCAGTCTTTAGGTACAAGTTCAAACTGCCTTACATGCCCAAAAATCATTCTAGGCACCCTTTTCTGAAGAAGTAACCATTATTGAACTCCCAGCCTTCTTCCGAATATGTCATGCAACCTACAGCACTAAAACTTTCTCATGTAGATGGTGCCATAGAAAGTAAGTATTATAGAAATCTTAAACCTGGGAATGTCTGGGTGTGGAAGCACTGAGGGGAAGTCAGGAGAAGGGCTCTGAGATTGGTGTGTGTTGATGCTCAGCAAGACCTTAGCACACATCTACCTGCAGCTTCCCACCAGGACTGGGAGAAAAAGGGCAGTGAGCAAACCCTAATGGAGGTGGGGATGGAGAAATGGACATTTCCTAACAGATAAAAAAATGTTTACCTAAAGCCAACATAAGAGGAGCACAGAAGATGGAAGAATGACTTGGCAGTTGGAANCAAAAATGTTTACCTAAAGCCAGTACATGGTCACCAACATAAGAGGACCACAGAAGTCGGAAGAATGACTTGGCAGTTGGAATTCCTTCTTCCCAATGTCATTGCAAGGACTCCTACATACAGCATCTGCATATACATTATTGTCTGGATGCTGGAAAAATGACTTGTGCTCACACATATATTGCAGTCAATGTGCCATGTACTTTTTTCTTAAATTTTGGGTTGTATATATAAGGAACTTTGGAGCTTCGTACCACGTGTGGGTGGATCCCATAGGAGATGAACAAGATATGTCTGGTTGCGGAAGATAGTATGTCTGGTTGTGGAAGATGATGTCAGTATAAAGATACAAGGGGCAGAAAGAAGCAGGTGGGAAAAAGGTGCAGGATCAGCCATGTCTGGCTGCCATTCTTGTAGGGGAAGTAGTATTTCACTGAATCAAAGAGGGACTGGAGGACACATGCCAGGAGTGGCTGGAAAGAATGAAATGGTCTGAGCTGAATGAAATTCCAAGGCTTGGAGATGGAGAAGATCAGGCAGATTTTCAGAATCTTTTTTGTGGATCTGTGAAATAGACTCCTTTGGTTTTGGGTCGGAGTATAAAAGGACCAATATATGAACAGAGAAAGGCGTAGTAAGTTTTCTGTTGTGAAGAAAAGCATGCAGAAAATTATAGGCAATTGAAAGAACAATAATTTCTCTGGAGAAAAGATGAAAGAATGGATGGGAAATTCACATTTTAATGTAAAAACTGATTGTAGGATTGCGTGTAATATGACACAGTTATACCTTATACAGAATGCATTGTAAAAATGTCAGTCAGTTTCTGATTCATGAAGCTGAAACAGCACAGGACTTAAGATCAAGGTTAATGGCTCCTTCCCACCTCTGCTGGATAACCTTAAGGCTCTAGTGTACTGTGGTGGGCAGGAGTCACCTGCATGTTTGTGTCTGCATGCAGCTCCTTCTTGATCTACACCTGTAGTATACTGTGTGAACATCTCAAGCTTTTGGTCATGCAAAAGCATTGTGAAGCAATGAACAGATTGGATCATGATCACATGGAGAAAAAAGTCACAAAGTCACTGCTGTATTGGCAGCTGTAATTTGCCTGAACAAGTTTTTTTAAATTGTGAAATAGAAAGGTGACATATTTTTCTTTTGATTTGAACACTGACTTGCAAATTATAATGTGATGGTGAATTGTTTTTTGTCTAATAGTATCTGAAAATGTCTCAAAATCCAAGTTAGAATGGGCTTAAATTTGCTCTTTGAGGGTTTCCGCACTTCTCTGGAATTTTCTTAAGGATTTACAGGTTGCAAACACCTGATGTAGAACAATGCTGATGAAACCAGACAATGTGTCCAATTTTCCCCTGGCATTTGTAAAAAGAATCTGAATGGGATTGGTAGATCTGCACATTTATTCTGTTATGACAGGAGATTTTATTTTTCAGCAGTATGCCAAGAAGGATTGAAATAGAAACAGTCTGAGAAAACCTGCAAAGCCTTCCATATTCATTGTTTTTGATGGTCTAGATACATAACTTGAAAATAATGCATCTTGGGTTTCTGCTATTTCCAGTTACTGCTGGCTTAAATGAGAATCATGGGAAAAACTGAATAATTAATCAAGATAATAAAATGTTATTTTTCAAATCTTTTGGTGGCCATGATCAAGCTGAAAAAGAAGATGCAGTTAATTTACTTTACCCAAAGTAATCTGATCATTTCTGATTTTGTTTCTTTTCCAGTTACTCTACCTGCAGCCACAGCACAAAAATACAGAAATATTCAATTTTGCCACTCTCTACTTTGGTTTAATTCTTTATAGTGAGGAAAAGCTTATATTTAAAATTATGAACAGTTTTATTGCTTCTCTATTCTGGCCATTGAACAAATATATGTAAACACAGCTTCCTGCAGTTTTATGTCATAGCAGCTCACACACACCCAGGCTGTGCCTACACTAAATTAAATACTAAATGTGTTCAAAACAGTTGAACCCTCTGTCACTAGAGACCAACTGGCTTGAAATGACCTTCTAAGCCTTGCTTCAAAACTCACTTCATTTTAGCTATGAGTCCTGACCTACCTAGAAACACTTTCTCCTGCCTGTTCCCTTTGCACAGTACCTCTGCTTACTGTAGACAAAACCTGATTCCTTGAGCTTTGGCCAGGTCTTCGATGATTCCCTTTTCTTGACCTGTCTTGTGACTTGCTGACAGGCCTGGGCTCCAGCCACAGCATCTGCCTTCAGGTGGGATAATCAGCCAGAAGAGGGGACTGCAGGCTGTGCCCTACAGCCTTGTGCAATCCCATATAGGCTCCTCCTCTGCTGGGCTCTATGGGTGAGGAAGGGTTTGCTATATCCATTATGGTTTGACTTTTGCTATTTAGGACACTGTGGATGAGACAAGCTGGCAGAGGAACTGCTCAGCTCCCCAGATGGCTGGGCTGTGAACCATGTGTGATAAGCTGGTTTTGTGAATCTGAATGACTGAAAAAATTTACTGGGAGGAAGAAATGTGTCCTTCCATAGCTACGGGCAAATTACATTTCTGACTCGAAAGTTGGGAATCTGTTTCCAGTGAGACATTGTTTCTGTTCCTAATCCAACTGTGCTTGGCACTGTGGTATATGAGCAGCATGGAAATTTTACATAAAGAAAAATTTGACACAATCTTACTGGTCTGGACACAATACAAAGATTACAGACACAAAGATATGGGGGATTCGAGGATTTATTCTGTTGTTAATAACAAATAGATTGCTCATGGTATCTTGAGTTAAAAAAAAATTCAAGCTGTAATCTGTTTTTTGGAGCTATAACAATTTTTTTCAATTTATGCACTATTTGTTGATTAGCATTATTATTAGTGTGTTGTACATATACACATACTTGAAAATATATTTTATTATACATACACATATACTAGTAATATTAGCATTATTATTATTGTATTAGCATTTTCCAAAAAGACTATGAACTTCTTGCATTATGGGAAGTCTTGGCATGTTGCAAGGTATTTGTTGAGCAGATTCCAGTGCTGGTGAAAATTTTTCTGCAGGCAGGAATCTTTTCATACAGTCCAGGGATCATCAGTGTCTTGTGTCAAGTGACTGCTTAGGACAGAGTATGATCCAGTCTGAAATTACAGCTAAAGTGGATAATGTTTAACATCTTAACTGGATATTGAGCTTGCATAAGATCTGAAGGATCACACTCCTATTTGTCTAAATGTGGTGATCAGTGATTGATGAATTCTTTTAGCAATTCTAACTTCATTTTCTGTGCCTCAGGTCCCAACTGTTCAGTTAGAAGAGCTTAGCATCCATCTCACAACAACTGCATTGTGGAGAGAAACTAATTAATGCTTCTAACGTGTTCAAATGCAGTGCATCTCAAAGGAAAAATAAAGAAGGAAACAAACAATTTTGTAATCTGGGCAGAACCTTTGTATAAATGTTTAATAAAAAAAGAGGAAAAAAATATGAATCACAATCTGAACAAGAAGGTTGAAACAAAATACAGAATAACAACTGCTGTACTGAATGAAGTTGTGATCCCATGGAAAAAATGCAAAAAGATAATGCAATTAAACATTAGAAGAGAAGATCAAAGGAGACCATGCTGAAGCTTTTAGATGTGTGATAGGCTGATGCAAAGCCCTGTTCTTCATGTTGGGATTAGAGGACAGGAAAAGCACACAAAAATGCAGTAAGGGAGAGTAAGACAGGTATGGAAAACTTCCAGGTGTGGAAAATTTTCTGATGCAAACTTGAGGAATACACAGATTTCCATTCTCCATGTTCTTTCCCAGTTTCTTTCCAGTTTGCAACTTATTTTTTCTCTCTTCTTGTTATGCTAAGATTTTGATTTTTGTCTTGTCTCAGCTGAGCTTCTCACCATATCTGTATACATCCTCCTTGCATGTGAAATCTACAAAGTTCCTATGGCTTAGTCACATCTATCTCTTGGCTGTACTTCTTTTCTTTTGTCTGTGATAGAATTCTTTGTGTATTAACCATTAAGAGTTTCTTTGAGGAACTCAGTCTCTTTAACAGGTTTCCTTGTTGGAAAAGGAGATTAAATCTTGAAATTTTTTCAATATGTTGAAATCTGTCTTCCTAAATACTGTTTTTTTAAAAAAATTGCCCATTCTCCTATCTTCTAAACATGTCATTTCACTCTTGCTTTTCCCCCCCCCAGAAGCCCTTCCCCTTGGTATTGCAATAACTTCTCCCATGCTGATTAGAAACTCCTGATGGCTTTTTGTGCTATTTAATTTCAAAACATTTGTCTAAAGAATAATCAAAATGTACATTTTCAAAAGAAATTAACTGCTGGTTTGGCTGAGTGAAAAGCTCCACTGTTACAACACCTGTGGTCTTTTCCCCTTTGAAACACACTTTCCAACGGGTCAGCTAGTTTTGTTGGTGACCTAGAGAGGTAACATATGCTCCTTGACATCTTCCCTGATGACAAGGTAATATCTACATTATATTAAGTAGTCCTGTGACATGAATTAACCCACAAAATCTCTTATTTTAGTTAAATGATCTTTTGATCAGGCTTGAGCCCGTATTTGACTATCTTTCAATTTTTGGTGCAAATATTTATTTTCTTTCTTCATGCAGGTACATTTTGTAATACTTTTGTGTTATCAAGAATGATGTTTATACTACAATGAAAGAAAAAATATTAATCTTTCTCCAATTTCTTCCAAGTAAAAGAGAATAATAATTAAGAAAAAATAGGGAAAAATTGAGAGAATAAAAATGTGCCTGGCGGGGTGAAAAGTGCAAGGGGACTAAGAAAACAGGCTTATGATTAGATCTTGACAATGACAAGAACATACAGGAAATAACAGAAACGTATGTAATCTTCACCCAAATTATTTTAAGGAAAACAGACTAAAACAGTGGCTCCATAATCTTCCATTTGAGCTTATGGTTTGAGGAAGTGCTCTGATATCTACAATATGGAAATGAGCCTGAATGTAATGTTCTGTTCTCCAGAGGGAAGTATCAAACATGAACAGGGAAAGGTGAAAATAAGTAGACAAGAGCACTTCTGATAAAGGCAGGGGATTATAATACCAGAGGCATATAAAACAGGCTGAGAAATGATTTTGTTGCCAGGAACCTAATCTCATTCCAGAATTGTTGTTATAGGGAAGAGATTATGTCAGACAAGAAGGTAATTACTGAACCCGACTCAATGCCAGTGAAGTTATCTGGAGAACGCTGTCCAGTGTTCTATATTGAACCTGAGAAAAGATGCAAACAAATTGGATAGCATCCAGAAAAAAATCATTGATACCTATGAGAAATTTTTGAAAACCAAGCAAAATGAAAAAAAAAAAGTTGAAAGAACTGCAGCTGTTATTTTGAAAGTCGGAACGACAAAGGAGGGACTGGAGAATATTCTGACATTCTAAAGGGTTTTATAAAGACACCTGTGATCAACTATTCTACATAGTCAGTGGGAAAAAGAAAAATAAAAGCTATTTAATTTGAAGGAAAGATGGCTGGAAAGTTTATATCAAAAATTCTTTCTTGTTAAAATTCTGAAAATCCAGAAGAAGCAGCTTTAAGGATCCGATAGCATCAGTGATTTTGAAGAAGGGCTGAAAAAATGCTAGAGATGAACTAGGAATGCTTCAAAGTATCTCACCAGGCTCAGTCACTTTCCAGCCCTTCATTCTTATGATTTTTGACTGTGTCTGCTATCTGTACTTACAATCTCTAAGGCTAAAAAAGGATATGATATCAAATAATTTGCCAAAGGGCCTCATTAAACCTAACATTGCAGGACTGACCATCTTAGCATTGGACAAGCTCTGTAGAGCCCCAATTCACTTTTGAGAAAAACATCTTCAGTCATCTCTAGCAGGATTATTCCTGTTTTTTCATCCCAGGATAAGCAGTTTTGTGATCAGGGGTTGGAATCAGAATCATGTTCCCCATGTGCCCTCCAGGATCAGAATTCCCCTGTCTTGCTCTCCATGTTGTTTCCCAGTTCTTTGCATTTTATTGCAAATGAGACATGAAAAATGCTTTTAGTTTTGTGTAGATTTTTTTTTTTTAAAATTTTATTTTTAATATTTTATAGAGTAAAAAAAAGCTTCTCTGAAAGGGAGAGGAGCAATGATCATTACCCCTTTAGACTGGCAACTGTCAGGGTGTGTCCCTTCTCTCTGCTTTTGGGAGCCATTCGAATTATGGAGCTGCAGCAAAAGGAGGGGAAGGCACCACTCCTTTTCTTTCATTGTTTGCCTGTTTTAATAGCCATTCTGCAGCAAAATGGAGGATAAAATTACTGGATACTTGTAAGATCAGGCGTCTTTTGGGCTTGGATTCAGGGATATTCACTCTGGAAGAAATTCTGCCCCCACAAAAGGCAGGCTTCAGTTAATACCCTGTTCAGCCACAATGACAGAGTTTCTAAGCAGTAAAAGAAGTGGGCATCTGTGTGCAAGATTCTAGTCAGAAAATTTGACGGGTTTATGGCATTTCAGGCATACAAATGCTATTTTGGATGACAACCTTACTGATTTATTTTCCTTTTATTTTCTGTACTTTGCAGCAAAGACAGCATCTCCTGCCATGTTACGTGAAATGCCTGCTTACATCTGCAAGGCAAGGGCTGTTTGGATTTTTTTTTCACATTTTTGTAGTAGCACACATACCCACATTTCTAAAATACAGTGCTTACGTCACCTTGTGTCAAGTTGCATAAATACTCTGCAGAGAAGGGAAGGTGAGAGATACAAGAAGTCTTTTATTACTGAAGCATGAAACACTCATTCTATAGCCTTCAAAAATCTAAATTAGGGGTCTAGAAAGGATTCCCAGCTTTGCTTAAATTTTCAAGGTTAGTGAGCTTTTCATAAGCTTGCCTGTGTGCAATAAAATCATTATTTTAATCCTGGAATGATTCAAGCTATTATTTTATCTCACTACTACAAAATTCTTGGGTTTGATTGTTATGAAGGAATGTTCATTATTCTAGTAGTTGAATTTATGAAAATTATTGTATTGTTTTATTTGAAAGAAAATTCATTAACGGCCTAAAGAAGTTTCCTGTTTCAAACTGAACAAGAGAATTCAATCCTAGATGAAAGATAGGCAAACTGAGATTTCTGTGATCATTTGTCTTAATCTCTGAGAGCAGGTTTTAGATCCCTGACTATTTAAAAAATGCATGCCAACAATACTTCCTAAATAAAATGAATGGGAATCTAAATTTATATTACGAGGAAGCAGCAGAAGTTTTCTGTATTTAAAGAACACCTTTCAGTTTCAAATCAAAATAATAGCTACAGCAGAAGAAAGGGAAAATGCAAACAACTTGGAAAAGTAAGTAAATCTAATAAAATAGATAAGACTTTTTTGACTGTTTGGGTAGTGTATAAAGATTTAAATATTGCAGGTAAACATCTATTGACAGACAAAACCCCTGCAAAACTGTGAGGCCCTGACTTACTAGCACTAAACTGTGACCCAGCATTCAGAATATCTGGTTCTGGAAATACAGCTACAGACAGAAATAACCTCTGAAGTTTCTATCTGTGAAATAGTCATAAAATAAATTCTTACAGGATTACAAGGACTTCTCTGATATAGCACTTTTTTCAAATTAATACAAAGACTGTTGTTTCAGATAGGCTATTAGCTTATTTGCTTTGCTTCACTCCCTAAAACTTGTTTCTCTCTGAAGGAAAGCGGAGCAGTGTGTTACATTGGTTACAACATGGCTTGAACAGTGGTCTGGTGTATGGGATTTGTTTATCACCATGTTTTTCAATACTTAACCCCATGTCTCAAGAATCATTATGTGCCCAATTAGCTTTGGTTTATATGCTCTGTATGGTTTAACTGTGCAGCGTTGTTTCTTGAGAAAAATTACCTTTCTAGAAAACTGGGATCATTTCATCCAGCACAGGCCACCCTGAGATTGTTACCTTATCATGGGTCAAAAGAGAACAGATGTTGCTACTGAATGTAGAGTCGGGAGGGAGAGATTTGGTTACGCAAGGCAGTAATACCTTAGCTTCTTTAAAATTGTGCCACATTCTTGAATGTCATTCAGGGACCTCTACAAGATAGAAAGATCCTAAATTGTCTTGGCCTACCACCTTTATTAATTGGAACTACTTTTTAATGGTTCTCATGAAATTCATAAAGTTAGTGCCTCTAGTTTCTTTTGGCCAAGAACCAGTTGAGAAATCAGACTACAGAAAAGTGCCCTGTATATAAAGCAATTTATTTTTGCATCTTCTTCTTTGTGAAATGTGTTTCTAAGATGATAACACTTTAAAAAAAATCTTTTAAGAATCTGTAAATACAACTTTTGGGTTTTTCAATTTCTGCACATTCAATGCAGTATTTTGAAATAGTCATTTCAAAATGACTATTATCTGACCATTATCCAGATTTTAGTGAGATGGTCATTACTTGAAATATAAATGTAACTTTAACTTTGTACATTTGTTTTGAAAGCTGCAGTTCATTATATTGTCTGAACTTTTGACGTAATATAGAACTTATCATAAGTGCAGAACCAAAAGTCACTCCTGCTGAAAAATCATTCCTTTGAGCATTTTTACATTCTACTGTGTACAAAGTTTTGACAAAAAATAGGGTTATGCAATGTAATCTGGAGGCCATCAGAATCAGGCTATTTCAAGTTACAAGGAAAGTATGAATTTTAAAGGTGTGGAGCCTCCCCTAAGTATGGGCTGGATCCTCCTCCTTTACTTTCAGTCTTTAAAGCTCCAGTCTGATTTCCCCTACTATTTCCAAGTGAGTAAAGGCAGCCTTAGGGAGTAGAGTCTCCTTGAGGAAGCCTACAGTTGCCAATTCATTTGAGTGCCTAACAGTCCATCCAAATGCTCTACCTCTAGGCTACTCCACCATCACTGTTTTTTCTTTTGGCTACTTGTAATTAAAAAAATAGCACTGGGTATAGTGATGTTTCAAGATAATTTCCAAGTAGTTGCAAGACTAAATATCTTTCCTTTGAGCAGAATGGTGTAAATGTAAGGACTGTCAGTACAGAAGTGGGTAGCCTGAAGAGCCTAAGAACAGACTCATTCCAGTCATAGGTAAACAAAATTTGATTTCTTATCTGTAACAAGACAGCCAGCTGGAAAAAAAAAAAAAAAAAAAAGAAACAAAGCTAGTTGCAAGACACCTTCAGACTTTCTTTTTCCCTTTTGTGAAACTTAGATGAGAAATGTCAAGATTACATGTAATGAAACTCTCAGCTAAAAATATGATAATCTTTTTAATGCAGCAAAGGCTAAGCACATAAAGTGGTGTAATAATTTGTCATCCCAGGAGAATGTGTGTGAAAACTCATGGAAACGTGATAATGGATTCTGATGCTGATGTATGAACCTTTTCCAAAATGTTTCTCCTCCCCTCCATGCAAAGAAACTAGTGAGTATTATATGTACAGGAAAAAGATGTAATCCTTTTCATAAACATGCTTTTAAAAATCTGGCTAACTGCTTTCTCTTTTTGTTTTACTCTCTTTGCATGTGCTGGACAGTGAAAATTGAGGACATGATTCTTGAAGAGGAAGTGTTTTCCCCTACTGTAGACCTTTTTGCGTCCATGGTAATGTCATTCAACTGATTTGTACCTACAATTTGAAAGAAGCAATATACAAGCCTGGTTATGTAAGCAACTTTTCTTAATGAGGTAATAGTGAACCTCCATGCTCTCTGCTTTTTTTTTAAGGAAAAGTCACTAGACAACTGGTGTTTTTCTTCTTTTACTGTAGCCAAGTAGGAACTGGGAAACAAGAATATATAGCCACTTCAGAAATACACCCATGAGTCCCAAATCCATGGTGAACCAGAACAGTGAAATTTCTCTATGAGAGAAATGTCTTAAAACAAGTGATGAGACAAAATTATAGCTAGACTATAAGTCTAGAACTTGCCATAATGTGTCATTAGTAAGAACAGTTGTTGCAGTGTGCAGTTTAAGCCTTGGCTTAAAGGCTTTCCTTTCCTTTAGCAATGGAAAGCTTACTAGACTCTCTAGGTAGATAATTTCCTTTACAAAACAAAACAGCAATGAGCCATATGCTCAAAAAGGAAAAAAAAAAAAAGAAAAAAAAAAAGAAAATAGCACTAAACATGTAAAGTTTTTGTGATGAATGCTTAATTGTGAAGATTTTTTCAAAATGTTTTACATTCTAACTGAATGCATAAGAAGATATTTCCTAATTCAAAAAAAATAAACACTCTTTAAGTATTTACAATTCTTAAAAACCAATTAGTAATCAACAGAAATAAAACAACCAAATATGAAGAAAGGGTAAGTAGGAGGCTTTTTACCACTATCATCCTACATGGCAATGCTGGCTTAAAATTCCTCAACAACTGTTTAGTCCTATAAAGATTTTCACAGTAGCAGAAAGCATTTATTAGTTACAAGTTTATTTGAAACTTAGCTCAGCTGATGGAACTTATGTTCCCAAAATGACCTTTTTGTTTTGTTTTTTTTTTTTCCTGTTGTTTTGTTTTTAAGAAAAAGAAGAAAAGCCTATAGGGTCTCCTTGTCCAGAATTACTATGGTGACAAAACAGATCTCTGAGCATAAAAGTGTATCTGCATCAACCCAACCGAACAGGTTACATGTTCAGCATTGAATTTCTATTCTAGGCTGACACCATGGGAATGAGTTAATATATTCACATGGAAGTATAGACTGCTCTAAGTGTAGCAGACAAGCCAAATCATTCATGCTTGGTGTGTGGGGTCCTTAGCACTGCAGAAGGGAAAAGATATCTGATTACCAATCCTTGTTAAAGTCTGCTGGAATGGCAGAAATATAATAAAATCCATTCATAACTATATCCAGAAAGAGAAGATGGCTTAGCATACTTTATTTCCTTTTATTTCTCGTGTTGAAGATGAAGACAGAGTGAAAACTATATCCATAGAGTCACACATTTTAATCTTGAATTGGTGTCTTTGAGAAATGAAACTTGTTTTAACACGTAATTCAGAGCATACCCACCTACTCTCCTGCTAAATGTTGTGGGAATAGCTATTTTCTTATTTTGTTCCACTTTCAAAGAGAAAGTTGTTGAGCCTGTTATCTTTGGCTGAATGTGTAAGTGGTTTTGGAACCATGGAAAAAAGTAGAAAAACAAACTCAGTTCCAGAGAAACTATTTAACTGGGCCCCCACCTTGTGATTTCAGCTTTCCATTCTTGCTCTTTGCTAACTTTGCTAACAGACTCCTTTATCCTTCTGCCTAGACTTGCTCGAACATCACTTCTTAGTGCCACTGATTTTCATTATTCGACTAAGAGTTGGCTGGCTATTGCAGAATGTAGATAATTATGTCCTTGTCCCAGGAGTAGCTTAAAAAGAGTGGAGATGTGGAAGTTTCTATTTTTCTTCCCTTTTTTTTTCTGCTGAAAACTTTCTAAATTAAGTATGTCCACCCCTAGAGGGAATATTTCTCAAAAAATATAATATAGATAATTCATCAAGTTGAAATAGAATAGCATAATAAAACTAGGGGAAGAATATTCTGTAATAGAATGCAGGAAAAGCAGTGACATGGTGACATTATTCATGTAGACAAGCACTAGTGAGATGGAAGTTTAAAAAGCTGCCTCTTGCTGTAGGCATGTTTTAGTTTGCTGTACAGCTTTCCAGCGGTGTTGTTGTTGTTGCTGAAGAACAATAACAAAAATAGTCATTAGGATCATGGGATAAAAAAAAATCTAGTTTTTTTTTCCTCTCTGAGAGACTCATGTGCCTCACCTAGAACAGGACCAG
The DNA here is from genome assembly GCA_013397395.1 of Sinosuthora webbiana. Taxonomy (NCBI): domain Eukaryota; kingdom Metazoa; phylum Chordata; class Aves; order Passeriformes; family Sylviidae; genus Sinosuthora; species Sinosuthora webbiana. The sequence goes on from VXBN01004072.1 coordinate 1,603,292, forward strand.
TCTGGCTCTGTACCCAACAAGTTGTCTCTGGTGGACTGTGTTTTATTTTAGCAGTGGTGGGTTCCTGCAAGAGTGTCTGTGCATGTGTGAAGGCTGCAGTGACTTTAGAAAAACAAAAATAGTTTTTTATTCCTTCAGGTGTCTAGGTTCTGTCTTTTAGTTTGGCACTTGAAATCCTGATTGTTGTCCTCTCAGCCCCTTATTTTCTAGCAATTAGTTTCAAGATCCTTTATTGTGTTTTTGTCAATATACAGTCTAGTATTTCTCCCAAAGCAGAGATTTTCCATTTTCTTTTGCCATTTTCATTCACTCCATGTGACAAATGTGATAGGATCCAATGGGTAAAGTCTTGTAATCCCATTTTCCCATCCCTTGCTCAAGCTCCTACATTTGCACAGCCGTAGATGCTTATGACGACCAGACAGCCCACCTCTTGCTCCATTAATCCTTTCATCCATTTCAGCCTTGTTTATCTCCTGGATAAATGATGACAGAAGACCTCTGATCCCTCTTATTGCATTTATTCCCCCTCTCATGTTCAGAATCATATTTGAGGACAGAATTTTAAGACTGGACATGCTTGCAGGTTTACATTGAAGCCATTTTAGAAACCACTGTGTTTGAATTTTTCTGCATCTGCTACCACTAGTATTCTTTAACTTTCTTTTAACTTCTTCATTTTGCTAAAGAAGTTGAAAGTTTTTATCTTCCAAGTTTGAAGGGCTTCACCCCCTTTTCTCTGTTCTTTTTTTAAATATATATATTGAGAAGGAGGTAAAAGAGAACCAGAAAACAAAACTTAAAAATTTTGAGTGCCCTCTCCACCCCTCCAAAGAATCTGAGAGCCCAGAGAGACAGCTGTGTTATTTCTGTGGAGATTTGTTTTCCATTTGATCAGGCTAAGATCAGTCAGGGTGAGCAAAAGGTGTTTGAGAAGTAACCCAAAATTTAAACCATGCTTTTTTGTGAGCTTTATTTTTTTCTTTGAGGATTTATTTTCTTTATTATTATGAAGGACCAATAGCGCTGTCAGCTATAGAATATTAGATCTTGTGGTGCAATGGACCAAGTTTTATAGGATCAGGCAGGGCATGGTGAGGATTTTTCTGGTTGCATTTTATCTTCATAAATTCATAGCATCAGCTTTCTGTGCTTGGCTTGAGCAATGAGGGCTCACAGTTTCTATTGTATTCTTCCCAGCAGAAGAACAGCCTACCCCTTCAGTATCCTTCTGCTTCCAACTCACAATTTCGGGTGAAAGACAAGTTCCTGAAAAACTCTGTGATCCCTACTGGTTGTCTTTTTTTTTACTGGAATTCAACATCAAGGATTCGCCAACTTTGGTTTTGTTCAGTTATGGAAAATCAAAATTGGTTCCAGGTTCAATGATAACATTTCACTGCTTGGAAATAATGCAAGTTTGATCAATACCATGTTAAAGGAACTTGCCCTGGTACAGCAGACTGGGTTCTGCCAGTTTTACTGAAGATTTGAAAACCAGAAAAGTTCGAACATAATATACAGGGAATTTGGGCACTGAACTTTGTCAGTAGATTAGTGGCATACTCTGTGTTATGGCACGATGATATTCCTGTAGTGGGTTGACCCTAACTGTATGCCAGGACTGGGGAGAGAAAATATAAATAGTGGAGGGTTCATGTGCTGGGATAAGGACAGAGAGAGATCACTCACCAAATACCATCATGGGCAAAACAAACTAGAATCAGATATATTAATTGAATGTATTACTAAAAAAATCAGAGCCTGACAATGAGAAGTAAGAACAGATCTAAAAAAAATCTTCCCCCTTCCCTCCTTCCCAGCTCTATCACCTCTCTCAGTGGTGCAGGGAGACAGGGAATAGGGGTTACAAACCCAGTTCATCACAGGTTGTTTCTGCTGCCGCTGCTGCTGCTCAGGAATAGGAGTCTTTCTCCTGCTCCATTATGAGGTGCCTCCCATGGGACACAGTCCTCCATGGTCTTCTCCAATGTGAGTCCGTCCCACAAGGGACAGTTCTCCACAGACTGCTGCAGAGTGGGTCACTCTTCCATGGGGTGCAGTCCTTCAAGGACAGGCTGCTCCAGTGTGGGCCCCACATGGAGTCACAAGCCCTAGCAGGAAACCTGCTCCAGCATGGACATCCCACAGGTTAACAGCCTCCTTTCAGGCATTCGCCTGCTCCAGCATAGGGCTTCTCCAAGGGTTGCAGGTGGATGTCTGCATCCCTGTGGCTCTCCATGGGCTGCAGGGGATCACCTCACCATAGGCTGCCCCATGGCTCTCCATGGGCTGCCTCACCATGAGCTGCACCACAGGCTGCAGGGGAATCTCAGTTCCAACACCTGGAGCCCCTCCTGCCCCTCCTTCTGCACTGACTTTGGTGTCTGCAGAGCTGTTCCTGCAATGTTCTCACTCTGTTCTTCTCAGGCTGCAATTACATCTGTGCAATAACTTTTTTTTCCTTCTCTTTAAATATGTTATCACAGAGGCATTACTGTAACTTCTGATTGGCCCCAGCCCTGGCCAGCAGTGTTTCCAACTTGGAGCAGCCTGGGCTTGACTCTGCTGCATATGAAGGAAACCCCTAGAAGCTTCTCACAGAAGCCCCCCCTGTAACCCCCCTGGTACCAAAACCGGGACACACAAACCAAATAAAATTCCTAATTTCAGCTCAGTCCATCTCTCTCATAAAGATAACACAAAAATAACAATTATGGAAAAAGAAAGGAAGAAATTTCACCGGATGCTCATTGTGTAGTAAGAGGAGACTGGAATGATTTTATATTTTTCAGTTAGAATCGGGGGTTCTGGAAATACTTGATGTGCTGGTGAGGGAGGAGCACATTTGCCTTTTTTGTATGGGGTAGATCCTTGAGTTTACTGGGTCCAATCAGCTTCCTAATCTGAGGAATTTCTGCTTCTTGGTCCACAGGAGCCAAATCTAGTGGCCATGGGGACTGGTTTGCCTTAGTTCCTGGAGGAAAAAAAGGAAAGTCAGATGCTTGAACAGGCTCAGGACTGAGTGGACTACAAAGCCCCTGTTTTTCTTGTCACTGATTTTATTCCAATCCCAAACTTTTGTTTCTTCTGCCTTGTCAAGCAGGCTAGGAGCTAAGTGTTGTCACAGTGAATGCTGCTATTTCTGTCCTGTGTGTTAGCTGAGAAAACCTCACCCCAAAGTCCATTATATTACACAGGTGTCCAGGAGCAGTCATTCCGACATGACCACCAGATTGACCAAACTTCTTGTTGCTGGCAGTGCTCCCCTGGGATGAAGCTGTTGTTCTGTTTTATGGTGTGTATCATAAGTCTTCCTTCTCCCTGTCGCCTTACTCTACTTGTACCCAATGTGTTTTACAGAAATGAACTTACGCGACTTGTAGATGTTTCCACATACATGGAGCATCTTCCACAGAGTCTTGTTTCTGTAAAGGGAGCAGAAAAAGGATAATATTATGTTGTCCTAATCTATAACGGTAATGACAAATTAATCCCAATATCAATGTATGGTGATAAAATTCCATGGGGAGATAGGTTGCAAATGCTGTCCTCTATTTATCATGTAGCCTCCTTCCTTTTAAATGAAGTAATCACTTCATATGGACTTACAAGGTTAGGGAATAGCCTAATGATGCTGTAAACTAGAAGGCATCCATGCCTGTAAAATATTATTCTTTTTCTCAGACATTTGCAAACATTAACTTGTAACGTCTCACAATGACCCTTTGAGGTGCTTTCATCTGTGTTTGACAGAGTGGGAAATAGATAAAAAATTATGAAGGGACAAGGAAAGGTCAGAGAGTGAAATTTATGAAATCATGTACATCCCTGTTCTATCTTTCTAAGTCAATGTCCTGCCCTATGTCCTTCAAAGCAATCCATAGGAGTTTTACTTGTATCTTTAATGTTTCATTCAACATAGTATAAGACCATGAATAATGAGGTTTACACTATACAGGCAGGGTAGTTATTGATTTACACAAGGTATGTCTCATTTATTAATCTGTAAATATTATGCAAATATGTGCATAACAAGAAATTAAATCAATGCCTGTCACTTCTCTTTTTAGTCTGCATGCTTTCATGAGTATAAATTTGACATTAGTATTAGTTTACAGGAATGTACTTGCTGAGAAAGCAGTGATTTACACTTGTAAATTGCTCGTATGAGTGGAGAGTTTTTGAAAACTGTGAGTGTAACCTGGACCTTCTGTCCCATGAGTGCCAATTTATAGATTATCTTAGATCCATTGATTATATGCATTGTTGAAGTATGATAAGAGAAAGGGAAAATTCACTTAATTCTTAAGGTCTGGTGGATGGTCTCTATCTGAAAGGTAGAAGTATTAAACATTAGGGTGGAAAACACGCTGAACAGCTGAACCCTGAACATTAGGGTTGGGTGGAAAACAGCTTTGTCTGGAACTCAGGGAAACAAAGAGTTTGTGACCTTTGGAAGAAGAGGCAGGAAACTCAGGAGGACTACAAAGATTATCATGAGGTTATGCAGGAAGAAAAATAGAAGAGTCAAAGCCCAACTAAAACTCAATCTGGCCACTGCTGTAAAAAACAATAAATAATGTCATATCAATAAATAATAAATACATCAGCAACAGAAGGAGCACTAAGGAGTATCTTTGTCTTTGATTGAATGTGGGGGGAAACAGAGTGACAAAGGATGAGAAAAAGGCTGGGATACTTAATTCCTTCTTTGCCTTAGTCTTTAATAGTAAGAGCTGGATACCAGGCTTCTGAGCTGGACGACAGGGATGGGGAGCAGAAGGAAGCCCCCATGATCCACCTGGAAATGGTCAGTGACCTGCTACACCACCTAAACACACAGAAATCTGTGGAGCTGGATGCCATCCACCTAAAAGCACTGAGGAAGCTGACAGAAGTTCTCAGCCACTTTCAATCATTTACCAGGAATCCTGGTTAACTGGGGAGTTCCAAGTGACTGGAGGTTAGACAGTGTGACACCCATCCATAAGGTGGGTTGGAAGAAGCATCCAAGGAAACTACAGACCTGTCAGCCTGACCTTGGTGCTGGGGAAGAATCATTCTGGATCAGGACAGCCGGGGGATCAGGAACAGCCAGCATGACTTCATGAAAGACAGGTCCTTCTTTGCTTACTTGATCTCCTTCTGTGACAAGATGACCTGCTCAGTGGATGAGGGAATGGCTATCGATGTTGCCTAGCCAGACTTTAGTAAAGCCTTTAACACCATTTCCCAGAACAATCCCCTGGAGGGACTCATGGCTGCTCACAACTTGGACAGGTGCACTGTTGGTGATGGGAGGCAAATCTCTACAAAGAATTCTAGAAGAAAAATGTTTTGGGGGCTCTTCTTTGCTCTTTGCTGGATAGCTTTGTGCATTTCACTGTTCTCAGGATACCTGATAATTTCTTGATATAGAGTGGGACACTGAGAATCAGTAGCCTCTGTCTGAGTAATATCTATTTTGGTGGTAATATTTATAGCTTTTACTTAAGCCTTTTCTTACATCCTTACTGATTTATTAAGGAACTGACATTTTCCATATCTGAACATGTTTGAGTTTGAGCATGATCTGATACATATTTTTTGTGAGAAAACTAATGTCTTTTTTAGATACTTGTATGTAATGGAATATTTGCTAAAGGAAGGCATTGGGTTGTGATAGATACACCATGAACAAATTAAAGATACTTGTTCTTAAGAAATGTATGGTTTTATTTCTGTAAGTTGTTTTTTTTTTTTTCTTTCATTTTAAAATCAGGTTTTCTCCTTGGCATCTTTAGATATTCTGAAACAAGAAAGATGAAAAATTATTGAACTGGAGATTGTGGTCTGAGCATTTTCTGCATTACTATGAGATGGAAATAGCATAAGAAAAACCCCCAAACCACATTTTTAAATCACAGCTTTGAGGACTCCAGAGGTTCAGTTAAGCATTCAGCATGAACATCTGCAGGTTTGAATCTCAGACTTCCCTGATGCAATGACCTCATTTCTCTACAAATTGGTCTCTGTACTCAGCTGGTTGTAGGTTAGTTAAAATCAACCCCTCTCCGCTAAGTCATACTTCAAAAATTCCTTTAGAAGTTTTCACACTGAATACATTTCCACCTGTCAGTTCACATGAACCCATCCGTGTCTTCCAGGGACAAAAAAAGTCTGAACTAACCGTTGATGGAGTTTTATGACTCATTGAAACCCCGAGCTATGTGAAACTGGCTTTAATTTCTAAAAATCAATAATACGTTTAAGCCGTGTGTGTCTCTGATAGTCTTACCCCAGTGAAGAAGCAAATTTACTCAGTGTAACAGGTGAAAATAGATTTTCATTCAATTTTTGGCTGAAGTAGTGTTTCTGAATACAGCTCTGATAACAAAGCTCAGTTGTTGGGTTTAAGTGAAACCGTTGTGTAATACATTGCAGGCAGCTGAGCCTGCTGCAATGGAAGAGAAAGACAAAGCCTTTTTGGCAGGGTTTTCAAAATAAAAATTAAGACTTTCCGGAGGTGAATCACTTCCTGATGGGCTGATAATGCTATACAATCTATTTGTTTTAAATATTGTTGGTGATATATGGAGCCCATTGTTTGCCACAGTCATTTGATGGTGTGTGATTCACAACACAATTTCCTTCCCACTGCAAGCCTTTTGAGTCAGTCAGAGAAAAGAAATAACAATCCATCCCTGGGACTGTATTGTCCTGTTTAGACCACTTTGAAAAGCCAGAAAATGTCCTGGATAATACATCTTGAATGATAGGTTTTCATAGCTTTTTTTCAGACATTGTGAGCTTCTCATGCAAACCCAGTATAAAAAAAACCAAAACATATCTATTTTATTGATATTCTACCATCCCTGCAATGAAAAATACAGCAAGAAACATATATATATCTATAAAAATGTAGACATGTCCTATTTCAGAAGTCTGCATTTGCATTGTTCATTTCTCTGTAAAACAGTGCTGCACATTTTTGGTGTACAGTCCTTACTGGTTTCTGAAAAGTGTGAGAATTAACATCCCTGTGGGCTGTACTCATAGAATGACTTTGTCCTTGGCTATCTCTGCTGTAGTTTTCAACCCTTGGTTAGACCTCCTTTAAACCATCCCTCTTGTTTTGATACCAAAAGAGTTTCTCAATTTGCCACATTTGTCAGTATTTACTTTTTAGTCTGCCAATAACTTTAGCACTTTTAATTGATTTAGCACTGATTCTTCATTACCAAAGGAATGATAATAGATCACATGAGCACACTGTACAAGGGAGTTGTGCCTCTCTGTAGAATCACCTCTGGACATTGTGGGGGATCTCAGTCTGTCTGCTATGTGTACTTCTGGTAATTAGAACAGAAATAAGGCTAATAGCAAAATCTGGTGATACAACATGAAAGCATCACTTTTTCTGAGGTATTTTTTAGGATATGTTTTAATTCTTCAGGCTAAGAAGTAGTAGTGACATGAAGTAGTTGAGGAAACAGTGAAAAGTGAAGCTAAGCACTGTATTGTTGTTTCTAAAATGATGCTTGACTTTGTCTAATCTCCAGATGTCACAAAAAGAACAATGCTTCTACAGCAAGGGAGAACTAGTGTTTGCTATAGGGAAGGTGATAAACAGTTTTGACTTGAAATCTGTGAATATATGTTTGCATAGGAGTCACAGAAATTCAGAACCTGCTGGAAGAGTCAGAGTACAAAGCTGGTTTGGAGCAGAGTTAATTTCATTACTCCATTAATCTTGCTTCTGAGCTTGTTTAAAAGAAGCAGGCTTGCAAATGACTTTGAGTTCTGCAGGAAGATAATTTTAATTTTATGGGGCACTTTTACACAGAAGTAGGCGTTTTGAAGCTGAAAGCATATGGTGTTGGAATTCTCCCTGTCTGTCATGAGGACTGGATGATGCCAGCATCTCCTGCCTTCAAATGCTATGGCACTTTGTAGAGTTTGTAGAGTTTCTGCCCATTAATAATTCAATTTCTTAGAGAAGAACTCACTATAAGAACCAGGTACTGTGAAAATCTTGTTACTGGATCCCAATGAGGTTAATAACTACTCTGTAATAGTCACCAGCTTCTATCAGCCACTAATACTCAAGAGCTTTAACAAAGATAAACCACCTTCTCAGGGGCCTCTGAAAGCACGAAATCAAGAGTTGTATATAATTTTGTGTACACAAAATACCTAAGATACTTCCTTTAAGGTTCTAACATTTCCCTTGCAACAAACCAGATAGAAAACAAAGCTATGAGTTTTCAAAAGCTTCAGACTTCCTGAGGTTCAAAGGCTATGAAGGGTTTCAGCATCAGTTGCCCATTCATTGCAGTAAGTAGCAATTTTAATAATGAATATATTTCATGGAAGCTTCAGGTCTGATCATTCAATGACATTTTTTGCCTACTGGTTCAGTCATATTTTATTACAGTAGTTAAAACCAAAACCAATCAAAAAGTTCCTCACAATCATGACTTTGCTTTAATATCAGGTCTTTACCTGTCTACTGAAATAGGAAAATATGGGTAGCTAGTAGAGGAGATATTGCAGTTTACTAAGATATAGGGTTGCAAAGCAAATTTATTCTTGCTCATATTCTTTGTAAAGGTTGTGTTGGGTAGTTTGTTCTGCAGATCTGTACACTATTTTAGTCTCCCCTCGTCTATGTGACATTTACATGATATCTGGCAAGTTTCTGCTATTCAGTTCCTTCAAATAAAATCAGAAGAGTGAGATGCATTAAGTGCATCTGAATTAATAAAAAAATGTTTTATGGATACATTTAATCCTCCATTTGTCAATTATAATTCCAAATGCTGTGATATCCATAGTGTATCCAATTTAAACTTGTTTTTAAAGAGGAAAATTTGTTTACTTCTTCAATGGGTATTTAATAATGGTAAACTAATTACAGAGTTATTTTCTCTCTTTCTCAGTTACCTAAATCTTGCCATTATTACTACCTCTCAAAACAGTAACCGAAGCGGCTCTTGCAGATCCTGCCATTCATGAGATGAATTGATTTCACCTGTACCTTCGAAGTTTTAAAGTCAGGATGCATTTTTTATTACCTCTTCTCCTCTGTGCCAGCAAAACCTTTCATTTATACTTTTTTTTTAGAAATGCTACAGTAATACAAATCACTAAGAATATGATTTAACTACCTGTATATGTATGAAACACTACCTGTATATGTAACACCCTGTTGAAATAGCAAGGTGTATACCTTTTCCTTGACTCTTTAGGAACACACATCTGTCTACTACAATGTCTGGTAGATGGTAAATTGTGATTGTCATTAGTTATTTCAGTTGCTGATTTCAGAATGACTCATATAATTATCTGGAAGTACAGAGAAATTCAGTGCTTATACTCAACAGAAAGTATTTGAACACGTGTTAAGATTCAACAAAATCTGTGAATTCATAAGTTTCCTTTATGATTTATAATCATATACCAAAGAATATCAGTGCCATTTTGTGGGTTGAACCGTTACTATTTAAACAGCTCTTGTTTATTTCATCTTGAAAACAACTCCACATGCAAATACACTTTACAGAAAATGTTAAAAAAAATCCTCTTTGCTCTTTACATGAGGATTCAGCCACAATGAAAAGTCATCTATGTTGTGGGAAAGAAGAATTTTTTTTTCATTTTTTTTCTCACTTTCATTCTCAATTTTTGTGCCTACTGAAACTGAGGTTGAGTAAAAGACACCATACACAGCAATCCAGTCATTACTGCTCCTGGTAAAACATAAAAGATTAATTTATGACTGTTTACCTACATACTTCTGTCTTGAGTGATTTTATTTAATCTTTACTCGAGTGAGATCTTTTATTCTGAGGAAATCTCTGTCAGATGATGTTGACATAATTAAAGGGGGGCATCCCAACACCTTCAAACTGAAGCAGTTTTTTCAGTGTTGCTTTAGAGCATGCTGTAGCAAGACAGGAGGTTGTTACAGTGGCTGCCAGCCCCTTGAGTGTCTGTTTTATTAAGGAAGGTTGGTGATACTCAGTTAACTCAGATGTCAAAAGGTTAAGAGTACAAAATGGCTGGGTCATGTCACCAGCTAGAAAGATACATTGCTGACACCTTCACTGTTTCCTGCACATGCATATGCACCTGGTGGGTACCAAATAAGTACCTCATTAACAATATTAAGTAAGAGATCAGTAAAGATCTTCAGCAATAACTCCTGCATATTTTTCTGTTCAGCTTTCCTAGGAATTCAGGAAACATTTTGTCTTAGAAAAATTGGTACCAAATTTTCCCCCTTCAGCACTAATTATAATTTTCAGTCAGTTCTGTGAATTGTGGCATCTTAGGTACCATTGTATGGCTGGCGATCGTAAGTGCTCCCAGTTTAATCATTTATTTAATTGCTTTGCTGGTCATTCTTTGGAGTTTGTGGTAAAGTTTTTAGTTACCAAGAAAACAAAGTTTTGGTAAAGAAAAAACTCATAATGAAAATATTGTCTTTAATGGGAAAGAAGTAAAACTATTTTGTAATTTTAGTAGCAAAACTAATAGAAAAGGAGAAGTTATGTAATTACTGTTTCCTATTGTATTTCCACACTAGATAAAGCAGCCATGTTATGGTTCTACCGTTGTGGAAAACAGATGACTAAGAAAAATGTATTATTTTCCTCTTACACTGATTTCAGTGGCACTGCTTACAAAAGAAATTTTTAATCAGCACGAGGAAGGGGGACAGAATCAAGCAAAAACATGTAGTGCCATGAAACTATTAGGTCATGTTCCATCTTGAAGAGAGAGATCCTTCATTCAAGGGAGACTGGATTTTAAATTCTTTCTGTAATTTATAGGGACTCTTTCCAGAGTATGGTGTGTTTGAAAAAAATTGCTTGTTTAAAAAATCATGGGGAGTCAGTACACAACCTGGCATAAGTTACTCCTAATTAAATAAACAGAACCCTGAGTAGGAAGAAAAGAAATTCAAAGATGAGCAACTTAAAAAAGACATGAAATGAAATTTTTAGCAGTCAGATACTAATGCAATTAAAATTACTAACCTGAAATAAAAATTTTGCTAAGGGAAATATAGTAATTTAGGAGACCAGATAATTTTTGGTCATATTAACAGTGTCACATGGTCACGAACCATTCCCTTATCTAATATAGTAACACTCTAGCAATATGGAACACATTTGTCTTTTTAATTACTTAGCTGCTAAAAAAAATTACACTTTTATTCCCAGTGGATAGTTAACAAATTGTGACTTTTGCTTTGCTTCATTAGAATTGGGTAAAAGTGACCTTGACATACTTCTTGGAGCTTCATCAAATGCACTTACGGCAGAGGAAGGAGTTAATGACTGTGAATTGCTGTGTGAATTCTCCAGCATTCCCCAGAACCTCTTAACTGGCAGATAACTTTTTTTTCACTGTCTCTTCCTGTTACTTATGGCTTTTAATCTTCATACGTCTGCTTTTTATGGGGCAACTCCAGTTTGGGCACATTAAAGGGAAAGGCGTTATGGAAATAAGATAAGTAGGTTTAAAAAACTCAATCCATATCTACCTTGTGACAAAATAAACCAAACACAAAGCGTTCTTCTCAAATTTCTGCCTGGAGGGGGTACTTAAGAATACAAATTGGCAAAATAAAATCCCAAATGTTATAGGATAAGCTGGTTTATGGCTGCCAGAGTTGGCATGGCCATTTTCTATTGCAATCTAAATAGAAGAAGAAAATAGGAATGCTATGCCCACCTATTTTAGAACTATATATACCCAGGAAAGAAAAAGTTCACGTAATTATCTCTTGAAAATGCTTCTTAAGAAGGAAGCTTTTAACTCTGCATAAGCCAAGGCTGGGAGATCTATGGGACCACCCCAACAGAATATGACTAGTGATTTTATGTGAACCTGCAGTGCTATGAGCTTTCCAGATTAGTAAAAGAGCATCTTTACTGCAACTCAGATTCAGATTATCCTTTGACAAGACTGGAAAAGCTTCTCCTTGTCTTATGGCACAGAACCATGTCCCAGCTGCCTCTCTCAGGCTCTCCTGCTGGTATGAGAAAGGAGCATATGGAGTTGATGGAGTGAGATTCAAGCCCTGTTCACCTCACATGGACATCAACAGCATATACAGATTTTGGGATGTGTCACAGGTTTGTCAGATCTGTCAGATCAAGTTATTTCTCTCAGGAGCATCCCTAGTTCCCTAGGTGTTATCTGATGCTGAGAGTTTTGCACTCTGCCTCATTTTTTTCCCTCTCTGGTTTGGTTATCAGCATCCACGTTTCCAAAATGGAGATTGTTCTATTTCTGTCTTCCAATGTTTTCTGCAAGGGCATGCACACCACTTACATGATCCATGCGATATTGAAAAGATTTATCAAAGGCACAGCTGACATTGGGAGGCATAGTACAGGCTTAATGAGGTGGTTCTTCTTTAAAGACTTCCAGAAGGGCAGCCATATTTTGCAACCGTGAGTTAAGACAAAACAAAATAAACAAACGCTTTGATTTCACCAAAAACTTGACTTGTACTCTTGATTATTGTGGAAACAAATTGGTGATCTGTAATAATTTCAGAATTCATCTGGAGAGACTTCTAACATAGAGACAGTGGTGCCCTACGTAGTCTTAATTCAGTTTGATGGCTAGTAATAGGCAACAGCTCCTACCACAGGCATGTGATCATTTCATCCCTTAGCCCATCAGTTCAGCTCAAGTAAACCCCACTTTTGTAAGTTCTGTGTTGGAGTTTGTGCTGGGACATTATCCTCTGTATCTGTGAGCAGCTCTAATTTTGTTTGCCACTGGCTGCTTGGGGTCTCCTGTCCAGCCAAAACTCCTCTGTATACAGCTTTTAGTTTTTCTCATTATGGGGGATAGACTTAGCCTCTTAACCAGGCTGTTTTAGTGGTCTGTGGCACACCCTGTTATTAGACTGTCTTGACCTTCCTTTGCATATACAATCATAAACTGATATGTGCAGAACCTGCTGCTCAGTGTCCTCATTTACCCCACAAGAAATGCTCTCTCTTTCATGTAGCACACCATATCACCCACTGTCACCTTTTTTCCCTCAGGCCTATTCCAATGATTTTACCATTCCAATCATAAGAAATATTCTTTTTAAATTTTAGTGTTGCCAATTAAATCACATTTCCCCTTATCTATAGGATTTTCCATTTCACTCTTCTTGTTACCCTGGCATTTGGTATCCTAGAGACCAAACAATTACTTGTGTTTGAGTTCGGTGTCTTTATAGTTCTGCTGGTTGGTAATAAATTGTGACTTTACGTCCCTTTGCAGCCATCTCCACATGTTAGCTGTGTTCCAGCTAGTCTCCAGCTAGGGCTACCCTGCTTACATATGTGATGCAAGCTCTTCACACAGGCCTACCAGGCATGGCTTTTGCTGTTCTGAAATGAAAATAAAACATAAAGAAGGCAAGTTACAGCAACTGTCTTCCCAGTAGCAATTTTTACTGACTAGTTTAGAGCAGTTCTTGCAGAGAAAAGACCAAAATACCTTCTGTGTCTCTCCTGGTGTCCCATTGATCTGCATTAGGGACCCTCTGTGTATTTCTCATTATTACCACTCTTGTGTATTAACAAACAGGGAATCCGATTTCCCACATTAATGTTTAGTAACTTTATTTAATCCAATAAAAATACCTCAAAGTAATATTTATTTTGGGGTTTCTAAAATATTCAGGCCTTCTGAAGTCTCATTTTCCAACTTTTCCTTTTTTCCTTGCCACAGAAAGAGCTAGAAATCTGTAGGATTTTTTTTTTTTTTTAATGTGGCTTCAGACATTTATTTCAGGAACTGGAGCTTGAAGAAAAATACTATTATCAGGAGATAAATAGCAACAGTGGGGAAGCGAAGCTGGAAACACTTATCTTGTGTGCATCTTAGGAGTCTTGGCAATCACATCCCAGCTTCTTGTTCAGAAAAGTTTGCTAGTTGACCAGAACAGATTTTCAGCCTCAGTGTAGCACCTGGTAGCTTGGTGAAACACATTCAGCTTGGTCAGTTCCTACCTGGGGTGGCCCAGATCTATGCAAGTACTGAATATAATTGCTAAATTCAGACATTTTCGGACTCTGAACAGCAATTCTTAGTTCTGGATCTGAATTTCAGGCATGAAATTTGGATCTGAATTTCAGTTTGTATGTCCAAAATGGTTTGAGTCAATATCCTTGGTATAAACAGATCTAAATCTATGAGGAAGAGAATGACATATTTGAAAGGCAAATGAACATACTGTCATTCTAACTCTCCCTAATGAAAATTCAGACCCTGCAGTAAACCCACGCAGTTTCAATGCTGTTGAAGAGAGTTCTTCATGGATCATTGCCAGCTATTCCTCTTGAAGGATGCTGGTTCAGTGGCAAGAGAAAGTGACTCTCTGGCTTCTGGCTTCATGATAACACAACTTTATTGTTTCCTCCTGGCTCCTTCCTTGTCTACTGTAGTTTTAGGAAATTCTTTACTGTGACCAAGCGAAATATGTTACCACTGTTGAATGACTGATTCTGATCCTAACACACTGACATGCATATTACTCGTGGAAATGTGAGAGCTGACTTACTGAGAAATACACTAAAGCAGATTTTCTCTGCTCATGACAGTGCAGGTGAAGGAAACCAACGAACAGAATGTGGGAAGTAAGGGTTTTTTTAATGTGCTGGGGACCTGTACCTATGACTTTGACAGTTGAGGGTGCTCAGCTGCTCTCAAAATTAGCCCCAAATCTTCTGCCCTCAGCAAGGTTTTATTGCTTTAGCTCTGATTGATGGGTTCAGGGAACTGGAGCCTAAAGATAAGTCTTTAATGGATCACTAAATTGTGACTGCCAAGCAAATTATTGTGTATAGGTTTTAGAAACTGTACTACCTAGAAGACAGCATATTTCAGGAGTGAAATTTTACGCTGGAGGGAAAACAACAGCATTTGCAGTAGTGGTTTTAATGGCTGATTTGTTCAGTATGTTTACTTGCTGCTGTCTCCTTTCTTTGTCCAGTCTTCACTTCAGCATCTCTCTGCCATATACATGTTAGTAGGGTCATTTTATTACCCTTATATTATTTTTCAACTTGAAGATTTTGTTTCCATAGTTATTAACTCTAGAAAGAGTAGAGATAAATTTCTTTTTGAAAGGAATATTCAAAGATGTTGTATAAGGGAGTTATTCTTTATGTGTGTTTAGACATCTTTATGAAGACACAGCTTGGACACTGAAGTTGTGACCTCTTCTTTTGTCACTTTTATTTTAATAAACATTTAATGTGAAATATTTAAAGGCTTAATATAGCTTTTCTACACTGGGTTAACACTCACAAACCCAGTTTTTGCAGCATGCTTACAAATTATTTATCTGGACATTGAACCTATTTTTAAAACAATATTAGTGTCCAACCTATTTTTGTGTTGAGCATGTGTTGAATTGCCTTTGACAAGGATTGTCAAAGCAATTAAAGCAATTAAATTTAACAACTGTAAGAACATCTCAGGTATTGCTTGTCTATGAATTGTTTCTATTGCTGTATAATAACAAACCTGGAAACAGTACATATCTAAAGAACTCACAGTCATTAACTCCTATGTTAACAGGTCTGGTTGAAGGTTCAGGGGATGGTAGGTTATGTTTTGAACAAGTTTGGATGTGTGTGTGTGAATTAGATTGCATCTTTGTCATTAATTTTATGACCTAATTTGTATATCAAAGGTTTATTCAGTTTTGTGCGATTTATTCCTGACGCAAAATTGTCACCATAAGAATACACTGTTTCAGAGTTTGGAAATATATAATAATGCCCTTTAATTGCAATGCATAAGAGACAATATTTTAAAATATTTAAATTTAAAAAAAATCTGCAAAACCAGAATTAAATATGCAGGTAGAAAACAAATTTATGGAATGATTTGAACTTAAAAAAAGACTGGTAAAAATGTGAAAATTTAAAGACAACTATTTCCTCAAAAACATTAGAAAATCAGAAATCAGCATTTGGTAATAAAACAAAAATTAGAATTTTTATACTAATTTCAATTTTGCAATGAAATACAAATGGCACGTGTATGTAATGAAGCACATGACAAGTTTTGCTATAGATTTTGGCTTAGAAATGGACATGAAGCTGACTTTGATTAGCTAGAGAAAGAGGAATATCTTGCTTCTGCAGCTGAAAATTTGTCATGTTTCTGTTGCTAATGGTAGTGTGAATATAACACATATTTTCAAGGCTAGTATTCTGGGTAGTTTCAAGAGTAGACTTCTGGGTACCTTAGATAACTTTTAGTTTTATTTTGCGTGGGTAAGCATTTTGTGATCATTACAAAGCCTTCATAGCAATGAAAGTGCCAAGTGAAATAGTCTGAAATGAAAATCATTTGTTTGCTTGGGATGTCTTCAAAAGGACACAGAGATACTGAGGTTTGCAATGTATTATTTTCCGTATTATAAAATCTGTTCATAACAGAAGAGTAATAAGTCCCATTTATATCCAGGAAAATGGATCAAAACTTGTAAAATAAATAGTGGTGGAAAAATACCTCCTATATAGCTGTCATTTTAATTCAGTATGTTGTGCTTTTATTATCAAATGTACTGGGTCATGTGTTGTCTTCTGTGTTAAACCCCCCAAATTAGAAGATGCTGTTTTAACTGGGGTAAGGATCTTAGAAAATAAATGTTTAGCTTAACTTTGCTGACAATATGGAATGGTACCAGACTTTGAAATCTCCATGCCTTTCAATTAGTCTTTTCATATTTTCTGGCTTCTGAAGTGGAATAAAAAGTATTTTTAGTGCTAGGATTTCTGAATACAATCTCTTATTCCATAAGGGCTCCTGAAGCATGGATAAAGAAAAAAACTCTTCTTAGGCAGCCATGGAGAGGTGAAAGAATTAGTGGTCTCACCAACAGATGAATCTGACTATGGCAACACTGACTTACTCAGCCTAAGTTCTCCCCAGCTTCACATAGAGTATATATAGACAGATGGAAGAATAAAATTACATTAGAGTCAATACTGGACAGTAAAAACCTGGGAGTGCCAGAGAGGTATTTTTTTGTGAAATTCTGCTCCTTTGTTTTCTCCCAAACTGTTTTAACAATTCTGTCTTTATAGCTTTAACACTGTTAGTACAGGCAGTCTCATTCCTGGAATGGGCAGACAAGGTCTGTAAGTGCCTAATCAGCAGATAATTTAGGTGTCCTTCTGAGGACACATAAACTTGAAATACGATAGCTCTTGGATGCACACTCAGATTCTTCAGGCAACAGGAAAGAAAGCAAAACTAATAATAATGCTTATCTAGAAAAGTGCAGAGTAATAACCCACATGGAAGACTCCTTTGAAGGAGATATCTTGAAATCTGCTCCACATCCTCTGCCCTACAAGGAAGTTTAGGCTTATATGCAAAACAATTTCCAAAGACAGAAGAGAAGGAGAGATGCACAAGTGAAGCCTCACAAAATACAAGAGGAGGGTAAGATGATGGTAATCATAGATGCCTTTTTCAAATACAGTTAACACAGATTTCATTGGAGGAAGGAGAATTGTTCTAAGGAGGTCACAGTCAAAGACAGTCAAAAGCAAGGAAATCTGTATTGATATGGAGAGCAAGCATGGCATAAGATGAACTGCCTGACAAATCAGTGTTTGCATACAGTATGGTAGCATAAAGTAAAAACAAAGAAAGCAAGAAAGCTGTGCTTACACATTAGAGGAGGAGACATCCTCTGATGATGGGTGGTGAGTAGGTTGACAGTAGATAGACCAAAGTTCCTGAGCAGACATAGATGACATATTCTTCCATATTTTACCCTGTCAGATCAAAATGACCAGTTTTTATTACAGTTCAGTAATTCCTTTGCTATTTACCATTCATCATCACAAGAACAGGAGGAAGTTGTTCAACATAACATGTATGAAACTCTTGAAATTCTGATAGGACTGAAATTTAGTACTCATTATGTTCATTATTTTTATCAGGAGAGAAAAATAAGGTAATGTAATGCGATGTTGAAAAAAGCTTTGAAATAAATGTAACTACAAGTCTAAAATTAAGAGAAAAATAATGTAATGTAATGCGATGTTGAAAAAAGCTTTGAAATAAATGTAGCTACAAGTCTAAGATTATAAACAGCAAAGCATGTGCTGTGAGAAATCTTATCTTGGTAGTTTGGACATGTGATTGATAAATGTGATAGTAGAGACAAGATAAAATGTGTAGATGAAGTGCCATTGCTCACTAGTACATCCAAATTTCTGTGGATCTCTAATAAGGCAATAAGGTGTACCAAATTCCAACCTCCTGTTTCCTCAGAGGAATGAGTTATTTATGTACTACATAAAAGAGACTTTTTGGCTATATGGGATAAATTGCACAAGCATGCCTTTAATGATTTTAAAAAACAATTGAACACATCTTCTGCAATGGCATTTTATACTGTCTTCCAGTTCCCCAGGCCTGATGCCGCTTCTCTTGTGCTGAGTTGGCAAGGAGCTCAGAGCACACTGTTTCAGGAAGCTGCAGATATTGATGACCAACATATCAATTTTGGTGATGCATTCCTGGTTAGTATAAGGTCTCCCAAGAATTTCAGTGAAGCTTTGGAACATGTTATTATAAGTATCTTAATCACATCTTGGAAAATGCTAGAAGAAAAAAATCAGGCTGCCTTTAGAATGTCAAAAACTTCCTCAAGAGTTCAAATATATGACTGGAAACCTGTAAGTGTTCCTGGCATCTGCTCATCTGTGCATGCCCCAGAAGGTGAATTTGAAGTGTGTGGCTATGTGCAATCTAGTTTATTACAGGAGCAGTATTATGTGTGGATAAACATTCTACATGAAAGGTTCCTGTCCTCTTCACAGCAGCTCTAGATCTGTGCAGAGCTGTGTATTTTAAGAGGTGCTCAATAGCTCAGGCCAGTCTCACACCAGCACATGGACACCAGAATGGTAAACCATTAGGGGCACCCTTGTATCATCTGGCACCATTTTTCAGGAGTGCCCTTAGGTTACTCAAAGTAGCAGGGTCTCATCCATCCAAACACACTGCCACTAAGTGCCATTGAATATGATGGAGTATGCAGAAACTTCCAGTATGAGCTCAGGACTGAAAATGCCAAAAGACATCAGGCTGGGGGTGTGATCAGCTCTACATACTGCAAAACTGGGGGAGCAAAATGGATTGAGAAAGTCCAGCACTGTCCATCTCCAAAGAGAAAACCAAATTGCTCCAAACTGTGTTTCTGTCAAATGCTTATGGCTTGGCTAGCCAGTGCCTGCACAAAATTCAGCTAGTTCTGTTCAGGGCTGGGCAGCACCTTCTTCCTCAGAATCCTGTTAGCACTGCAACCTGCATGAAGTGTTGAGTGTCTGGATCTGCTCAGCTGAGGCAATATTCTGTATCCCAGTAAATACCTCTGTTGATTGACTTCAGTGTGTTTGCATATGTGTGCTAAGCAATCCATTCTCCAGCCTTGCCTTTGACCAATAAAGAAATCTGCTCTCAAGGGCACCAGGAGACAATTGGTTAATAGAACAGAAGTGGGCATTATGTTTGTGTCTATTAGTTGTTCATACTTTTTCACAGTGAGCTTCTTTAGTTTCTGTGCTACATATTGGGCACACAGAGGCCCATGGATGATTGGTCACCCAGGTTTGAAGAAGTTACCTTTAGCTTGTTTATTCTGGTCTTTCCATCTGCATAGGGGACAGCTTTTCCAATGATGTAGTCCAACAGTCACAGGTTGTTTTTATACTGAGCCCTTTTTGAAAGACATTTGGTAAACTAAAACCCCATCACCTTTTGTTCAGATTTTAGTAATATTCAGAACTGAAAGGACTTATGTACTGTGCTAAAACCCTCTACTTTATGTGCTTATGAAATGTGCAAATGCACTTCAAAAAGAGCCAAACAGCTGAGGGTCAACTGTTCTTTTCTCAGGAAAAATAATTACATAATTCCATGTATATGTAAAAAAAAAGAGCATGCACAAGTAAAAGTGAAAGGGATGATGTCTTTCAACCTGACATCATAACTGATTTAACGGAGTGAAATGTTTATAGGCTGTGCTACTTAATAGAAAAGAAGAAAATTTGTGTTTAAAGTTTAAAGTAAAAGGCACCTGAAAGTTTACCTAAGTTGGTACCTGATTTCAGGCGAGGAAGAATACTTGGGTACATTGAATCCCAAGACCCTCACACAATTTATGAATATGATTTTCTTTCATGTAAAACTCACAGAAAATTTGCTACATTTAAGACTGAAAGTTTAAAAATCTAAACACACCCCTCTCCTCCCAACAACCGTGTATAAAGTATCACAGACACTTTTGAGTGCTTTCAAACATCCTTGTGTGGTTGGCAGTTTCAAATGTCTGATCTTTCTAGTCCCTCATGTTTTGAAGCTGGGAAACTCTTGATCAACTCTTTCATTCAAATGGTGAATGATTTAATCTTGGGAGTTTGAAAATAAATGAAAGCTGTCTTTAGATAAGACTGAATAAATGTTATCTTTGCACTTGGTAGAATTACCTCTTGTTGCTCAACATGTTGCCTGCCTTGGCTATGCAATGGCCTTTTATTCTGTTCTCTTTTAATTAATAGTCTATTAGATCTTTTGCTTTTAATGCAATTAGCATGGCATTTGATTTTGGGGATGAAGAAGAGGAATCCAGCCAAGAAGAAGGTCAGGCAATATATTGATAAAGGAATAAATCTCACTCTAGTTTATTTGCTTATTTGTTTATTTCATTAGAAAAGACTGCAGAACAGTCTAGTTAAATTTAAGTGTGAATTATGATTTTCTCTCAGATAGAAATTCTCCTTTGATGTCCAGTTGCTAATTTTTAGCAGAGTTGCCAGAGTCAACTATCTCTGTGCCTCCTGGTTAGAGGGCTTGCCCTAACTCTTATGTCAGCTATCAGTAGGCAGAACTATTGGGATTATCTCCCTTTGGAGTAAATCCATTCTGCTTTTCTTTTCTAGGGAAAAATGATGCTACTTGCTCTTGGAGTGGAGTGTATTTCTGCACAGTTCTATCTTTAGCTGGATGAAATTCAAGTGTTGGTTAAGGCTTAGAAACCTAATACTTCCCGTTGCCTGGACTCTCCACTGCTTTGCTATTGATTTGTACTGTTATACTGGGTATAGGTGATTTTAGGAAGATCAGTTGAATACCTCTCAGAATCCTTTACTAGTTCAGCAGCAAATTTCTCTTGGTAGTGGGCTGTAAAAGCATCAAAATACAGCTGGCTGACTAGTTGCAGGTGATTTTAATACACTTTCACTATTGGCTTTAAAAAAAGGGATTATTTTTTTTTCTCATGGGATGGTATTCTGATGATAATTCAGAAAAGGTGATAGGTATTTTAAAAATGTAAGCTATCCTTCTATTCTGCTTTTAAAATAAAACTTTAATTTTCTTTGGAAAATGGCAGATGTCTTGGATGCTTCTAGCCTTTAAAAGACTGTAGGTAGTTTCTGATAATAAGGATTCTAGTTAGTAGTCTATATAAGGATGAAACATAGGATGAATATGAATACGTATTCATCCCATGTTCCCAATGGGAAATTTAGCTCTCACTATCCATAACAGTTGTATATTGTATGTACTAGTAAAGATCCTCTGTTCTGCTGCTATAAGAAGTGGCTCTTACCTAGACAGTACTCACTTCTAATGCTTTTAATTTCATGTTTGAAAATGTAGCTGAAGTGTGTATGTGATGAAAGGTGACTATGTGAGTTCCTAGAAACCCCAAAGAATAACTGCATATTTATGTTTCCTTTAGTGATTTTTTTTCAATTTGTTTTCCTCAATATACAGGATTTAAGGAGCCATACGATTACAGTGATCACATGAACATCAACTGTTCAAAATGCCTACAGACAGTACTCTCTGCCCTTGCAGCTGGAATTGCTGGCTGAAGAAGGATATTTGAATGGACTTCATCCTTTCAATACCACTTACAAAACTTTTGGTGTCAGTAAGCAAAATCTATTTTTTATTTCATGATTCTAAAAATTATTTTTTCTCCTTTTGCAACTAGAAGTTTTGAAACAAAAAGAAAAGGATGTGTTTGGTTCTAATGAGATTAACATCAGTTCTTTTTTCATGGTAAAAAAAAGAAAGCTTCATGCATCACTAGCTGAGAAACACTAGATGCACAGACGGGGTCAGAGATGATTCTCTTTGATGGGATACACAGTTGGCATGAATGTAAGAGAAAAGTTTGGGAACTGAGGTTTAAATTTATTCATCATGAACATTTTAGTTACTTATTTGGGACTCTGGTGATAAATTTATAGTATGAATTAGAACCCCTTGAGCTTGTTTGAAACTTGGGGAAGCTGGGTTCCCATGCAGATGTTTATGATGGGATTTATTTCAAAACAAAACCTCCCAATTTTAGTTGTCCTCAAGCCTTCCAGTTGTCCAGACTCCTGCATGAAGATTCTAGTGTGGGATTCAGCTACCTTGTAACAGCAACTGTGGTACTCAATTGTGTGAGATTTGCTGCCTGGGCTTGAGCAGCCTCTCCAGGAAGATCCCTTGTGAGTCCTGCATCATGTCCTGTGGAAGTGTCTCCGATGTCCTGTGACATCTTGGACACACTGTGGTGTTGGTAGCTGGATCCTGCTCCCAACCAAGGGAGGCTGGAGAGTCATTCACCTAGTCCAAAAATGCTACCACCTATATTCATGGCTCTTTTATGGATCTATATATACAGGTTACCATTTAAATGCATGCATCTCCTATAGATCTTGTATAATATTGCCAGTCTGTCCAGGTTTTGGACATGGAAGGCAGGATCTGTTGGCATGGGCATCTATATTGATGCCTTTGTGGCTGGTAAGCTCAGAATCTCTGTAGGCATTTTAGATTGTATTGGCTTTATCCATGGACCAAAGAAAGCTTGACTTCATATTCAGACTCATGTCTTGGAAAATCTCATCCCATGGGAAGAAAGAGATAACATTCTTTAAAGTAGTTTTTTATCCTTATCAAAATGTATTTCTGCATTCTGGAGATCATATATGCTTGTTTCTCACATTTCTTTTCAGAAAGGACATGTCAATTCACTGCTTCAGGTTTATTTCCCAGCACAATTCAGGCTGCATGGATAGAATAATTGTGAAAGGTGAGCTACACATGAAAAAAAAAAAATACAGCTTGGGACAAAATATTCCTATTGCCTTTGTTTTCTTTCCTGATTAAAAGGTTTTGCAGGTGTATAACATATGAAAGCTGAAGCATTAGACTGGAGGTCCATTGAGCTTCAAGTTCTCTTTCTGGCAGAAATTAGTTAGCAAATTTTGATACTGCAAAGAAAGAAGAGAGAAGAAAAAAATACACCATATCACACTCAAACAGGGTTAGTAGACTTCTGTTTTGTTTCTGTCTTGATTTGAAACCATTAATCAACAACAGATTGAAATTATGGGGATTGTGAAAGACATGTAAAAGAGTACAGCTTTAAGATGGAAAAGAAGGCTTGATTTAGCACAGTTATCAGTGATTTCCTTCTGTATTCCACCATATATCATGGTCAGGTTTTATTTGTAATGCCATTCTGTTTCCTTGCAGTTTGAGTCATCACTGAGAAGAAACCACTGACTGGTCCTTGAAACCTTTAGAAGAAATATATTACTTGCTTTTGCAGAAATTATCAATGATTTAATTCTTGGAAGTGTTCTGTAGTATGGGTTGAAGTTTTGTAAAAAGTGCTCACTGCACCCTGGCAATCCGTTTTGTAAAGGGTCCTTTGCAATTTTATTAGAGTTATCCTTTCCATAACCCCTCAAACACTGTTAGACTGAAATATTTCGGTTTTGTTAAGAACCATGCCCTGTAGATTCTTAACAGCTATATATCCTTATAGCTGTTAGCTATTACATTAGCTGGTCACTGTTTAACTACAGTTTTCATAATCTATTACTAATGAATATTTTATCTTATGTGCTGTGTTACTTTGCCAAAAGAAACTGCTGCGAAGTTAATTAATGTGCAGGTTTTCTTAAGGTGAAAATGAGAGAAATTGCTTTTGCAGCAAATTTTCTCTATAGAATTTGTTGTGTCATAACAGGATAATGCCAACAACATAATCCCTCAAGAAAGCAAAGCAGTTCTCAGCTTTGTCCTATTGTTAGGGTGACTGATTAAGCATTTGTAGAGCTGAATCCTGGCAGGGCAAAAATCTGCAGCTTTGTAATTTAGGCTGCATTCAATTGTAAAATGAATGGTACACTTCCATGGTCTTTGAAATATTAAGCCTTTTTTTAATGTTTGTATTTCGACCTACTCAGGTACTAATGCTCATTTAAAAATATATTCTTTCCACACATCCAGCCATTTCAGCCTGCAGTGGCTTTCTGCAGGCAAAATTCAATGGAGGAGGCTCTTTTGTTCTCTACTGCACTCCAGGGATTTCTGATGTTGGCAGCTGCTATGTTTTTGGAAACTTCAATGTGCTCATGATGCTTTCTTTTTGCTGAAAGCAATTTGAGTCCAATTTAAAGCATATATTTCTGCCATTACAATTGACATGGATTTTAATTTCAGACTGAAAGAACATTGATTTATCATTTGGCTTTTATAAAGGCTGTGTCCTGCCTGCCCTTCTAAGAGAGGGAGCACTTTGCAAGGCTTTGGGGAAGAATGATAGGTGAATTTTGGTACTGAACTGGGCCCTACCTGCTACATCCCCTCTTTCAAGATACCTTAGCCCAGCATAGCCGGAAATGGGCTCAGCTGCATCTGGACAGGGTGAAAGGGAAGGAGAGAATTTTTGGTCAAGGGATGGCTTCCTGAGAGCTTTATTCAGACTCTCTATAGACTATTCTCAGTTTCAATTCACAATATTCAACTCATCACAGCTGAAAAATTGTGTAGAAGGAGGCCTTTAGCTGTCTGGGCAGAAGTGAAAGCTTTCTGTTGCCATAGGTAACCCTCCTTCTCGTGTTTCAAAAATGCAGAAAGTGAATCGTCTTTTAGATAATAATCCTTGATGATCAGTCCACCCATTTTTCCATTAAATGATGATCAGTATTGGGTAACCTCCATTCCTGTATATCCATTGCTTGTATCTCTTTGTTAAGAGATACACTCAATTTGATGGCATCCCAAATATTATCTCCATCTTTTTCTTACTTGAAAGTTTCTTTATAAATGACCACTTGAAAGAGACCACTTTTTAATCTTAAAAGGTGATTTTTTATGAAGGAACTGTGTTCAGATTGATGCTTTCAATTGACAGAAGAATTGCAATAGTATTGTACTTTTTCATCATGTAACGGATCTTTATAGCAACAAAAAAAGAAAACATGAAGCGGTAAGATGATCTCGGAATTGTATGATCAGGTGGAGAAAGGCAATGTAATTATTTCAGGCTCCTGATGACACTTTTGGAAAACACATGGGAGAATGTGGCTGGAGTCCTTCTGCTGACAAAGCCCAACCAGAAAAGTTTTGAGAGGCCATGGAGGTCTGGGTCCAAATTTCTTTCTTTATTTTTCTGCTTCATGTTACATTTTGAAAAAGAAGTAGAGTCACCCCGGGCCCTCCACTTGTGTTACTGTTGTCTGCTCAGCATGGGAAAATTAGGCTTGAACTGTTCAAAATCTGGACTATGTGAAGATATAATGGCAGAATTTGGATGTACTTAGTCAAAGCTCCTCTCAATCATGCAGCATGCACTCCTATTGGTTTGAAGTCAGAAAGCTTAAGTTGTTAAAAAATTATATGCAAGCTCAATCAGCTCTTCAATCTAGATTTTGAATAGCCAACAGACCAGCTTCCAGTGATTTCAGACAATTGCTTGGCTCATGCTGGAACAGAATCACTGATAAATGTTTCCAATTGTACCCTTCATTATGACTTTTCAATGCAGCTTTAACTTCTTGGAACTGGAATTCACTGTGTGCATTTGATTGCAGCCCACCATCCCGTGAAAACCCCTGTTTCTTGGTATTAAGACTCTCGGTATAATTAGAGACTATTCATGGCAGCTAACAACACAGATCCTTTTCCAGATGTTGGAATTTTCACAGCATCACTTCTAATTTTTTTTAAAGCAATTTGTTACATCTCTCAAAAGTCTCATGGACAGTCAAATACTGCTGCAACCTTCACCTTATTATAGGCAACTTTTAAAGTCTTTTGACTGAACTCTTAAATGGAAAAATAATCAGGAAAGGTGGAGAAAATTCAGCTAAAAACATTTGATCATGGCTTTGTCCATCTCACTGTTATGCTCTAACTAGAAAACATGAAAAGAGATAGTACTGATGCATTAAGAAGGGAGAAATAGTATTTTTCAAATATTAATAAAAATTTTTCAAAGCCTTCTCCAGCTTAAAATACGGATTCTTTCACCAATTAGTCCCCATATCCTGCTAGGTCTGCCATGATATATTTTATTGTTTATAGAAGAAAGGTTCTGCAACAGACCAAGGCACAGGTAACCTTAGATACTTCACCTAAGACCTCTCCATTTGTGTGATGGATAATTGGGATGACAAAAAGAGGATCACCACTCTGAAAACTGACACAGGGCTGTTCCAGCTCCTGTAGGCCCAGGAAATAAAGTGTCTCAAATTGGTTTTGGGCATTTCTGTTCTGCTGCAAACAGCAGCCTCTAACTGTGCCAAGTGTGTCACTGAGAATGGTCTTCCTGCACATGAAAATCATTACAGTAGGGCACAATTTCCAAGAGCCACAGTTGTGCTGTAGGAACTGTTGTCTAGATGCCTACGGGGGCTGGAAAAGAACCTGGGGGTTGAGATAGTACAGGGCTCTCTCTCTGGATGTCACCTTGATTTCATAAAGCACCAAATGGACACTAAATAGATTTTCCTGTGGTGTGCCACACAGATCACATCCATGGAGAGATTCCTAGCATTTAAAGGGACACAAGATTTATTCTCATCTACAGTCTTGTATTTTTTTCAATCTTTTAAAAACATCTATTTTAATATCATATAATCATAGAATTGGAAGGAATCTCCAGGATCATATGATTCAACCTCTTCTGGCATAAGCACAGTCTACACATGACCCAGCCCTTGTCCAGCCAAATCTTACAAGTGTCCAATACTGGAGAATCTGACACTTCCCTGGGAAGATAATTCCAACAGATGCTGTTTTTATTGTGAAAAATATTCCTCCCGTGTCCAAATGGAATCATCTCATGAGTAAATTTTACCCATTGCCCCATGTTTTTTCCACGTGACTCCCTCTAAAAAGGCTTTTTAGTCACTCTTTAAATACTGGAACATGGTGATAAGGTCTCTCTTTCTCTTCTCAATGTTGACCAAACCCAGTTCTCTCAGACTTTCCTCATATGGCAGCCTTCTCAGTCCTTGGATCATCTTTCTCTGGAATCTCTCCAGGCTGGAGACTTTATCTGACAAATGAAAAAAAAAGGGCTGGCAGGATGAAAATCTCTTGCATTTGTGCAGACATATGAGCAACTCTTGGGATTTCTACATCAAAACTGATCACAAATTATTTCATAACCATCTCCTCAAGGACGTAGCTTGACTCTATTTTGTGCTTGCAATGAGGCAGGTCCAATATAATACAAAATTCTTTAACTAGTTGTCTCAGGGAAGACTCTTGTATGGGAGGAATGATATCACAAAATCAACCATCTGGGACAGATGACCCAGGTTTTATGGAAAATAGACTATTCTCATATCCTTCCAGATGCCAGGACCTGTCTGAAGTCTGATCAGCACAACAAGCTGCTCCAACAGAGAAGTTAATAGGATTTTGGCAGGTTACCAACAGTTACAATATCACTTTACTTCCTTCTTACCATAAACTGAACTGCTGGCAGCTTATTGGTAGAACTTCCTCACAGCCTGATTCTGTTTTAGATGGTGTCTGCTAGTTGGCTTTTGAAATAAGAGAGAAGAGCAATAAACTATACATTTCTGATTCTCTTTGGGAAATACTGAAGGGCTTTGCAGACAGTTCAGGCTGGCTAAGCACACTGTGGATGCACACAGATTCCAGATCTTTGACACTGGCTTGTATTTAAGCCAGGAAAACAGCAGTCTGCAGCATTGCTCTTAACATTGTACTTACAACCCCCACCCTTGTCCTGTGCTGACCCGCTCAGTTCTCAAATGGTGTCTGTGGAGGGACTGGACACCTTATTTTTACCACATACATTTTTCACTTAAACTTTTTTACAACATCAGATATTACTTAGGGATATTTCTAGTAGAGGCTGTGGCTTCTTCCTAGAAAATGATAATTTATATAAAGTTCTGGAACTTTTCTGAAGGTTTTAATTTCCCTCCCCTTACTCCATATGGCCCAGTGGAGTCATATAGTGGCCAGTATAGTGGTATA
Organism: Sinosuthora webbiana; assembly: GCA_013397395.1. Classification (NCBI taxonomy): domain Eukaryota; kingdom Metazoa; phylum Chordata; class Aves; order Passeriformes; family Sylviidae; genus Sinosuthora; species Sinosuthora webbiana. Next base: position 1,631,648 of record VXBN01004072.1, read on the forward strand.
AAGCACTGTGCTTTTGCCACAAGAAGAAATCAATCATCAGCTTGGCCAGGGGTGGACTGATGTAATAAATACACTGACACAGTTTGTATGTGACTATGAAGAGGGGTTGGACTAGATGATTTCCAAAGGTCCTTTCCAACCCTAACAATTCTGTGCTTCTGTGGTACCAACCTCACAAAGGTGTCAGAAAATGCTGTGACTCAGTTGTCTTTAACTCTTTGCCCTTCTTGAAATAGCAGTGCTGCCCTGACAGCCTACATAAACCAGTTTGAATTGTGTAGTGCTCTGTGTGTATCCTTACTACAGGAGTATGTCCCCAAGGGATAGACCAAATGCTCTTTTGACTATAGGATGTCATTAAAAGACTGACATGGTTCCTTCCTGAGCTCAGAATATTATGGGGAGTGGGGTGTGTTACTTTGCTGCCACATCCACTCTGGTGGTTATTGGTATACATGACATAGGATTGCTTCTTCAGAGAATGCACAGCAGTGAGAATTTCTGCTGTGAATCATGTAAGAATCATTTCTATTTGTAAGGAAACATGATTGGACATTATGTAAAGCTTAGTGTTTTAACTGTTTATGTAGCTCAGCAGACAGAGGGTTGTAAACAGACTGTCACTCTAAAATTGCAACATTAAATTACTCCCTAAAGCAATCATTCTTTTTGATTTTTTAAACTCCTACAGCACATTGGAACAAGAGAGAAAAGCCAAATGCAGAATAAAACTGAAGCTATAAATCTGCTGAAGTTACCAGAGTTATTCTCAAGCTAATTATAACTGTATGCAAAGCAGATGAAGTGAGAACTGAATTAATGGAGACTACTACCTCCCACAAGCTAATGAGGCATGTTTTATACCAATAGCTCTTCAAATTGAAAAATTAACCATGTGAAAGAAAAGAAGGAAAAGAAAAGAAAGAAAAGAAAGAAGAGAAAGAGAGGAGAGAAGGGGAGAGAGAGAAAGAGAGAGAGAGAGAGAGAGAGAGAAAGAAAGAAAGAAAGAAAGAAAGAAAGAAAGAAAGAAAGAAAGAGAGAGAAGAATTGAGGAAGCTGTTTAAGAATAGTATAGAAGACCAGAAAAGCAGTAAGATCCCTGCTGTTCAATGTTCTCCCTTGACATTCTTTTCTAAGTACCTAGTTGGCTCTCAATTTTTTTTTTTTTTTGTCTATCTTCATAGGCATTTTTGTCTATCTTCATAGGCATCTTCATGCCACTGGGCTAAACAAAACAAAAGAACCCTGTTGATTTGGGATGATATTTTCCCTGTCCTCCTTGGACATTTTCCATGGTATTTAGTTTTAAAGCTATGTGCCCAGTATTCTGTAGTAAGAGGGGCAGTTGAGTTGGCTGAGGCTGCTTCTTTTCTCTCAAGTATGTGACCGGGCTTTTCAGCCCTGATACAGAAAAAGCTTATCTTTTTTCCCTTCGTGGCTTAGTTAAGCTGGAATAGCTTGCCTTGTGGTGAGTTATCTTTGCTGTAAAATGTCCTTAGCCAGCAATAAACATCCTTCCCTGAATGTGTGGGAAAGGATAAGCAAAAATTCATGACTGACAGACACAGAACTTCTACAAAATATAAAAGCCCACCATAATTTTCATAAAATCAGAAATCTCTTATGCGCTCTCTGAGTATATGGGGAGGTGTCCTGGAAGTTGGCCTCGAGTTACTTTTCTGGAAGTTGAATGAAAGGAGACTTCTGTACACCGCTGTCATTCCTTGATAAGTTACATTGGCTCCTAATCTATACTATACTATGCTATACTAATCTATACTATTTCTTCACTATCTGTAATGTAGGCACCTTTATTACCAGGCACCAATTTCATAATGTCTTATGAACCTACTAGTGGTGTTTCTTTTGTTTATCCTGTGTAGTAAGAAGTCTGTTAAAGTCTTATGTCTGTCTTCCTTGTGTCTGTTCAACAAATAATTCGTGTCATGACAGACTTGATCGGTCATTATAAAGAACTTGCAATTGAGAGACATTTGGGGTGCTGGCTGCCTCAGACAGAGCTGCTGCCAGAAATCTGAGTCAACAGCAGGACTTGACTGAGCTCTTGTATCCATTTGTAACAAAGTATAACAAAAACCAAATGTTTTCTGCTTGTGTTCTGTGGTCCACTCCACTTGCTACGCATTGGACTTTATTTCTTCCTTTTTGTAATCATCTGTTTAATTTTATTTGTCTATTGTACTCTTTTTCTCTCATAAATCAAAATCCCCATCTTCTTTTCTGTGTTGCTGTGCATCTACAGCCATATTTTTATCTGGTGAAATGGGATATTTTTGCCATCACTAGAAAAATTACTAATAACAAAGTGTTTGTATCAATATCTTATCTGTTTAGAAGATCTGGAAATCTGTGCTTTAAAGGGGCTATGTGTCCTGTCTTTCACTGAGTGGCATATATATCTACTAGATTTTATTTAAATAGGGAAATTTAATTTCAAAAGCAATCAGAGTTTTACACAAGATTATTACGCAATCTTATTTAATAACACCTTCATCTAAATCCAGGACATTTCCTTGAAGTATATACTACTTTTAAAAGGCTCTTGAATAACCTTTAGACAATATTGTTGTGTTACATTTTTTGCTAAATCAAATTGGACATTAAATGCAAATGACAAATTAGAAAGGTAAACAGAATTGAAAAGAGATATATAATAGTAGCAAGGAGATGAAAAAATGCTCTTGACTATAACCTACCAGAACTCTCCATTTTCTTACTTTGAATATATATATATATATATATATATATATTAGAGTCTAATAATTAGATTACTAAAACCATCCTTGCAACAGACATCCATTTCACATCTCACCACTGATGAAACAAATTTTAACAATTTTAAGTTGCAAAGAATCACTTTTTCTATGCCTGTCCTTATAAAACTGCTCAAAATGAAGCAAAACTATTTCTGGAATTAACTTCATGTAGGAAAGAGGGTTGAAAGGAAAATGGCAAATCCTTCTCATGGGCCACAGCTGAACCAACTGTTTTTAAGCAATTCCTGACAGACTTATATTTTATTTGTTTTTGAAAATGCTGAACTGAACAACCCACTGCCCGCTAAAATTTCTGTTATGAAATGCCCCTACTGAAATTATGAATTATATCAGTGCTTGATTAGTCTTACTTTTAGAAAGTTTTCCCAAGGTTTAAAATGTTAATACTTTAGGCATTTGTTTTATTATTATTTATTATATATTTTATTTATGTTTAAAAATGAGAAAGGATCTTTTAGTGCTGGATCTTTTAGTGCCGGATCTTTTGGTGCCATATCTTTTTATAAAATACTGGTAACACCTGAATAGTTATTAAACATGCCAGTTAGTTTCCCCTCCCCTCTGCTATACTGTGCTTGTTTGCTCATTTGTGCCCATTACAATCTTCTTTTGTGTTGTACCCAAAGGTGGGAATCCTTGGAAATTCTGGAGAGAAAGCTGGCCATCATCCGCTTGTTATGCCTCTCCAAGAAATCTGTCTTCTTCAGACAAGTCACAGCTAATGTGAAATCGGATTTTTGTCAGAAGCATCTTGTTTACAAACAATAACAGTTCTTGGCTGGACATATTTATTTCGTAGCTGGTAAGATGGTGAGTTGTTAAGTCAGTTCTTTCAAATGCAAGTAAAGTTAAGAGGAGGATTTTATTTGATTAATCGGTTCTTACTTCATAATTGGCACATCTTTCAGCAAAAGACCAACAAAAGGGAGTTGCAAAGTTTTCATTGCTACACTGTAGAATTAGTTTAATTATAGGTGTTACGTCACTTCTCTAGCCCATGCATATTCTATTTTTAGACTTTAAAAATTATTTATGGCATTAAGGAATTAAGGTCCACTTGAGACTACTATTTGAAAGTAGAACTGATTGTTTAAAAGGTGTGAAAATAGCAGTATTATTCACACATGTTTGTGAGTGTGGTATTCTTGTAATTGAATCATGTCTTTACAAGGTTCTTTATCACATTACTTCTGAATGCAGGCACAGTGACATTAGTTTCAGTATAACATGTGACTTACATGTGTTTATTTATTCCTTTTCATCCCTTCTGTCACACTCACTAGGCTTTTGTGACATATTAAAAAAAAGGTTAAGTCATCTTTCTGATGGGGCTTTTAAACAACAAATTTTCCCGTGTTGGCTCTGACAACAGGCGAGAGGAAAAAGAGTGTTCTGTTCTTCCAGCTGGTTCAAGATATTTAAAGATATCTCTTTATCACAACATACACATTATATGAGACAAACAGTTTCACACTCTATTACACTTTCTTCCTGAATTTCTCCCTTACATTAAAACTTCTGTGAAAATATTTCAATCACCTACATATCAATTCTAAACAAACATATCCAATAAGCTGTTGGTTCCATTTCCCCCACCCCTGCCATTTGCATTACATGTAGTTTTTTATTTTGACACAGTCCTTTGCTTCAAAGAAATACTGGCTTATCTATGATTCAATGTATCTCTGATAAATACATCTGTAAAGATCTTTAATATTTGTAAATGGCACATTTTTTTATTTATAAACCTGAGGATCTCATTTTCTCCTCAAACAGTTCTTTTGATAATGTTCACTACACTGTTTAAGAAGAAATAGCTTGAAAAGTATCTCTAAAAATACAAAAAATGTCAATTTTCAGATAGTAAATTCTCAAAAATCTGCTAGAAATGAGAAATTATTCTTGCATTTCCAAACCCAGGAAACTTCACTTGAGTCAATATTAGTGGAATGTGGAATTTTAGTAAACGTGTTTATGCTGTTTTATATGCTGTACCTAAACCATATTTTTTCCCTTTCAGCACAATTTAAAGTTTTTGAAGTGTGGCTTCTTATTTAAAATAGCCTTCTTTTCTGTGTAATTTAGCCATGCCAGCTTTCTTTTTTGTGATATTTCTACAAGCATTTTGGCAAACAACACACATTTGTTTTGAATTTCTAATGTGTTATCTGCCAGTGTTTTGCAGTTTTGACTTTGTTGGTTTGGGTTTTTTTCCTCTCTAGAAGTTTTTCTGATTTTTAATGTATTTTTTTTTTGAAATTAGGCAGTGCTACAGTCCTTTTATTGCTTTTTTATTTCTTCAATAGATAATTCATACTTATTCATCAGGGTTTTTGAAAATAAATTTTGAATCAGTCTGCAAAGCTGTCATTTTGGTTAACAAGCAGTCTTGATTTCACACTTGAAAAGTTATTTCTGTCCAGTCGATATTATAGTAGATGGAGTTTCATTACTTGGTTTGTCTCCGTAGCTTCTAATCACCTTCACCCTCTCTCAGTCACTATCACTGTCCTAGCTGAGCAATCTCAATACTATATTTTGCCTATTTTGTCCTTTAAGATCTATGCCTATAAAGATTTTATGTTGCTTGTTATTTACCCATTTATCTGATTTGATGGCTCTTTAGAGATGAAACTACTCCAAATCAGGATAAAGCATTTTTAAAATAAAATAGGCAGTGGAAAAGAAGTTAGTCAACCATCTCAAAGTCCCATCATTTTTAGATGAAAGATACTTTTGGTAAAAGCTAGAAGGCCCACAGAAGGGTGATGCTAGAGTCTAATTACTAATAGAAATTGTAGCTATAAACATCAGCACCATATACAAATGGTGGTAGTATAATACATAATTCTGTATATTGATATTTACTTTTATCATATCTCTGGGTTTCTTCAAAGCTTCTCCAATAGAAAATTATCTAAATATTCTTAAAGATACCTCTGCTATATGGGGAGATTCCAGGCTAAGCAGATGACAAAAATATAGTGGGTAGACTGCAGCAATAATCTGGAAATCAAATAAAGCACATAGGAGACGTAACAAAGATATGAGAATGGTAAGCAATAGATTTCCTTTGCCTCAATTCTCTTTAGTCCAAAAGGGAAATAGGAATAAGACTTTGAATCAGTCCTGTTCCTCTACTAACTGAAGAAACTTCTTCCCAGTTTCTAAAAAAATCCCCAGAAGCAAAGAAATTAAATACACCAAATTAGAGTAAAAGGGAGAAACTTGACTTAACTTAGAAGAAGAGCAAGCCAGGAAAAAGTTAGTCCTCCTCTGGAATAGCTGGAGAATTTTACAAGCAGGAGTATGCTTAAAATTGGGGGAGGTAAGAAGAAAACTGAAAGCTTGAGAATACCTTGAGCTCTTTCCAACAGATAACAGTAATATTGCCTGCTGTTTTCTGCCAGTGAAATTGCAGTGCTTTCTTGCTTTTAAATTTAGCAGTATTAGTGTATTACTCTCAAGAAATTGAAGCTTGAATGGAAAATCCCAATGTAAAACCCTGCTTTCTCTTCCCCATTTATTGGAAAGGAAAAAATGCTTGTCTAAGACATCTCCTCTGGAGTTCTCTGATTTGTCATGCAGCTCTTAATGGAGGATGTTTAACTCACCTCTAAGTTCTGCTGTTATCTTCCTGTAACAAAGCAGATAGACACAAAGAGAAATAGAGGAAGAGAAGCAACCTTGGAAATACGGATTTGTTGACATTTGCAAGACTAATATTTTTGTCAGCTGTCCAGACCATGGATGAACAGTCTGCCAAAACATTTACTGTGGATGCAGACTGAATTTACCCATCTGGTATAATCTCATTAGTCTTACCTCCAATCCTTTCTCCAGGTGAGTGTCACTCAGCAGCATCTCATTTGCTGTGTTGGCTCTCACGGGGGTCCTGGGTAGTTCAGTGGTGATGGCAACAATGCTTACTGGGGTTCTGGGAGTACACAGGGCAGCTTGCCAGCGCAGTGTGTCCTCTTCAGCTCTTCCACTTGTGGTGCTGTGCTAACTGGCATTTTCATTAATGGCTCCAGGTTACCAGAACCTGGCAGAATTGCTAACTTGTATTTGTCCTCACAGTCGACATATACTGCCTAAACCTCAACCCCCCAGAATCTGTGCTTTAGGCAAGTCTGCCAGTCCTTATGGGAAACAAAAGCCAGCATGAACTTCATGGGGTAAGGCGTTAGCCTGTTTTACAGCTGGGCTGAAAAGCCCATTGCAGTGGATCTGCTATGCTGAGTTTGCTAAAGGATATTAGAAAAGATACACCAATTCATAAGAAAGTTTTATTGTTTTCTACCCCAAAATTTGGCTCTAGAAAACACAGGTATATTAAAGTATCCAAGCAATAGTTCTATACTTCTTTTACAAATGGACTGAGGGCTGTATGTTTATCATGAATCCCAGTTTCCACTGAAAGAATCACTTTTCATGAATAAGTTTAACTTTTCCCATTCCAGTCCAGACACACCAACTTTACTGGTCCTCTTAATTATAAGAATGAACAATGATTGCCTGAAGCAAAGAGGAGTTACTGTATGACATTTGATGATATACCATATAATGTCTCAGAGGAGACTGTATGTCATTGTAATTCAGTGCTGCACATTTTCTGGTGCCTATGCATTGTGAAGTGATGAAAATTCATTCTTCACTTTATCAGCAGAGGTAAAAATACTCTTGTTAAGTTAGAAGAGAGAAAACATAAATAATTTAAGACCTAGCTTCTTAATACTTGCTTAATTTTAATGAAATTTAAATGTAAGCACATTTTTATTAAAATGATAAACTCATGAAGCAACAATCTTCCAGCCTGATTCTAAGTCAAAACTGGCTATGTTAAATTAGTATAAAAATGTATTATATGTATCTTTTCATGTATATATTCAATATGGTTATCAGCAGAGGTAAAGTAAAATTCTGCAATAATCTCAGGGAGATAAAATATAAATAATTAAATATCTTTCTAGAACAGAATTAGCTATTATGAAATTTAGATATAGAGCAACTTACTGAAACAATAAAGGTTATTCATAGTATAAAATATTTCTATTCTGCTTTGTCAATCAAAATTCAACTTGTTTGATAATTTCTAGAAGCAAATACATCATTATTTGGTTTCTGATTGTATCAGTTGAAAAATCTTATCTCAATACTCAAATATTAAAGGATCTAATTTAAACACAAATATTTGAATCTAAATAATATATTTTTAATATTGTCAGAGCTCTTTTGTTGATCTCTGGCTTTTCCAAAGCAAGATTATATAACATATTCCCTACAGAAACATCTTAATCAGGCAAGAGCTGTGGCGAGTGAACAAAAGCGCCAGAGTTTGATGAGTCTTACAAAAAGCAATGTTACAAAGTAACTTCTTCAGTGCTGAAATAAAGCAGAGGAAAACAACAGACAGCCTCTACTTTGCAGTCAGGCCTTACACAACAGGGATTGCAGCCACTAGGACGGCCATAGTGGTTCAAAGCAAATACAGCAAATACTTCTACACGAGTTTGGGTTACTTTGGCTATCTAACAAACTCTAGACTGTGCACTACACAGGAAAAACATTTTTCTTAACTTTGAGGGCCTCTATATATACTGCAGCCCAGATGGCAAAGCGAGAAAGGTATCCACAACACGTGTTTAAACATGGTTCATATGGAGAGTATCTCTCCATCAACCTTCAGACTATTTCATAGCAGAGCAGACAGTCCATGAAGACTCTTGCAGTCTCCCAGAGGAGCTGAGAGGAGTTATAGCCTTGCTATAACTCTACAGATTTCATGTTGGGATATCCACAATTCAGTAATGAAGCAGTGAATGTTTCTGTAAAATATATTCTAACAACAAAAACTACATCTGCTTTTCTCTACTTAATTTTCTTCACATGTTAAGATGTAAAGATATTGGAAAGAAACTCTAAGATAATGAATTTTTTTTGGCTTATTTCATTATAAAAACCCCTCAGCTACCCAGTTGGAAAAAATTTTTATGCTTTAAAAAGTACGGTTCTAAATACAATTAATATTTTCAGAAATCCTGTAAAAATGGTAAGAGTTATCAAGTTTTTCTTAATTTATAGGAACTTCATAGGGGAGTGTTACAGCTCTATCAATGCAGCACAGTGTCCAGCTTAATTGGTCCCAGTGGCTGCATCTATAATATTAAGCTGTGAAGAGTTAGGAAGAATGACAGAGCGCATGTACCAAGCTTTGCAGCATGCAGCTCCTGGCAGAAGTTTGGCCCTGGGTCATCTCACACTCTTCCAGACAAAACCCCAAACCATGTCTGAGCTTTGGCATAGGCAAGGGAGCACTCTTGGCAGGCAGTTTGGAAAAGCTCCCATGTTCTGATGAGTAAGTAAGTCTAGTTGTGTGGATGCAGTCCATAAGGTATCATTCCATTAGAGACATAAGGGCTGAGTCCCTGCTGGGGGTGTACAGCTTCTGGTGTCTAGCACAAAAGTCACGGCTTCCTGTGCACTTCTGACACTGCTTTCTGGAGTCCCACTGTGCTTGGCAGACCCAGGCTGACATTTTGAAATTCTGCATTATCCCACCCTAATTTATAATGTCCAGTGTAGGTTGGTTTCAGATTGAAATTACCTACTGAAGAAAAAAAGGCTCATGTAATTTGGTGTTGTTTTAGAAGCTGGAAACATACACAGGACAGACAGTAGTAGATGAATCCTTTGTTCGCTGAGGAGATCTCAAAGCAATCACAGACAAGTATTTGTGTATTTCCTTTCAAAAGTTTATCAAGCTGACAACTAATATTAAATTGGTTTGTGTTCTCTCTGCTCCAAAAGGAGGACTGCCTCAGAACTTCCCTGTCTGGTCCATTAAAATATTCAGATGCAAAGAGAGAATTTCATGTTATTTGCTCACAGGCCTGCAGTATTTGTTAGCTCATATAGTTCTCTGTTCCTCTCATGGTATTTACTACCTGCTATAATTTTAAAGCCCATTTCTACAGGGTCTTATATTTTGTTGCCTAAGCAGATTGAACTGTACATTCACCTGTCACCTGTGCGAACAAAGGAGGAGAATTTCCTCAGTTGGTGGTTTAAGTTTTTATTTTCTATTTTAGATTTATTCACCAGCAACTTGCCCCTCTTCAGACTTGCACAGAGTCTGCCTTTCAGCTTATTTTGCTCCCTCATGACCTGTGTCCTTGGTGTATGTAGTTATGCTGTGGAAGCACCTGAAAGCTCAAAATGTGTCTCGAAGGAAATTTCAAAATTCTTTTGGTAAAAAAGATAATACTGTTAACAAAGAATTATTTCTTGTCATTTGGTGTCCAGAACAATAAAATTTAGATCACTGCTAAGTTGAAATTCTAGAAAGGAATGGGTATAGTAAAGCAGATATTATACCTGGGTTTCAAGATATAATATGACATTGATAGCTTGAACAAATTTGTCAGTAGTTGTTTAAATTTATTTTATCATTTTTAGACCATAGACAGTTGAATTGGCTTATCTGATTTTGTCTTCTGGATTGTTTCCCACAAACAGATTTCATTTCTTCTACTCAGTAATGACCAGAAGAACTTGCTATTTGCTTCTGCCCCCCAACAAATTTTAGGACAGTGACAAGAAATCTGAAGATTTCTTGGGCAAAAAGACCAGAAGATCTTGCATTTAGGGTTCATTAAACGTTACATTATTTTTATAAGAAAATTTTAAGTTATCTCACAGCCCTCCTTTTGGAAGTGCAGTATACTATATGCAAAATAAAGGCAGCATAATTTCTTATTTAGCAATGGCACTTCCATGTCAGTCAGTGAAGGCTTAAGCTAACATCTTCTCTTTTATAACAGAGATTGAACCCAGCAAAAATATAGTTGCAAATACAGCAGAAGACACAGTTAGTGACATTTCTTCTTTTAGTGTTAGCAAAATGCTGCAGCTTACTCCCATGTTTGGTGTGCCTACATACACTCTGCAGAGGACTAGGAGGCTAGAGGTTATTTCTTTATTTTGGGGCAAAAGAACTAAGAATGGCTTACTACAAGTTCATGTCGCAAATTATCTTCTGGTTAGCCACCTACTAACAAATTAGGTTTTAGCTGGGGCTCCTAACTAATAGCTAAAAGATAAGGGATGACAATAGTTTTCCCTGTCTCATATATTCTAGGGAACTATATATAATAGGGAACTAACTTCCTTGTGTTTTTATGGTCATTAAAAAAAATATATCATATTTAGGGTACATCTACAAGGATTATTGAACATAATCATCACAAAATTGTTTTACTCATTTGCCAAAACAGAAGGATATTAGCATGGTTCAATCGAGAGAGGTGTAGCTTTAATTAGAAATTAGTGCCATACTCAATCAAAGAAAATACACCCCCACCTGGAGTTGCATATTCCTGTCTACTTGCAATTTGTTGTTTGATGTGTAGGCAGAACATGCTTGTGGTACTGTATGGACCCTACTTTCTCTATCAAGTCCTTGATCTTTGGACAGACTGTGCTATTACATGACAGTGAATATTGTTGGGAGAGTATTACAGGCAGATAACTGAAAAGAAACTGCTGTTGAAGCATGAATTAGTTTACCAAAAATTATCATTATATAAATACACGTATACAAAGAAAAACAATTTAAAACATAATTTGATTTTAAAACTGTTTTTACCACATGATTCTGGAAATTGTCCATAATGTTGTCCCAAGACAAAGAGTGACTTCAAATATACAGATAGAAACCATTTTTGAACATTCAGCAAATCTGGAATTTAAATATTGTTTGATGTGACAAATAGGTGAAAATAAATGACAGTTGTCCCTAAGTGTTTAAAAAAAAGAGATGATAATATCTATCTAGCATCATGACTACTTTTTATCTACAGCTCTCAAAGAGTTTGCAAAATGAGGTCATGAAAACTTCAAAAGTTTTTGGAATTTATTAAAATGTGACAGAATGGAAGATTTGTCATATTTATATTCTACAAAGTAGTTTCTGAAGTGCTGTAGAGGATAACACACCTAAGACTTGCCAGTGAAAAAAGAATTACAGCAGACAATACTCACAAAATACAGTGGAGAAAAAGCATCTATTTTAATGTTGTTTTTCACAGCACTTTTTGTGGACATGTTTTTGTTTTTTAATTTAACATAATATAGCTGTTCCTGTATATATTTTTTTACTAAGAGAGATTAAACTTGTTTTAAAATATAAGCTAAAATAAATATTCTTTATAAATCAGGGTTAGATGCCAAAGAATATTGAATATATACTTAATTGATTCTTTTATTCTGAAAAAAAGATAAATACTAGTGAGTTGTGAGTTCAGGTCTTTTTCCTTCAGTGCTTGCTGATTGCACTAGATTTGGGGTCCCTTATCAGAAGTGACTAGAATGGGGGATTTCCTTCCTGTCAAAAATCTTGCTTTTCAAAACCTTTGTTCTGGCCCAAATAATTCCAAAACAATCCCATTAATCCCACTTATTCTTACTCAGGTAAATGATCGGTATTGACAGATGTGAGTTTCCCAACCAAGTATTTCCACAGGCAACTTCTGAGGTGGGATATCCTCAGGATTCCAGCTGCTTGGCATTAACTAACTTGGCATTAGTTTTCTGTAAATTGTGATCAAGATTTCCACGCTAACTAGAAGTAGAGAAATTATTTGAGATCGTTTTTAACAAGACAGACATTGCAGTCTGTCTACATGTCCATGGCTTGTTGTAGACAAAAGAAAGAAAGAACAAACATTTGTTCTAAGATGGGTATATAAGGTGCAGAAACTCAAATTCCACAGCTGTTCTTATTTCTGGTTCCTGGATAGCTAGTACAGGCTCACATGCTCTTATTACCCCTTTACTTTTTTTTTTTACTGTGTGCAATTGTCTTGTCCCAGGGGACTTGGCACATTCTCTTGGGCCATTTGTACTGTTGCACTTGCCCCAGCCACAGACTACATTGTCTGGAGACCATATTCTACACCAAGCATATCGCCATGCCACAAGGGTGGATTTGATAGACTGCACTAGGGCAGTGAATCCTGAGGCCATTTGGATGGGATCCAGAGCAGATCCTCTTGGACTCTTTTGTTAGATTTGTTGGAGAATTGTTAAACTGAGAGTGTTTCAGTCAGAGCAGCTCCTACAGCTCTAGTGAATGACATACATATATACAGAAAAAGACTAAACGAGCTTCACGACTTCTGAAGTCCTAAAGTATCTTCCAGATTTTCAGTTGTCTCTTCAATTTCCCCCCACTACAGTATATAGGTAGAAGTGCCCAAAAAACCACTACCCTTTTCAGCAGAAGCAGAAACAAAGTGCAGAATTTTCAGGCCGCAGATTGTAAAAAATGGAATTGTTAGCAGTGGAATAATTGGTGCATACCTCAGGTTCTTACACATCAGCTTCTCCCAGTTAATTGCAAATGTGCTTGACTGCCACCTAACTGCTAGTTTAGTGCACTGAAAGCCCATGCTACAAATTCCAAACTGTTTCAAAGACCAAGATATGTACTTCTGAATTACAGCTGTGAGTTATTCTCTATCCTCTTACTCTGGTGATGGATGAGCTAAGATATGTAAACATTCTGCTTCAGAACAGCATGAAAAACCTTGTGCATTTTTATAAGGGACTAAAGGTTATTTCAAACCTATCATCTGAGGGATGCTGTCAGTTTGTATTTACCACAGGGGTTTCTGGATTCTTAGCTCATTTTTTATGGTTGTCAAATAATTTGCTCTACATGCAAAGCTTTCCTACAGACACATGCACTAAGGAAAAAAAAGCAGTTTGAATCCTTGTGTGGTTATTTCCCCCTGTAGTCTTCTCTCTATTTTTTTTTTTTAATACAAGCCTTCTGATACTATTTTCTGATTGCCAAATACTTATTCTTTTCTGCTTATGAAGCTTGTAGGAATAAAACATACAGCCAAAGTCATCTCAGTTGGTTGCACTTCATTCCTCTTGGTCAGCTCGAATAAGTCCCATTATTGTATGAGGCAAGCTCTCTCTGCTTCAAAGCAGGTCTCCTTGTGCTGATTCTCTGTGAAACCTCAGTATGGCTTTGCTTATTTATTTAGCTGGCATTAGTCATCATGTTGGGTGCTTTCAAAACATGAAGAAGATTCTGTGTGCCCTTCCTTCCCATTCTTTACTACCACTCAGACTAGGACTGAACTAACTGTGCAAGGATTAGCAGTGGGTTGCAGGGCTGTAAAATATGTTACTTAATTTTAAATGGAGACCAGCAGTCAGATCTTGCCCTGATGACCAGAAAGGATATCCTCCTCTCATTGAAAACATAGACAACTTAGGAATTTACAATATAGGGACTGCCTCACAAAACACCTACAAATTAGGGAAAACGTATTTTCCTTGTAGTGCTGAAGAATTTTTAAGATCTTGGCTTTAGTGTGTCAGTCTTATGCTAATGTAACAGTCTCCTCTTAGCTTGCAGAGCTGAATTTCTTGCTCTAAAAAAAAAAAAAAAAAAGTGATTTTTATTTTTTTTTTACTGACATCTTACACTAGAAAAGGATTAAAATATATTTTAAAACTTTAGCCAGCTAGTCCTAGATTTTTGAGGCCAGAAAACATCTGGAAAACTCATGTCTTCACTCCCCAAAAGTTCTTTGTTTAAAGATCCAGAGGTTGTCATGGTTTTGATCACACTTAAACTGACATTTTTAGCACTTTTAATTTAATTTAAAAATTATGTTCACTAATATAAGATACAGTAACACTGAGGTAGTGTTTGGGATACACATAAAGAATATATTTTTATATTAAACTGCTTGATATACAATTTAGTAGCATGGGACACTCTACCCATATAGCAGCAGCCAGGGGAAAAATGTGAATATTGAAAAATATGAATATAGAATATGAATATAAAAGCTGCAATATCAATTAGTCAGTCTTCTATACAATAGAGCTATTCATAAGAATTGGCCTTTTAGAAAAAATACTTGATGTAAAATAATTGAACCAAAGAGAAAAAGACCAGAAAAGGTAATTTGTCTTCGAGTTTCTCTGATAATACACAGATATCTACAGTTTCTCAGCTGACTAATTCAAACCCATTGAATTAATGGAAGCCAGGACAATGATCTAATTATTTTTTTGGTAATAGTCATCAACCTAGAGTTTGTCCAGAATATGAACACATAGAGGAACAAATGTAGAATTGTTTGCATCAAACTTCTGGTGTATATTTAAACACATGCTTAGCTCCTTTCCAAAGCAGAGAAGGAGTTAGATTTTTCTGTGTCAAGTCTTATGACTCTTTGGTATTGATACCTATCTTTTGACAGTTTTAGTGTTTAGGAGTTGATTTAAAGTTTCAATTTCAATGTTTCTTATTAACTGGCAAATTTTACAGTCAAGATGGGATGAACCTACTGCTCTCTTCTGACTTGAGAAAGTTAAGTGTAAATGCTTTGTTTAACAAGGTTTCCAACTCAGGTGAAATTTCCAGGGGTCAAGCAAGGTAAATGTCCTCAATAAATAAATCTTTCTGTAACAAACCCATTTTTATGAGTTCCTCACTAATGTGGGGAGATGAAAAGTCTCAAATAGACTCTCTCAATAGTCCCAAAATGCTCTCAAATAGAATTTTACACACAAGAATTTGCATCAAGAATTTGCATTCTTTGTCTTTATGCATTACCATATACAATGCATATCCGATGTTGACTGGCCTGGCTTACAAACAACTGCAGTCTGGTTAAGACTGTTTCCCCTTAGAAACCTTCAGTGTGGATTTTTTTTTTTTTTTTTTTTTTTTTTTTTTTTTTTTTTTTTTTTTTTTTGCTACTTCTGTTGCATTAGAATGTATGCCCAACCCTATTGCACTTGCAAAACATTTGTTTTTCATGGGTGTGAAAACAGCAGTGAGATGGCCTCTGGCTGATGGGCCCTGGCTAAGAGGCTCTACTGTGCTGCTCCTCCAAGCGGAGCCCCCAAGGCTCCTGGCACCTGACCCAAGGGAGTCTATGGCTCATTCCATCCATTTGGACAATACTCCTCTTCCTGCAAAGCAACCTAGTTCTTCTCTGAGCCTGTAACCAAATCCTAAATGCTGTTTCAGGATCTTACAGAAGACAAGTTTACACCTTTTTTAGAATCTGAATTTTAAATCTAATCATTAGCTCTTAACATCTTCAAAGAGAAAAATAGATGACACCAGTGTTTGGTATATCCATAAATGGATTTTATACTTATCCACATTTATAATAGCATTTTAAATATTTTGATACTTTTTATTTAATGAACCATACCAATAATTTAGTTTTAAAATCCTCTTTTCCATAAAGGGATAGAAATATTTTTCCATATGCAAATTCGTACTTCTGGAGTAAACCCCCTAACTGGGTTGTCTGTCAGGTGGATAGCACTCAAGAAATTGTTCACCAATTTTTTTTTTTGCTTCAATGTAGCATGTAATTTTGTTGATTTTATTTAGGGATGATTTTTAACTTTGAGAAAGATAGTATTTGTATGTCCTCTCTGTTCTTCAGTTATCTGTCTGGAATTGGTACTAAAAACCTCATTTCACATTTCTTAGTTTATTTAAAAAACCAAAATGCCATCCACCCAGTGATGAATGTTCATTGTTTGGGGTCACAAAACATCACTCCGTGTTAGCTTCTAAGATGAAGAGGGAGATCTGACTCAAAACATAGTGCTGCAGAGGTTAGAAGCTGTGAGACATCCACACTGACAGAACGACTGAAAATAATAAGGAAGATTAGAAAGGAAGAAAAACATCCTAGAAGTCTTTGACAAAAACATATATACCTTGTTCTCAAGTTTCATGTAGTATTCCTGTAAGAAACAGGACTAGATAGGGCAGAAGCCTCCTCAGAAGGGATTGTTGCTCTTTCTCACAGCAGCTGCTGAAGGAGAGAAGGTCACAGGAACGGCTTGACTTGAGAAAGAGATGTAATAAGGGAGGCACAGGAATGAGATGGGTGCTTGAGTTAATACACACACTGACAGGCTACTAGAAAGAAAAGGAGGGGACAGAAAGGCTTCAGGAGTCATGGAGGGTAGAAAAAGTATCCATGGATCAGAGAAGACTGGGCTGATTTTGTTGCACCTCAGACATTCTGTGAGTTAGGCAGCTGAAGCAAAATCACCAAACAGAGGTTCATGGGGCAAGCCTAAAGTATCCAAGAGCAGCATGGTACAAAATAAGAAGCTATTCATGTTTTACCCGATAGGGGCAAGCCTAAAGTATCCAAGAGCAGCATGGTACAAAATAAGAAGCTATTCATGTTTTACCCGATAGGGGCAAGCCTAAAGTATCCAAGAGCAGCATGGTACAAAATAAGAAGCTATTCATGTTTTACCCGATACAATTCCTTAGAGTATTTTTCACTTAAGAGTGAACTATGTCAGTTTATATTCTAAAATATAACTCAGTCTTTTTTGAATTCAAAATCCATTCTGGTCATCCAGGATATCACTGTAAGAAAGAAGTCCAAACAATGTTGTCTCTCACACTTATGGGTTTCTAGCCCCTGTCAAAGATAGGGATAGCTCAAGTCTTTCAGAAAGGGATATCCTGGACCCCTGAGATGAATACTGTTCTCAGCTTGGAAAAATAGAAATCACCTCCTTCCAGAGGACCTTCAGACTCCAGTATATAGCACAGATGAGTTTCTGTGGCAATTTTATGATAGTGGAGGGGAGAGGGTTGCAAATGTGACTTCTGTTAGAAGATTACAGAAGCTGACTGTGTTGGACAGAGCCAGTGCCAGTTGACTCCAAGGTGGACCAGCTGCTGCCAAAGCTGACCCAAACAGTGCTGTTGGGAGCAACTTGGTGATAACACATTTAAGAAAGTGGAAAAAAAAAAGGGGGGGTTCACAGCAGTAGTAGTTAGAAAGAAATGAGAATCTGTAAGAGGAACAGGTCTGGAAACATAAAGGTCAGTGAAGAATGAGAGGAGAAGGTGCTCCAGGTGCTGGAGCAGAGATTCTATTTCAGCCCCTAGTTGGACCTGTGACCCAATGGAGACAGGAGCCATGCTGCAGCAGTGTGTGAAGGATGGTCTCTGGTAGAAAGAGCTTATGCTGAAACATTCCTGAAGAACTGCATCCTGTAGGAAGGTCTCACACTGGAGAAGTTTGTGAAAGACTGTCTTCCTCAGGAGACACCCCATGCTGGAGCATGAAAACACATGAGGAAGAAAGAGCATGAGGGGGAATGAGCAGCAGAGACAATGTGTAATGAACTGACTGAAACACCTGTTCACCATGCTGATAGGCCATTCATCATGAGGAGGCAGAGAAATCGAGTGCAGAGTCAAAGAGGGAAAGATGGGATGCATGGGGGAAAGTTGGGGTTTTTAGAATTTTTTAACTTGCTCCTATTTCTTGTTTTCCTACTCCATTATTAATGACAATAAATTAGTTTCCAAAGTTGAGTTTGTTTTGCCTGTAGTATTATTCCCCTGTCCTTATTTTGACCCATGAGCTTTTTGTATTTTTTTCCCCTTCCGTTGTTAATAGAGGGGGAGTGATAGAGTGGCTTGGTGGGCACCTCGCAACTAGCTGAGGTCAGAGCTCTACACAGCAGGAGAATGTCAATACTTGTCATCCTCTTAAGAGACAGAAAGAGAGTCATGAAGGCAGTGAGGCAAGCAGTAGCAAGGGGAGTAATGTGGAGAGCTTTATTAACTTACAAGACTACATGTTTTTATGTCCTATTGCTATTCTAAAAAGATTGAGGAAATTATGCTTAATGTAGATGGTTTTACACAACTTCTATTTGGTACAGATGAGTAAAGAATCTCTCAGATTACTCAAAACAGAATGTTTTTAAGTATTCTTTATGCTAGGAAAATCTGGCTTGTCAGAAAGCTGGCAAGTCAGTTAAACTTTGGAACGACATTTACGACCTCCTTTTGAAACCATATTTGAAATTGAGTAGTCAGAAAAAAAAGAGAAAAGAAAAAAAAAAAAAAGTGGTGGTTGTGATAGAGAGGGGAAAGCTTCAACACTTGAGGCCCATCAGCTCCACTAAAGAGGCCTGTCTGCTAACAGATGGAATCTCAAATAGTGTCAGATCAGGGCACTTAACAGAGTACATAAAGTGGCTCAATAGAGCAGTATAGAATGAGTTGGATTCTATTCAAAGTTATGATGCTTAAAATGAAGCTCCTACTTCTGTATAAAAATATTTTATTCAGTGGAGTCTAGTCAGTACTGGAATCCCTGGAACTGATCCTGTTGTCCACTGCAGGAACCTAAGAAGAGTCCATTTTTGCTACCTCAGTCTAAAATATCCTGTGTAATTGCTATTGAAAGTAACTGCTCCCCCTCTTACGACCAGAAATGTGATTTGCATAGTAAAATTCCAGCCTATGAACTGAAAATGTCGAGGATATCATTCTAGTTGAAATAAGCAACTGACATTGATTTACTATATATATCTCAAATTTGCCAACAGAGTAGATTACTTGAATCTTTCTGATTTTTCATAATCATGCAGCTTCTGCATAGCAGATTTTGAATTTTAAATCATTAGAGTTATATTTGCCCTATATATTTCCCAAAATTTAAAAATTTATTTCACAGAGAACCAGCTCAATTTATTCCAATTATAAAACTCATTTAAAAAAAGACTATGTGCATTAAAAATGTGAAGCAGATGGTAAAATGATAATTTGTTTATCATGAGATTTTCTTTTAAGGTTATCTAGCAAGATCTTCCCTATTATTTTGTAATGTGCTCTTGAATCTCATTTGAATGGCTATTGTAAGAGTGTATTTTAAATGGAAATAGAAACTAGACAAAAATGTCCATAACTGAGCCTGCCAAGCTGAGAAAGTGACAGTTCTCTTGCACAGTAGAAATAAGACTAACACTAATCTTGCACTCATGTGACCCCCATATATAATGAATCCCTCGACATATTTAAATAGATTGGTCTGGAATAACCTGGCCCTCTAAAATGAAAATGAGTTTCTTAATATTTTACTACTTATTGTTTATTTTTTCATGGGTTTTATTTATTAAAAAAACGAGCTAAGAAGAATAAGTAGAATTAAGTGATATTTAATTCGGTTTTGGCATTACTTTGTCTTCAGACTGAGCAACTTATTTTTATGGGAAAAAAAGTGATTTTATTCTATGTGCTAGACTATTTCAGTTTACCATATGAAATACTGGTGAGCTCAGTACCCCTCTGTAGACTATTACAACTTTAAATTAGGTCTTAAAGACTTCATAGTACTTACTAATTTAAGTAACCCTAGTAAGATCAGGCTATTCCAGTGTAACTTTATTTTAAGTGTATTAGTTAGTTACCCACAGCTGACAAGGACAAATGAGTTCTGCTCAAAGCAATCTTTCATCTTCGTTGATCCAACTAAAAAGACTACTATAAGTTCTATTTAAATATGTTGTGGGCATACAAGAAGCAAATATATGATAAGGAGTTTAGATAAGAACTGTAACAATTGCTTTGTTTAGACATGTTTTTGTAAGATGTGAACACTAGAAACAAATACTAAAATGGCTCATGGCATATGTAATAAAATGTTTATGTTTTCCTCCACTAAAAGAGATTTTGCATCACATGGTTCAGCATCTTGAAGCGTCAGTAGCCAGTTTAGACATAGAGATAACAAGGAAAAACCATAAATTAAATTTGCTTCCTTAAGTCTTGCAGAAACATGGAGAAACTTTAGGAATAATTGATAGTGGCAGGATAAGACAGATAAAAAGAGATGAACTGGGAAGTATTTAATGACTCTTTGTGGTATTACATCTGTCACACTTTTCGTGCTACATTAAAGTTTCATTATTTTCATATTTCTTGTGTTCATATTTTCCCATCCTCTTCTTTCTGCTAAATTTACCAAGTAATACAATGTGGATAATAGAGAGCTATTGCTGAAAATGTCATTGAATCTGTTACTGGACTGGATAAAGTACCTCAGCCATGCATTCCTTTTCATAATGCATTTTCAATTAGTGGTTTTGGAATTCTGTAAAAAGTAGACTCATACTTTTTTTTCTAAATAATTGTGTATTTCTGAAAAGGCATAGTGAGTGAGACTTACAGCATGGAACTGTTAATAATAGTTCCATAATAATGAATCAGTTTCATTTTGCCAAAGAAAATTATTGCACTAGTCTGTTCACTGAAGAAGTTTATTCATCCAAGGATTTGCCTTCTACAGGCTCTTAAAACAAATGGTTCACCTTTCCTCATCTGAAAGATAACAGACATAATCTGAGTGATTCAGGTTTCCCTTCTTTCAATCTTGTTTCCTCCATCTGTGTTCTTTCACCTTTGCAGCCTACACACATAGTTCAGTGGTTTAGTTGTTTGGAAAAGTGTAATATCTTTTGCCTGGAGATGTTTTCCTAAGATTTTAAAAATTTTTAAGAAGATGCCTATAATTTCTAACAGTGTTTCTCTTAGGTTCTTGAGATTCTAACAGAATTCTCTTCATTAGTGAATATCTTGTTTATGTTTTAAGCTTGGAAAGAAAAATCTGATGCATTAGTAAGTAATACTGAGTCTAGAGTATGGATCCATGAGGATTTGTTGTGAAACTGGAATGCATATTAAGTACATGGAGATAATAAATGGAATGCTGTTCTTCAATGCCAACAAGACCTAAAGTAACACAGAACTCTTCACTCGACTAAGTAGAAGGTTGACTGAAATAGTAGCACTAGAGGCAGAAATCCAGACTGATGCTCTCCTTGTAATGCTTTTTTACTTTTTACATAATCAGACTAAAAAAGGGCTCCTTTTTTTTGATAATTATGCAGTATGATTCTTTCAATGATAGATTACAGTTTGCAATGATCTCAAATATTTAATCTGGAGAGGCTCTGAAATGTTAAAATACACCCCATATGTAAGTGCCCTTTAGAACAGAGCACCCAGAATTCATGAGAGCTGTACGAGTCATATTCAGCCATAGGAGCTGCATAGTTACCAACACACACTTTATGACTTTTAGATTGTAGCTTTCTCCTCGCTCCATTGTCCACAGAATACACAATTTCACTTTTATGCATTTTTTAATCATTATATCTCAAGTCATTCCTGTGTCAATACAATAGTGTAATTCACTAAGAAAATAATTTACAGTGGTCTATGATTTAAAATTTTCTTCAGCCTGCACTCACACAAGCACGAATAAGAGACAAAGCTGTTTTGAGGATTGTAAGATTACATCCCCTGAAAAAGCTGCAAGCATTCTAAATTACAAGCTCAGGATCAGGAGACAACGGGGGAAAAAAAAACCCCTTCTGCATGATGGGTAGCATTTTAGATTGCATTTATGTGAAGTACATTAATTCAGTTAAAAGGTGCTGAAATAGAGACTGCTTTCGCAGTTGTTTTTATAGGTATAGCACAGAAATATTTCTGCATTATTAGTTACATACATAACTGTTGAAATGTTATACTAGTTTTATAATCTTTGAAAACTGTCTTTAAAATCATGTTTTACTGAGAAAAAACAAAAAATGAGGCCTTTATAATTTATGAGGCCCTGGTTATAGAAACCCTTCTGTTCAGCAGAGAAATATGTAACAGATATGTCCCCAGAAATGTATATTTTCTCTTGACATTTGATTTCTCTCCTATTTTACTGTTCTTTCCAACAGCCTTGTGTGACAAACATTGAGGATACTGGCTCAAGAGAAACTGTTTTGTTGCAAATGTGGTTCTATGCACTGCATATGGAGCTGTTTTGTATGCAGGGTAGGTAGAAGTACTGGTTCTTTACATTCACAGACATTATGTATAAAAGATTTTCCTACTGATTATTTATTTTTTTTCCCCTCAAAATTAACCATCCGTATTTTTCTTACACCTATTTCCATGGTTCATCCCAGATCAGACTGAAGATTAAAATTTCCTTCTCACCATGGGTCTAAAAGTGCCTCTGATTTTCAGTGTTTATAATTTCATTTCTCTCAGTAATCATTTTTTAGTTATTCAGCCTATTTTTAACAACTACAGATGGAAATAAAATGGATCTGTAGAAGAGACATTCATTAGCAAGTAAGTATTCAGGGACTGCAAAAGTCTGTCTGATTTCACAAAAAGCAGAAATGGTATTTAGTATCCAAGTCCCCGCCTAGACAAAATTAGCAAAGACTGCAGTGAAGTTAAAGCCTGCTGGTTGCGAAATTGGAAATTGGTTTCCTGGGGCTCTCTGTAAACTCTTCATTACTTTACTCAATCATGGTTCATTAGTAAGTTAACAGACAGAAGACCAGCACACGTTGGGATATGTTTAGAGCCAGGACTTCCATCTCCTTGAATATCACTTGAAACTTGAATGTCACAGCAAATTAGATACTGTGTCAAACTGCATCTTCTCAGCTGCAGTACATACAGTGCACAGATCATGGCCACTTAACCTCTTGAAACTGTCAGGTGCTTTTTATCATGCATTTCATGAAGTACATGTGTTATAATTCAAAGCAACTCTGATGGAACAAACAAAAGACCTCAAAAAGTGTCCAAAATAGAACAAGTTAAAAAACCGTCATTAACAGTTTCATGTAAAATGGATTTAATGTCTCCTATTAAACAAAATCTAATTTGCTAGAAGAAAACATCCTTAGGTGTTATTATTCCAGTTAAGCAGAAAGCTAAAAATAATTATTAGGTTTCTGAGAAATGTTCATATTTTAGTTACAATATAATTTTGAGTTACAGCAGAGTGCTGGTTATCTAGAACCCCACCTGAGTGCCTCAGTCTCTATTTTCTATTAATCACAATTACATTTTTCTACAACCCTGTCTGATTTTTCAGAAAAATATTTGCTCTAAATGGTTCAAGTCAGTGAAATTAACTATATAGAAATTTTTAAAGAATTTAAATGCTTCTGTGCAGCTGCTATTTGTATAATCTTTTAATGCTATAATTTTCATGAAATATTATTAATTTTGAAAATAAAACGTAGGCCAGGCATTATTCAAAGCAAATTGCTTAAAATTCCCCATGGTGTTTAGAGTCCCTTTAATGCAATCTGCTCATGGCTTGCAGGGTTGATGGGTATAACAAGTGACACTCCTGATTTTGTACCATTGCACTGTTACATCAGGTGCAGATAACTGCAATGGCCAACCTGACAGCAACCTTATGATGAGTTTATGATTTGTACTATTTGCTAACCAGAGGTGGTAGACCCTGATTCCCTAGGCAGTTAAGGAATAAATTCATTATGGTGTCCAAAACAGGAAGGGTAGCTGCCAGAAATGCCCAGTCAGGGGGGTCTCCATGGCAGCCAGGGTAGAGCAGGGCTAACGGTGTGTTTCCTCCTTGCTCTCTCCAATGCTAGTGCTGTTGCACTCTTAGTACCTAAGTTAGGCACCTATTTTAGGTCATGATATGGCTACAAAACTATGTAAACTGAATTTTTGATTATGTCCTAGATAAGAGGGATGCAAAGTGTCTGACAGTGTCCAGAAAGGGACTGAATACTTCCGAAGTCCCTTTGTGAGGAGCTTCAGGTTCTTTTTGCTTTTCTGGAAGACTACTCAATGGGATTACTCCACTTGCTGTTTAGAAGTGCTCTGTGTGTTCAGTGGGCCCTGTAGTTCTATCTGGGTATTCAGTTGGTTCTTTCTGTCTACAACTAGACAAGTTACTTTTGGGAGTCTGAGGATCAGACTAGAACTACACATAGTATGAATGCCATGGTAAACCCCAGAAACACAAACTTTCAGCAATTTGTGTCCCAGCCAGGACACACCACAGGTCCTTTCCAGCCTGGGATATGGATCCCTTCTGTGTAAGGATCAGAGAGAAAATTCATGGGTGCTTGGATGTCTCTCTGGGAGCACACAAAAGGATGAAGGTAATATAAAAATTGAAGTTTGAAAACCAGTTTCTTCAGTTGGTCCTTGGCTTGCCTTTGCCCCATCTTGGCAAATGCTGTCATTATCACAAGAAGTGAACATGCTGTGCTTACATTGCCACTGTTTCATGTACGGTGCTTAAGGGAAGAATAAAATATTCTCATGCCATCATCTGTATGATTTTCACATAATTAATTTGTCAGTGTATACATATGCTCCTATCTTTATGGGGTTCTGATGTCTGTTTGATGGATTATAACCTAATTTACTCTAGAGACAACTGACCTGCTGAGGGTTGGCCTTTTGTTATAAATATTAACAAAAGAATTAATCCCTCTCTATTTTATTGCCAGGATTTCAGTTGTTCTGTCACAAAGAAATACATAACACGTAGAAACTAGAAAAATGGTGCAAAATAAACCTTACTGAAAAGACAGATTACCACAGCATTAAGTAGGAATGAAGGGACTGGTGACTCAGCTGAAAACTTGAAAATCCAAGGTCTGATGAATATTAACATTGTTTCACAAGTATAAGCTTCAGATAAGTTATCTGATTCAAAATCAGATAACCCATACAAAGTCAGTATAAGGAACAAATGAGTGAGAGTCAGAGACAGACAATTGTATCAGACAATCCTGCTGTGGGAAGTCACACTGCTAAGAAGTCCCTGGCAGAAAAGCAACCACCAGTGAAGATGTCAGATCCACAGAAACAAATGGAAGACATGAGAAAAGGAATGAGATACATTTCCTTTCATAGCTCAGGTATTTGGGCTGAATTTAGGTCGTTCTTTTACAGCAAATCTATGCATAATGTACATGTAAATTTTTTCTTACATAAATTCCCTAATGAATTTTCTGTACAGGTCTTGCTTAATTATTTGGTCAATACTATTTCACCTAATGCAGTTATCCAGCTGGTTTTTGGAAAATATTTGAAGA
This sequence comes from Sinosuthora webbiana, assembly GCA_013397395.1. NCBI lineage: Eukaryota > Metazoa > Chordata > Aves > Passeriformes > Sylviidae > Sinosuthora > Sinosuthora webbiana. The sequence goes on from VXBN01004072.1 coordinate 1,657,219, forward strand.
GGAGAGTATGAATGTACAGACATCAATAAGATTTTAAATAAGCAGCTCTGAAAATTTCAGAATTGTCTTTTTATTTCCCCTAGAAATGTGATTTTTCTGCCTGTTGCACTGATTTTACTGGTCCAGTAGTGCACTATTTTTTAAAAAAGCATTCTCCTTTGGTTATGAATTAACCTTAATTGGAATGAAAGTTCAGATGCCAAGAAGTCTACATTAAAAGTTCATTTCTGTATTGGATTAGGTATAAAATTCCCATATTGGTTTCTCCTGAGGGACTTCTTAATTCTTTATCAATAACTTGTAAGGAAAATTAATAAATAGTTATACTTAGATGTTTGGATATGGATCCAGGACCTGCATCATTCTCTCAAATTTGAATGAAAACAACCTGAGAAGATTACAAGCATCCTCATTAAAAGCTGAGGATATTACTTTGGCTGGAAATGTAGCATTTTTGTTTTCAGAGTCCCATGACCCCCTTCAAAGGCTAAGGCTGTATCTCCACTTGCAAGTCATTTGGCTGAGTAGGCGCAGACCACAGGCTGAAGTCACTAGTGCCAGGGCCACCACCATTAGCTCTACCCTGAGGCTTTTATTTTTGATTTAATTCAGTCTAGTCTTCTCAATTGGATGTCCTTATCATGGATGTGGTTTAAAATTGCCAAAAGGACAAACACTGTTTTGGACCATTATGTTTTCCACTCCCAGGAGGTGATAAAGCACATTTGTTATGTACCTAACATAGAGGCTTCCAAAACAAACCTTGTCTGTGAGCACCACACCTGCTCTGGGAAGTGAACCATTCAATGTGTTAAGTGTGCATGGTGAGTGATAAGTGCATGTTTCAATTCAAATCCTACAATTGCTCTAAATCAAATGCTAAAGAATCTGCAGCTTGAGGGGTACAATAAGCTCTGATATCTCTGCTTTCTGTAACTGTTTCAATGTTTTGCAAACTGAAAATTATGAATATCAGAATTTTCCCGGTAATCTGTAGAATTTGCTACCTGAGCATCTCCAAGGATTAAAAGTTTTGGGACTTCCATGGTTTCTGCTTTTGGAAAACAGCATAATACTCCAATGTTTCACTGCCAGCATGTCAATAATTAGCATAGCACTGAGGAGAAATTACAGTACACTTAAATTTGACACCTTTTGTGTCAGTATGAAAGTGAAGCCAAACTTGCAAAATTGTTAGGCCTGTAGGCCTCAAAATAATATCCCTGATGCTCTGGCCTGAGGTCCTTCAGGCTAAGGTTCTCTACTAATGCTAGTACAGATTAATCTGTACTACAAGCGCTGGATGCAGACGAGACATTCTGCTGATCAGTGATTACAATCACTGCACTATGGGGATGGTGTGTAATTTAGTCCTGTGGGAAGTACTTCTGCAATAAAGCATAAAAATATTAAAGTTTGCTTGAGTAGGTGTTACCATCACATGGGGAGCAATGATTCTGTGGGCTGGTAACATTTCACACATCAGAGTAGCAGCCTGGTCTTGGTAGTAGTTGAATTGTTTGCTGAACCTGAAAGAACCTATTTACATAATGAAGTTTTACACTTCAAGTCCAGGTTTTAGAACTCAGTATCAGCCTTATGGTCAATAATTTCTGAGGTTTTTATTTCACAGTTCTTTTTGCTTATGTTTTGAAGAAATGAACAGTTAAAGTTCTAAAGGGAAATCCCATTTCCATCCCTATATAACTTAAAGCAATCAGTTTCTTTGCAGCTTGTTGCTTTTCCAAATTAAGATGCTGAATATGAAAATAGGTGACAAAATGAATCTTCTGTTATTAGGGAAATTTCTATTGGTGAAAATAGAGTAAATTTAGTAAATTGCTAAACTTGATGTGTGGAGTGTGAAAGGCAGAGCAGTCCAATACAGGATGGATACTTCTATAATGCTAGTCATAAAATTATGTTCTGAGCTATGTAATTTCTTTTTCTGTTGGAGACTGACTTACAAGGATACCAAAAGTGCAGTATTTTAAAAAAAGAAAAATGAGAAAAATTATCCTTAATCATGTTATACTTAACAGAAGCCATGCTAACCTGCAAATCTAAGATTGCTTATTACAATTTTAGCTTTTCTTCTGACAGCTGTCTAATATTTACATCTACAGAAGTATTTGAAGCCATAATTATCACAAGAGCATTATACTGGGAAACTATTATATGTTCATTAGATAACTCATTTTGAACAAGTTCACTTTATAGCAGGACCCTGATAACTACTGTACCAGTGGTTTTTGCCAAAAATTTCACAGAGTAACATGGCAAACTAGAGATATCTGTAACCCCTTTTCCAATGGAGCTCCTAAGCCACTACATGGGAGTTCATGACAGCTTTTTTTTGTCAGCTTTGTTGTCTCTTATGCAGCAAGGGTTGCTCTTTTTTATAGAACAGTTTTGTAAAAATTGGCTCAAAGGTCCAAACTCAAATAAGAAATGGTGTCTTGCTGGGTGATGAGGACAGCAACATCACAGTGCCTACCTACCTGCTATTATACAGAGCAAGAAAATATTTTCAAGATAATATTTGCCTGTGCTCACATAGCTGTTGTTTCTCCATTAGAGCAAATAAAAGGAATAATTTTCATATATTCCCTGATATTTCACCGTTGCTTCTCTTGTATACTGTGTTGCTTGACTTTGAATAGACAGAGAGTGCTGGCAGCCTGATGGACATTTTTGTCACTGCTGAAAGGGGACAATCCTTCCCTGATGTTCTGCTTGGTCAGAGGCTCTCATTTCTTTCCAATTTCCAGCATTGCTGTGATTCATATCTCAAGAGTGAGAAGTTTCATACAACTCTTCACCCTTTTTGTTGTATTAGTTAAGTGAAGACTCAGATTATTTTTGTCGCTGGCCCAAGAAATCAAGGAGATCGTGGTTACAGGTAGAGATAGGGAAGGGCAAGAAAGACAACTTCCATAGTAGGAATCCTTAAAGACTGACCTTTCCTTCAGCCTGAGGTTGTATTCTTCAGCTTGGCTGTGAAAGGGGAGCAGCCTGCGCTCAAAATTTAAAATCTGTTTGGTTTATATCTCTGTGATTTGAAATGTCAGCGTCTTGGAAAACAGAAACTGGGCCAGTATATTAATCAGGAATGTGACTCTGGCCTGGAGCTAGTTCACAGCACAGACATTTGTCTTTACATGCAATTTTAGTTGTCATGCTAATCTAATTTTATTACAAATTGGTTACTTGTCATATGTGAGACACTTGCCTATAGTGTATCTTGTAATAATGATGAAAGAAAATATTAGCAGCAATATTAGTTGTTTTTCATAGTTGAAGTAGTCTTTCAATGTCATTTGCTTTGGTTGGAACATAAAAGGGTAATACTAGATATGAGAGTTACCATATTAAAATCACTTCCAAGCCCTCAAAAATCACTTTCATGTCTTATCTTAAGTAAGACAATATAATTTCAAACACATAGTAAACAATTTGGCTTTTGAGTAAGTTAAAAATCAATTTTCTGAAAAGATTCCATCTAAGGAAGGACATATTTTCCATTCAATATTTTCAGAGATGACATTTCATCAGCTGTTTCTTTATGAGTGTGAATGAATACTAAAATTTGAGAGACAAGTTTTGAAGGGAGGCTTTTTTTGCTCATGTTCAAAGAATTTTGCTGTTAGATAAAAGGAAACATGGCATAAATATAAAGAAAAAAAAGAAGGAAAAATTCTTTTGCTTGAAAAAAGAATTTTGTATGTGAAGAACACAGCCAAGCTTTGAAACATATGATGCAATTGGAAGCAAGGCATTATGCAACAGTAACTTATGAAGTTTAAATATATAGCTACCACAGTAAAACTTGCTTGTGTATTACTGCTCTGTGATGTTCTGTTTCCTGAGAGTATCTGAAAGTCAAATTCACTCTAAAGACATCTTAAACCATCATCTCTAGTTATATAATTTTCTACTGAAGCCTTCTGCAGTGCAGACTGCTTCTCAGAGTCTTGCTTCTAAATGAACACAGGGGTTGACAGAACCCTGTATTTGCTACTATTTGAGGGGCAGGAATAAAACATGGTTCCTCTTGACATGTCCTGTATAAATACACACTGAATTTTTATCTGATGCATACTAGCACTATGTGAAATACTCATAAGGAAATCTGAAATTACTTGGGAATGAGCAGATTTCAATTATCAAGGTAAATCTGCTCCCGAAAGTGAGAGATCTAGCCCAATTAGTTTATGAGTGGGTTTTTTCCTCTGTAATCAGGCAAAACATCACATATGTAAATGTGGCTCAAATGGGTTTGATCACAAACCTCAAAGAAAAACATACCAAAGGCTATTCCAAGTAAAATGAAATAAAAATTCCTCAATTTTCTTTACCCTTATACATTTTGATTTTCTGAATGTGTGTGTAGAGTTTTTATATGATAAAAGTGTGGTTGTACAGTCAGATTATTCAAGAATTTAATTTTTAACTTAAAAACAAAGACAAAAAATATTGTCCCCTACGTGGAAACATATAAATAGATTTGTGTGAAGAAATGCTTAAAAATTTCAAGTAGGATCTGGCCTTAAATATCTTCTTTGTTAATGTTTATAACTATGATTTATTAAAATCCAATTAATTTAACTGTATTTATGAAAATAACACATGTAAATGTGCATGCTCACAGCCAGAAATTAATATTATAGCAAAATTTGCTGGGTTCATTTGGTTTGTGGCTGCTCTGCTCTATGTTATAAATGGAAAAGTCTGAGACAAGTCATGCTTAGTCATAACCAACACTACATAATAAAAATATCAGATGTAGGAACCAAACTTTTCATGAACTAAATATCTGTGGTAGGAATCTGGGAAGAACTTAAGACATACAGTAAATATATGTCTCTGACAGCTGCCGAATTGGTGCATCAGCATGCTTTGCCTGAGAACAGCAGACGAAAACTGATGAGGTGCAAGTCATACCAGACCTGAGAACTCTTTTCCATACCACGGCTGGTGCTGACCTAGTATTCTTTGGAGTTATATCCCAGAATAATATGACTTATTGAGCATAAACTCTGCAAGGATGAGCTGTAGACATGTAATGATCGGAATCAAGAGGTTGCTAATTTTAATCAAGAGCCCTGGGGAGATAATCTTGTGAAAGGATTTGAATGTGCTGGGGGAAGGTGGGAGACATGGAAAGTTGTTGTCTGCTTACCCAAGAATGGAACACTTTAGCTAAAGTTAATGGAGTTAATGTTAGTGGAGTACTATATTTATGAAATCTTTGTGATTTCTTCTATTATTTTCATTTTCCCAAAGAACCAGAAAAAGTTAAAGGGTATAGAGTTAATAAAATTGCACCAAATACATTTTCATTCCAAGGCTGTTAGTAGTAAAAGATGGCATAACCTTCCCTGCGGCCTTTCTCTGTTTACAAAAAGGACAAATGGTAAAGACATATATCATGACATTGTGCTTTTGGAACTATCCAGGTCAGTCTCTAAGTTCTGAGATGCACAAAGTAACAGAAATAATATACATTCCTGATTTGTCATTTCTAGAGCAATACAGTTTCTTAAAGTGTCTTCTTAAATGTTCAATGGTTTTGTTGAACAGGGCATAAAATATCTTACTATTCTTTCACACAGGAATTGTCAGTAATATATTTTTACACTCTACAGGGTATTTATTTGCTGGTGTTAAAAAGTCAGAGAGAATTTGTTCAGAATATTTTTGAAGCAACACTTAAGAAAAAGATTAAATAGTGTATTGCTATGAATTTATGTTGAAGTCATATAAAGCATTTGCTAAAATTTGTTTGGAACATGAAACTGCATTTTATATCTTGGAACATAAAAGATGATTGGAAGAATTAATATAACACCCATTTTTTCTCTATATATTGTTCTCAAAATGCAAAATAATTCACTCCTTGTTATTGCTATTTTTTTGTCTGTATTTTGCAAAATAAAAGGTGCCTTTGAATATACCAGGAAATACACATCACCTTTTTCACATCATAGAGAAGATTGGTAGCAGAGATGATCTTTACCTTGATTTATCTCCTGTTGATTAGCATGTCTAGATTTAAACATGTACGTTAAAGTAGATGGAGGTACTATTAAATAACATGCATAGCCTGTTCAGTCTTGAGGTAATTGGAAAAAAAAAAGCAGATCTTTAGCAGAAGTGACAAATGTATTCATAAAAGAATAATCATGGAACAAATCCAGAACAATTTCACAACTATGGCTTGAAACATTCTCTCTCACTGCCGAGAAGTCAGAGATACTTGCTAAAAACCTTTATGCTGAATACCTTTGTATGAGCTCTTTTTCCTTCATGCTGGACATGTAGAAGCTCTTAATTTACAGCAGTTGTGTCAAAACTCATTGAAGTCAGCCAAGAGCTTAGCCATTAAGTTCAATGGAGATTGGACTTGGTCTGCAATTTTAAGTAGTTCAGCGTAAATGTCTCTAGTTTTGGTCTGCTGATGTTCTAATTAATTCTAACCAGAGAAGTCTACATTTTGTATTGAATGAAGTCATATTTGTTCTTTTCTCTGGGACAGTAGTAATTGGCAGTCTTGTCCATCTCATCCTGGGGATACTGCTCTGTAATATTCCCTTTTTTATGACCTTTAGAAGTATTAATAAGATGTACTTTGGGACTGAGGTACAGTGTAGGTGGAAATTCAAAATGGGTAGACCTATATGATAAAAGTACTAGTGATGGGAGAATAAGCCAAGAACTAGCTAGCCTAAGACATTTTTGAGTACATAATGAGGCAGACAAACTATTGACTCTGAAAAGAAAAGCTGAGACTCTTGGAGGTGAGAAACCATGTAAAAAACTTGCCTGTGAACACTGGTTATTGTGGTGTGGTGGTAGTGGAGTCTTTCAATAGAGAGCTTGAAGGCAGTTCTTTCTTTTAAAGAAAAGTGATTTCTAGCACTAACAAGTTTCACAGCTCTCCCTGAAGTAGGTCTTACATGCTGACTTCAAAGTAAAAATAAATTGTCATTGGTGTCAATGATAAACTCAATTAGAGTGGTAGGTTTGCTTTCTTGTGAGAATGCTCTTTACAAAATAGTGCTTTTAACTGTAGCAGAGTTACAAGCAGCAGCCTTCTGTCAATTACTGAGTCATAGCAGCTGGGTTAAAATGAACCGGTTTTGAAATTTGGATCACTGTTCTGATATATGTCATGAGCAAAGAAATGGAAAAGAGAAAGGGTTTCAAACATGATCTCTAAAATGTACCATGTATTCAATGAAACCCTTTTACTCTGTCTCACCCATCAAGTAACAAGAGATACTATAAACAAGAAGTGAGAAGCAAGGAGTGCTGACTCAATTACTATTCTGTTAGAAAAGCCTCCTCCAGAGTATGAAATACCTCGCATCATGGTCACCCTAGTCAGTTGTTTTTTATGCTAATCATAATCTAAGCTATGTCTGTCCCAATTCTTTGCTATTTTTAGTCAGATAAATATTATTTTTACTGAGATCTAAAATTAAAATCCTACCAAAAGAAGAAAAGCTGGAACACTGCCTTTTTTTTTTTTTTTTTTTACCGTCCTGTGCCCTGAAGTCGAAAAAGTGGGAAAGTACCAATTAACTACTACCTTTGCTACTGTTAGCTACAGAGAAGAGTAGATGTATAGAACTATCTGAGGCTCAGGATTCAGCAGCTAGTGGAAATAGTTGCCATTCTCATTAGCACCTGAAAGAGAATGGCTTGACAACCAGTGAAAAAATAAATTGGAGTTAAAGCCATTTTAAATGACATTTTCTCCACAGCTATAGTAGTACAAGATAGTGAATGCTCTCTAACTAGACAGATGGTGAGAATAAATTCTCCAATTCCTTTCTGAATGGAGTTAGGAAGACAGTGAAATCCTGAACAATGCACAAAAGAAGAAGTTACACTGGATGGTATTCACAGATGGATGTAGTATTGCTGCCAGTAGAATAAGGAATGACACTTTATCAGACAAAGGTAGCAATATAACTTTTCCTCCATCCCACCTCATTGGTCTCAGAAAAACAGACTTCCATCTTTCACCAAGGATAGCTAGAAAGCATTCAAATTCTCAAATTCTTTCCTCAGGGATGGTGAACAAATGAACATCAATGTGCAGGGTCAAGCTATTCTGAAGCCAGAGCTGGTGAGCTGACACACCCAGGAAACAACTAGCACAGAAGAAGGGATGAATGAAGAGAAATTACATGAACGTAACTTTTCCATATTTCGTCCTGTTGATCACTGGAATATTCATATATTTGATATATTTTCTCCTTATTGAAACTGTAAAATAAAATGCAAAGTTTTTTCTCTGCAGTTTCGTGGAAATATTTCATCCTCAGTAAGAGAGCTTTGAGACATTTTATTAGTGAGTCAGGATCTTTTTTTCCCCTGTGTCATTCAGCAGGGATTTTGATTAAAGCTCTTGCCTTGAAAGGCAAAGTAAAATAGTTGCTTCTTTCTTACTGGTACGAAAATTACAGGACAGCTCTGGCCCAATGGAAGCTATGGTAAGAGCCGTATTTTGTCCAGAAATGAGGAAGAAGACAAAAAGGTTGAAGAAGGAAGAGAAAGATTCTTTTTTTACTTCAGTCTCAGAATTTATGATGCCTGAGGTGTAAAACTGTGCTAAGGTAAACAATTCTCTTAGTTTGGCAAAAAACTAGCTTAAAATTCAGCTAACCAAATTCAAGATTTTCAACAACCCTCAAAGAGAGGGTCTGGTTTTGAGACAATAATTCATGTTCGTTCACATTATCTGAGATTTGGACTGATTTACGTTTCTCATCAGAATTTTAGATGGGAAACTCCCAGTAACACCTGATGGAGAAATATCTATTCCTACTAATGTAACATACTCAGTAAATGAAGTATATGCCCATGAAAATTATCAAGAAAAAACCCATTCTTCTTGACATCAGTTCTTCTATGACATGTAAAATAGACTCAGGGATTGATTTCCATTTAAGATACTCTTCATTGAGAATAACTGGAATTATTAGCATGGACGTGGTGAAAGTGTATCTTTGGCAGGCAAAGAAAGACAAAAAGACAGGGAAGATGAAAAGGTAAAAGAAGGAAACAGGACAGATTGGGAGGGTGGGTGGAGAGGAGAAAGATGGGGAAAGCTCATTATGGGTACAAGTGTCTGAGAGATCTGTCTAGGGAAAGAACAGAGCTCAGGAACAGGAAGGAAATTAATTTCACCAAGAGTAAAGAACTACTTAATGTCTTGGATAGAAATAGGAAATGAAAGAAAATATATCAATAATGTTGTGGTTTTACAATGGACAGCTATAAGATGTATCTTATAAAATAGACGGCATTTATACATGAAAAAAAGAGCTGGGGTGTGTTTGCATAGAGAGAGACGTGGCTTAATGCATGGCCTCAGCCATGTAATGGGAGTGTCAGTTAATAGACCACTCAAAATATCAATGTGCTTTTATAGCCCAGAGTGCATTTTAAGTTCAGAGTCTCTTTTCAGTGAATAACTCCCAAGGTTATTTGTCAAATAAAGGTGAGGTGAGCATTCACAGTGCCTCTATGAGGCTTTTCCTTTAAAAAAGAACCCAAACAAGCACATGAGAAAAATGCACAAAATACAACATGCTGTTAAAGGTTCTGTTTTGGTTTTTTAGAACTAGACTGTAGTTTCTCCATTATAGAAAATGATATGCTAATACCTCTTTTTCCTGCTTTTTGGCTAAGAGCAATTTATACTTTTAATATCTGATCTGTCCCCTTGTCACTAGAAAGCATGCTGCTTTTGAAGGTAGATGGACTTAACAGTCTAATAAGATTTTCTGGTTATTAGCTAAAATAATTGTCGCAAATAAATATTTCTATAAACCTACAACTATTTCAGATAATGAAACATAATGACCTCAGATTTAATGTTAGAAATATGAAGTCATTGACTGAGGTGAAATTTCTGTTAAGTTCCGTGTGGGTTTTCTGTTGATCTACCTCAGATTCACCCTTTGCTGCTGCTTTCAGGAAAGTAAGTAATGTGCTGATTTTATGTCTATAATTGCCTTATTTTGAAAGATTGCTTACAAGAGTCTTATCTCTATAATCTAAATCTAAAAATTATTTGTGGATTTTTAAGATGTTAAGCTTTTTTTTTAAATTCTGGTATCAATATGAATGCATGTTCTTCATTTATTTCTTAGAACACCCTTTATACTAGCTGTTTTATCTCAGTGGGGATTTGACAGTCAAACAGTTGGAATAAATATAAAAATTAGGAATTAGTTTTGTTTTCATTAACAAAATGTGAAACGCCATATTCCAGGGAACTAGATGTCCCAGATGATCTAGAGCTTCTTAATTCAGACCTGGTTGTTAGCGTTCATAAGCTGTCACCCCTCAGCCACAGATGACTGTGGCAATGTCCTCCGTCAAGATGTGACCCCGCTCTACTGAGTAAGGCTCATGCAATCCTGAGCAGGATAAGCTGGGCTGGAAACCTTGTGGTCAGATGGAAAGAAATTCCCAGAGGATGCTCTGGGCTTCTGCAGACAGCAGTTCCAGAGGCACAGTGGTTGCTGTGTTCACTAACCCCAAAGCTGTGGGGCTTGTGTGGTTCCCTGTGCCCAGGTTCAGCCAGCAGCAAGGCTCAGTTCATTGTTATGGATAGTCATGCACATCCGAGTGCCCACAGACAACAGGTCAGCACAGATGGAGAGCAGGGACCTACCTGCACCTACATGGATGTCCTGGGTTATAGTGTAGGATATGCTCAAAGTATTCTATCACCATCTTAACAAACTGCTGAATTCAATTGTTGGAGCAGTGCTCTTCCCGGAACCCTTCCTTCAGGGTTATCTTCTGCTAATGGCCCATCAGATGCCTTGCCCATGACTCATAGATAACACCCTCTGGAGTTATCTCTGTTTAATAAGCCATCAAGGACTCCCTGCATGACTCACCATCCCATTGTAAGATGCTCTGCCCAGAGGGAGGAACAAAGCATTTTCACCTGGATATAAGCTCAGGGTTTGGGACAGTACAGGGGGCTTACCCACTGGATTCCCAGAGGACTCGAGCTACCAGACCTTTCTACAGGATCACTGCTTCAGGAAAACCACCTCATCTGGACTGCTTCCATCACCCTGATCAGGTTGTATTCTGACTCTGTCAGTGGTCTTTTGTATTTCTTTGCATTTATTTTATTTTACATTTTTCTTTCTTCCTATTAAATTGTATTTCTGACTTGGAGCCTCTCTTGTTTTGCTTTCAAACCACAACAATGGATGTATAGGTCTTGTGTAAACATGAGCAGTGTGGGCTGCCCAGTGCTGCTCCTCTCCTCCCTCTCCTCCTGCTGCTCAGGTTTGAAGGCTACTAGTGGTGTATATATATATATATACACACACATGTATACACACATATATACACACATGCATCTTTATACACACATACACACTCCAACTGCTGACCTTAGCCACTCAATCAACCCAGCAGCTGGCCTCAGATCCCTGGTCTTCCAGTTGTCTGCCTCTGCCCATTTGAATGCCCTGAGCTTTGCAGCCTCACTCCTGTGGTTGGTACTCAGACCTCTACAAACACATGCAGAGTCAGGTGTTTCTGCTAAATTGTCCCAGTTCTGTGGGAGTAGAAGCAAGGGAGTTTCTTTTCCATTAGAATAGGGCCAAATTAATTATGTTTTATATAGCTAGACAGACATAAGAAGTTGACAAGGCCCAGGATTTACTGTGAATAATTCTGTTGCACTGTGAAATATATCAGAATATGTACTTCTCCACTTTCCCAGAAATTATATCCTGACAGTGTGTTGAAAAAGGTTTCTTCTAACATGGAAGAGGGCTAGAGGGCTGAGAAGCTGTGTATTCTGAAAAGCCAAAAAAAGATTTTAGACATGACCTTATTATTTAAGTATCGGTATCTGACATTCAACAGACTGTCTCATAGGTCCTTGTCTAAAATGGGCACGCAAACTAAATTTCAGAGGTTAGAAATTCCTATTTTACTGGCAAATTTGATCACATTTTAAAATGTGGTTGTGTGTATCTTGTTTGCTAGTTTGGATCTTTCCTCTCACAAACACTGTGAAATAAACTCATCTTGAATTTACTTAGTGTCTCACAGAAAAATGTGAAGTGAATGCTAGTGAGAAAGCAATAAACTCAAAGTGGCAAGTTGATTTTAGTAATAGGTTGTGTATTGGGATGTTTTATATGCCATCAGTGTACATGCCTACATATTCTTTGTTTCCCCATAAAAATGGATTTTACCCCAGCAAACAGGATTATGGCAGCATATAATTGCTAAGAAGGATGTACCTTGTTTAGCTATAAACTTCCTTCTTACATAATTTCAGGAACAAAATGCAGAAACAGTGTATACTCAGCAGGCCCGTTTTATGTTTTCCTTCAGCAAATAGTTTACAAGCTGATAACATTTCACAGCTCTTTTTTTCCTTTCTACATAAAACAATTTAAGAGAATTTGCTATAGCTTAAGACTAAGGAACAGCAAATGACAAAATCAAGGCCTCTTGAATGAAATGGAAATTGCCACATTTCATTCAGACTAAAGTATCAGGATTTCTTCAGTTCAGATTGCAGTCATTAATGCTCCCAAGCTGACACAAATTTTACTTCAACTATCTACAAAGCCAATTAAATAGGCACAGTGTAAAAAATAGAAACTCAGATTGGAGTATGTGTCTCCTCTTGACTTATTTTGCTACAATAACAACATTTTCACGTCATGCTGCAGCTGTATATTAAAGTTTGATATCTTTTTACTGGCAGAGACTTGCAAAATTTGACTAGTTTACAGACATAATTAATCAAACAAATGCCTTTGTTTTCATGTTTTCCCATGGATATGGTGAATTTATCTAGCTTTCACAAAAATGGGATACTAATGTCATCAACCTGTAGCTTATTTTAGTTTACTGCACCTTAAACAATTGCATTGGTCTTTGCCTTTAAAAATTTGCAAAAGCGAGGTTGATTTATGAGTGAATATTATTACCATCCACTAGGGATTTCATATAATTCTTTATAGCTCTTAAATAAATTGGATTAATTACAATAAATGGGTTAGTTGTGTCTTATCCTTTTCCATCTCCCTTCTGTTGTTTCCCTTTTCTATCTCCTTCCCTATTTTTTCCCTGTCCATTTGGCTGATCCCCTCTATTCTTTCTCTAGCCCTCACTCTCCCTTATTGGCCTATTTTATTTTTATTCCTGAATTTTCCTTCTTTCTCATCATTCCCAGTTTTATTTTTATTTTTCCCTCTGTCTGTATTTCTAGCCTTGCTTTGATTGTGATTATTAAAGTTTTAGTGATTTTCAAAGAAATCTATTTGGATTTAAGTTAGCTGTATAGCACTGCTTCTTCCTTTCACTTTCCAATTGCTTTTTAATGCAACAAGAACATGTGGCTAGGGATGGAATTTACCCAAGGTTTTGGACCCCATTTTTGTGTGAGTTAACTGTGCATGTAATAATATAATGTCTACTATTCACATGGCTGCTTATATAGTAAAAATTGTGTTGCGTTGTAGAAGAGAATAAAAAAATACAGAGATTGATTATTTTATGATTTTGTGTGTGTATGTATCTTTGTGTGACAGAAGTGGATGACTCTGGAAATTTCCATTATAAGATCTGATATTCAGTTTCTTCTGTTTTTCCTGAATTTTATCTATTTAGACTGAATTTTGCCATGTTTGACGTCACAAATAAGAATTCTCCCCTGCCAGAATGACTGACTGTACAATAAACTGCTATTTAAATTAACAAAATCTATTTTAAATTTCAGAAGATTAGTTTCACAAGTTTTATGTGTTGCTGGGAAAAAATTCGTAGACTCATAGAATGGTGTGGGTTGGGAGAGACCTTAAAGATCATCTAGTTCCAACCTGATGTGAACAGGGAATCTTTCACTACATCAGGTTGCTCAGAAACCCATCCTACCTGATCTTGAAGATCTCCAAGGGATGGGAGTCCACAACCTCTCTGGACAACCTGTTCCAGTGCCTGACTACCCTCACAGTAAGGAATTTCTTCCTAATATCTAATCTAAACCTACTTTCCTTCAGCATAAGACCATCCTGCCTTGTCCTACAGTTACATGTCCTTATGAAAAGTCTCTTTAGACTTTTTTCAAGTCCCTTCAGATACTGGAAAACTGCTTTAAGGTCTCCCCAGAACTTTCTATTCTCTGGGCTGACCAACCTCAATTCTCTCAGTGGGTTGAGTGAGAACTGAAATCAGGCCAAAACCCATTTTCTCCCAGGAAATGTTTTTCACAGAATGCAACTGAGCCACTCATTTGCCTGTGTGATTTTCAGCCTTTAACAGAGACAAACATTTTGAGTAGCTGATATTGCCCTCACATAGTTTTTCTGACTATTTTCTTATTTTTGCTGCCTTAGTAGAGTTTCTTCACTAACCTTTTTCTTAACGGGTAGAAAACTAGTAGTATAGTCTCAATAACATTTGTTTCAATCTTACATTATTGTGACATCTGGCTACATGTACCTTTTAAAGATTGCAGAGATATTGGAAATAGCTGTCAGTGAACTAGATTGCTTTGATAAGCAAATAGCAAGCAAACTCATTAGAAGAAAGCCACTGATAGAAGCAGAGAGTTCTACTTGCCCTTGCAGAATAAATACTGCAGCAGAGCATAGCATTCATATTGCTTCCAGTACCTGAGCTAGCTCATTTAAAACGAGGTCAAGTTGTTCCAATATAACACTGCAATCTAGAGTGAGAACATATGTCTTTATCTATATCAACTTATAACACAGATTTTGCTGGCTGGACATTGTTTTTCAGGGTGAATATCTCACTGGACTTTCTAATCTTTTTAGTTGCTGAATTGCTCTTCTTCCACCTCTGCAGTCTAAACTGTTTCACAGCCAATGTTGTTGACCCTCAGCAAACTTTCTAGGCAGGTTCCAGCTACTTGTTGCATTATTTAATCTAGTTTTGGTGGTAGTTGTTCTGTCGATTGATTTTGGCACACTCCAAATTACAACATCCTTTGTCCAGGTTTTCATTTCAATAATAAATCTACACATAGGTTTTAGCCAGGTTGGAGCCTATGACGTGTTTAGAGTTTTTTCTCTCCCACCTGATCATCAATGCTTATCTCACCTTCCTCCTTTCTTTTTTCTTTTTTTCCTGCTGCAGAAATCTACACTTTCTTTTGCCTTATTATCACTCAATTTAAAGAAAATTAACATGCCAATTACTTGTTCTTATCTTCCTTGTGATACAATAGCAGTAAAAAGAAACTGTCATTTTTGAAAGATTTGTAACATTAAATATTTTTGTTGTTTTAACTACCAGGCATTCTTCGCAAGGGAGAAGATTAATTCATTAGTTTAATTTCTATACATAGTTTTTGGTTTAACTTATTATCCAAATAATTTCTATCAACTAATAGCTTTATTCCTTCAAGGGACAATTTAGGTTTTTGCTTGAAAGTTTGGAGGGCTACAGCCTACTATCTTGTATGAGAACATTGATTAACTGCAAACCTTTCAGGTCTGATATCTGACCACTCTAATTGTCACGGTAATTGATTTTACCTTTGTCTTGGCATTGTGATTGCTTTGCAATTTGTTGATGACTAATGGCTGTCCCCTGGTTACCCTGCTAGTCTAGGCCTGAGACATAAACCAGGCTTGCTTTGATTCTGACTTCTCCCAAACAATGCCAAAAACTACTTAGTTCAAATTTATCTTATGGGGAAAAAGGAGATTCAGCACAGTCATGTCATCCTCAGCCTCTCAGGTCAGCAGATGGAGAGCTACACTAGGCTCTGCAGCATGCCTGTTTTCTTTTTTAAACAGAGATGCATGGAGACTTAGCTTTCCCTGTTTCTAGAGTGGCCTACATCATTTATTTTGCATTTACTTTCGGCATGGCATAAAAAAACACTTATGCACAAGCCACAGGCAAAAATTTGTGCCCTTATATATTTATCTAATATTCCTTTCCTTGCCTAAAGATGAGATGTTAAAGTTGACCTGAGTCTGATTTTAAACTGAGTTTAAAATAACTGAGTCTCAGTTTAAACTGAGATTTATCTGAGATTATGATTTAGTTTGGATTTGGGTTTTGTTTGGTTTGGTTGTTTGTTTGTTTTGATTTTTGTTTTATTTTGGTTTTGATGGCATTTTTGTTTGTTTTTCTTTTTGTTTGTTTTGTTTTGTTTGTCTTTCCAAGTCACGCAAGTGAAAATATGAGCTTGTGTTTACAAAGCAAAGAGGCTGCAGCAGATGTCAGATTCTGGGTTTCAGATTGGTATCTCTGGGCCCTAAATATAAGGTTTATGGAGTTCTGAAGGCGGTGCTGTCTTTTTTTTTTTTTTTCTTTCCAAGTCACTGAAATAGCCTATAATTTCCTTTGTGCTAGGAAAAAATTCAAGTTTCTTCCCAGGTTTCCTGGCTTTAAACTTTTCTTTCTTTCACTTCTTATTTCCATGTAGAAACTGAGAAAAATGTAATATCAATATTCCTTGATGTGCCCTATTTTCCATCATAAATTCTAAGCTTAGAACCATTTAATAATCTTCAGTGGCAACATTTCAGCTGTAGCCATCAAAGTGGCTGACCCCCAAAATGGACCATAATTCTGGAATAATTACTGAAATATCTGCTCAAGCCAATCAAGATACTTGTCAGTTTGCTAAGATAGAAAGGGAAGAGATGCCAACCTTCTGTTGAAGGAGTTCTAAGATTTCTCCACATTGACATGCAGTTGGATTTATCACTTTGCAACTTGGTTTGTTGAGTTCCTTCTCATCTCCATCTCTTCTCTTTGAACATGTTGCTAATGAAGGCAGGTGTGGTGTAAGTGAACATGTTTTCATCATTTGTTTTGTTACCTTGACATTGAAACACACAGTGGAACCTTGAAAATAAAACCTCATGAGAGAGCCAAGGATTGCAAAACCAAGAAATTACAGAAAAAAACCCAAATTCTTCTTATCCTGTTAAATCTATTGCTTTTTTTTTATACCAACAGAGACCCAAACATAATATCTAAAGCACCAACTAAAGGCAAATCAAAACATAGATGGATTTTTATTTCTAAATGATTTTGAAAAAATGAAACAATTATACTGCACAAATGTTTGCATTCAATATAAACAAATGTTGGGAGTTCATCTCTGGGAACTCTAGGAATAAGCCTAACCAACAAAGTTGCTGAAACTTTGCTGCTGATTCTCAAATGTACTTGGAAGTTTCTTCCAAGTGTAAAGTTTCCCCCTAACCCTGCACCAAAACTGGAGATGCAGTTTGTAAACACAGACGTTGACGTGGTTGGGCTGATGTGAAGTTTTGTTCATGTGAAGTTTTGTCCATAGAAGTCTGTCTGCAGCAGAGAGGAGGTGCTAGTGGGCTGCTTTTTGGGCTAAGGAACACCCAATAGGTGCTGAAAAGCCAGAACTCCACAGACAAGGCTGTAAGGGGCCTAGCAGTGTCTGACCAAAGCTGTGGGGCGTAAAATCTGAAGGCAATGTCTGTTGACTTCAATTTCCTCCTTGCACAAGACAGTGATTTGCCTGGGGACACCCACAAGTAAGGCACACATGGTGCAGGCTCCCATCTTTCTCCTATGACCCAGAGCCCTCTCCCCATGTCTCCCCATGTCTGTTTGGAAATTGTGTCCCACAGCTCTGTTTTTTTCTACCTCAGAGATTGTCTGCTCTCTGGACACTTTCGCTGTGTACTTTCCTCCAGCACAAAAAATCACTTGGACTTTCCATTGCCACTTGAGCATCCTGGTTCTGTAATCGGTGGGGCAGGGAGCAGAGGAATTGTGTTGTTAATCAAATATGGCCAGGCGAATGTTGCAGAGCATAGATACGTAAACTGACCTATTTCTGTGTTGATAATTTCAAAACACACAGGAGCATCTCCAACAAAGTAATTGAGAAAAGCCAATATAAAACATCTGAAAATGGTGAATCATGATATTCAGTGATTTTAGGAAATGGTTATAAAGGGGAAAATCAAATTTCCCCCTATGAAATAAGAAAATCAATGCACTTTATAAAACCTGGAATTTTCTTTTAAACCTGCATTTACTGATATTGAAATTTTTAATGCCAAATGTCATATCTGTAAAAGTGGTAAATTTCAAGACTGTATTAAAAACTTAGGGGACATTTACTTTGGAAATGATGTATGACATGACCTTCAACTCTTCATAATTTAATAAGAATGCAAGGCTAACTAATTAGACTTCAAAATGACAGATAAGTGCTAATTATAATACCTTTTGAATAGACACTGGAAGGTTTTAAAAACTAAATGGTTTTGACAGGATTTTGCTACTATTAGCAGAAATACAGAAAATGCCTGCTAACAAGAAGCATTTATCTCTTGATCCCACCCTGAAATCACTCTCAAGGTTTCTTTCTTTCAAAAGAAGAAGTAGATGCAGCTCAGTCTGAGTCCAAGACTCAGTTCTAAAAGATACTACAATGAGAAAAAATAATCTTCATGATTTCTCATTTCCCAGTCAAAATCTTACCCAAAAACTTTGGGTTTATATTGTTATTAATCTTAATAGAGTTAGATTCCAAATATGAGGTATCTGATTTCTCAAAGTAATTTATCTTTTAGAACAAAACTTCCTGAAGAACAATTAGATTACTCTGCAGTTCATGTTCCTACAGATAAACTTACAAATTGATCATTCAGCTATTCAGTGTGCTGAGTTACTTGGTTTTTATCATATAACAAGACATTATGTTCAGAAATGTAGTTGTTAGATTTGGATAAGTGTGCTTTTGGATTAAACTAAGCAAAAACCTAAACTCTAAAAGAGACACTATCGAAAAAGCCCCACCAAAAACCAAACCACCCAATTACAACCTCTCACATTTATGGAGGTATATCAAGGAAGGAGAAAACGAATGAAAGATATGACATAATATTCTGCAGTTCTACCCTTTCGTAAAATATTGTAGTTTAGTATTGGTTTTTCATGGCAGGTTTTGGTATTGGTGGGAGGCAGGGGTGGCTTTCTCTGAGAAGCTGCCAGAAGATTCCTCCGTGTCTGACAGAGCCAAACCCAGCCAGCTCCAAGAGGGACCCACTGATGGCCAAGGCTGAGCCCATCAGCAATGGTGGTGGGATAACAAACGAAGGGGTAAAAGTGACAGTGCATGAGGAATTGCAGCCAAAGGAGAGTGGGGTGAGAGCATCTGAGAGGAACAGCTCTCCACACATCAAGGTCAGTGAAGAAGACGGGAAGGACGTGCTGTGGGTGCTGGAGCTGAGATTCCTCTGCAGCTCATGGAGATCCACAGGGATTCAGAGATTCACCTGCAGAATCTCTAGACAACCCCACACCAGAGCAGGTGCATGGCCAAAGAAAACTGTGATTCCGCAGGAGCAGATTCCTGGAAGGACCTTTGTATCCATGGAGAGAGGGGTCCATGCTGGAGCAGGTTTGCTGCCAGGACTTGTGAGCCCATGGGGACCACAATGGAGGAGACTGATCCTGAAGGACTGCACACCATGGAAGGGACCACCCTGGAGCAGTTTGTGAAGAACTGCAGTCTGTGAGAAGGATTCCATGTTGGAAAAGTTTCTGAAGGACTGTCTCCTATGGGAGGGATCCCACACTGGAATAAGGGAAGAGTGTGAGGAGTTCCCCTGAGAAGGAAGAAGTGATGATATGTGATGAACTGACTACAATGTCCATTTCCTGTCCCACTGGGCCACTTGGGTAAGGTAGAGAATTTGAGAGTGAATTTCAGACCAAGAAGAAGGGAGAACTGGGGGAAAGGTGTTTTTAAGATTTGGGATATTTTATTTTCTCACTACCCTACTCTGATTTGATTGTTAATAATTTTTTTTTTTTTCCTTAATCAAGCCTGTTTTTTTTCTGTGGCAGTAACTGGTGAGGGATCTCACCCTGTCATTATTTTGATCTATGAATGTTTTGTTATATTTTTTCTCCTCTCATCCAGCTGAGGAGGGGAGTGGCGGATCAGCTTTTGTGGGCACCGGGCATCCAGTCAGTGTCATCCCAATAGGGGTAAACAGATCTTAATTTTTTAGACTGCTTTGTCAAGTGAACAAAACACTGTTCTCCTGTCTTGGTTTACCACTCTAAAATCCTGTGATGATCAATAATGCTTGTCTAAGCTCTTTATGAACAGAAAAAAAGTTATGTCAAAGAGCAGACACAAACAATTTTAGGAGTTTTTGTTGTTTTTAAGACACTTTATTTGTTGTTGTTTTTGAGTTCTTGGGATGTTTGAATGAGATTTTTGTATTTAACCTTTTATTTTGTCTTTCATTCTTCTAACAGGTAATTTTTCAATTTTTTTTTCCTGTGCCCTGCTCCACACAGGAATTTGACAGACTGGACTGGATAGATATTTCCTACTCCACTACATTTTTAGTTTTAGCATAACTTCCAACGTATATAAGAGGAGTGAAAAGGAAATAAATCAGAATGGAGTTTGGGAATTGGCAAGTGGTGGGTTTTCTACCACTTATTAGACTAAAAGCCTAAGAGGAATTTGCTATCCTACTTTTTCTGAATTTTTTTTATTTTGCTATAGTGCCAAAACTGAAAAAAGTATATGCAGGAAATGTCTATACAGGAAAAGTAGAGTAAGATAATATGGTAATACTCAACAGTGCGCACAGGTTCCTCTATACATTTTTATATATTCTATAGTAACATAAATCCACAAAGCCATAACCCTCTAGTGTCATATCTAAATTAGTTTTCTCTTGTAAACAAATTCAGTTTGAAGAGATCACCATAGGTTTCTGCACATGTTTTCAGATTTCTTGTTCCTATTATATTCCTCTCCTACTGTGACCATGCAAACCTCTTTTCATTTACCTTCACAATTGCTATCCTTTTCCTCTTGTCCAAATCTATTCCATGAAGTATATTGCCCACTTCTTGCATCTTCTAATTTATTCCCATAATACCATGCTTTTGCATGAAAAGGCCCTCTTTGGAAACCCTCAAGTCTATTTGAGAACTCACTGAGTATACATGCACTATAAAAGAATTTACTTGTTGTTTTGCTTCTAATTATCCCAATTTCATACATACTGTGTTCATTCCTGTATTCCCCTTTGGAGTAAATCATAGAATCACAGAGTATTCTGAGTATGAAGGGAATGATCCACAAGGACCATCGAGTCCAACTCTTAATTAATGGATGGCATGGGGATTGAACTTCAACCTTGGTGTTACTAGCACCATGCTCTTACCAGCCAAGACTTTCTGGAGGTAGCTCCCAGAAATGTATCCTGTAGAGATGTTTTCTGACACAGAGAGGCTAAATGCCCCACAGTCCTCTATCTGTAGCCTAATACTAGAAGAACTCTGGTTTAGAACCCTGAAATGCAAACTTCAGGTGATTTCAAATTATTTCATCTTCAAAAGCTCACAGAAAATAATTAAAAGCTTTGGGTGACTACCTCAGGAAAGCAGACTCAAGCCAAGCACTAGACTGTGTGGAAGTGGTCAGTCTTGTGGTGGTGCATCGCCCTGGCCTTCTTCCCCCATCCTCAGGCCTGATCCAAGAAGCTCCTGAAAAGCCTTGACAGGACTGTCTAAGCAGTGGAGTGTCCCTAGGCCCTACCACAAGCCAAGAACCTTGCCATCAAACTCTGTAAAACCATACTTTTGCAGATTCCTATTAATCCCTGCTTTTGCCAATACCTTTGACAGCGTTTCTTTAAGTGGCCATAACACTCATTTGGTGACAAATCTCTCCAAAAAGGATCTGATGCCTGGTCATAAAATGATTGACTCTGTACAACTTGGTCAAAAATGCAGATAACATACTGGAGCAAGTGTCTTTATCTGTGTAAATAAAGGCATTACATCCACCAGAAATTAATAAAGAACATTTAGTGTGAGTAAATAACAACTCATGCAAAAAGTTAATTACCCCTCCGCCAATTTTTCACAAACTTTTTTTTGTGTGACTTGTCATTCTCCAGACCATTTCTTCATGTCACCACCATCTTACAATACACATCCTGTTCTTGTCACTCATTATTTACTTTTTTCTCCATATTTTGCCATAAACTTCTGCATACAGAATAATATCTAGTTACAATTAACTAAATTCTTCTTCATACATAAAATTTTCCAAAAAGGGTGTACTAATCTGTAACACTAGATTTACTAGCACATATCTTAAATATCTTCTCTGATATTTAAACCAGGTTTTGCAATTAAATATATATAACTTTATTACTCCCCCAAACAAAAGTAAAAGGAAAAAACATAAAAACAATCTCTAAAGCCATCCAAAGATTATTAAAATTTTTATTTTTAATTGAACTGTAAAAAAACCCCAGCATTCAGCATCGTTAAGGAACATTTCTACAATAAATTCAAGAATGCTCTACATGTAGAGTCCCACTGGAAACATACAAAAATAGTTAATCCTAATTTGTTAATACAGAAAAAAAAATCTTGGTGTTTACACATAGGTTATTGCAAGAGTTTTATGGACTTAAAGTCACTTATGGACTGAAGAACAAAACAAGCAAGATTTAAGATGAGTGAGCAAAATGAGATCACCATGGCGGAACAAATAACAAAACAATACCTCTGAAATTTGAAGGAAATGAACAGAAAAGAATGAAATATTGGGAGAGTGATGAGCTAGATATTAAGGGAATGAACAACCTATAAGCCATCTCCAATACCGGGAGGGAAGCCTAGAATTAGAAGTGCAGGTAGATGACTTCTGTAAAATATAGTAAATTGTGCAGAGAAATTAAAAAAACCCCAACCATTTATATCTGGTCTTCTTAGTTCATGAGTTATTAGGTTAAATTTTGCTATAGTTTGTAACCTAAATTTCTAAATATAGAAACTGTATCAAGCTTAGAGAACCCCTCCAGTAGGGATTAGTGAGATGGGACAGCACTCAGGGGAATATTGTATGCTCTTGTTCCAGTCTTACATTTCATCCAGATCTGCTGACAGCTTGTGCTGGAGATGTAGTGCTAGGATGGATGGGCCTTTAAAAAACAAGGTATGCTCATTCTCATGCATTCAAGGGGACCAATTTTAAGAGGGTGTGCACTTCATTATACTGCTCTGAAGGTAGCTTGCACTGGAATGAGTACTTGCCACTTGGGAGTGAGAGAGCTATATGAACATAAAGGTGTGTTTTTACACCAGTATAACTGCATCAAGTGGAGAGGACAGTGGTGGGAGCATGGCTTTATAGTGTATTTAAACTACGGGCAATAGATCCTTTTTTCTGTTTGAAATCCAGGTTTAGACAAACAGCAATTGTTTCTGCAAACAATAATTTAACCAGGAAATGTTACATGCAATGTGTCACGAACAACAGCTTTCACAGGTCACTAAGCCCACATGCCTCAGTTCCTGCCCTTGCATGTCAATTAAATCACCTGTGCTCTTTGGGGAGGTAGCATTTATCACCTCTGATGGGCATCTACAATCACTAGGGAAGCAGTAGCAAACATTTACAGCAAGAATGATAATAAGAGGCTTTTGGAGGCTAACAAAAGCCAGTAACATGCAATTTACTCCAATCATACTGCTCTTGGCTTTTGATGTCTTTAAGTCACAGCAGATCCTGCCTTTAATCTCTACACATGTAGCTTTAGCAGCACTTCTCAGGCGAATATAAATTGAAAGGGTAGAAATGCAATACAGGCCAGGGAAAGAGTATGTGATTTATGGGCTCTCAGAATCCTGGGAGTACTAAACTGTTGTTTTACATGAAGAAACCGTGCTCAGGAGCAGCTACACCAGTAAAGGGAGACCCAGATAAGAATTATAACATGGGTGATACGTGAGCTGGCATGGGCAGGATGCTGAGACAACCACAAAGCTGCAGATGAAATGCAAAGAGTAAACTCATTTTTGGTTCCCTCTCCAGCTGTGGGATGTCTGAAGCAGGATGTAGACACAGGCACACAAGCAGGGGTGCAGGCACCACGGTCCATGCTAGAGATCACCCAACCTGCTGGTTCCTCCTGTACATCAGGGATTCACACAGGTGTAATGTACCACTGGACTGTGATCCTTCCCACAGCAGGGCAGGAACCTCAGGCATGTTCAAGAGGGTACCTCTACATCTATCACAGGCCTATGCTATCTAAGCACGGATGTTGTACTTGTCAAATATGACTAAACAACAGTTAGTACGATGTATGTGTTTTTCTACACCCCAGCTGCTAGTTACTTGAGTGTGTTTACCATCTTCCTTGTCAATCTGTTATTTTCCTACAGGTGGGAACCTGTTTTACCTGCATGGTGAAGTGGCATTGTCAAAGCACTGCAAAAACAAGCAGGGGTTGAACTCTTATTGCCTGTGTCAGTGTAGGATCCAAAGCTACTCCACAAGTGAGGAGGTAGGACAAACACCCTGGATATTCAGCCATTCCCAAGCTTCACCATGAGTGGTGTCATTCAGAGGCAATGGGATAATTTAGGGTTAAACCCATATTTGGGGTTTAATATATCAAGGTTTCCTAATAGCACCAATGCAGTCTGTTGCAGTAGTGACTGAAAAAGATGAAAACCAAAAGAATTCCTGTCCTGCAAAAATAACAGTGTCATGTACCAGTTTGTTAAGATGCTTTACTAGTGTATACATGTAAAAGTAAGACTTTTTTTTTCTTTCTACAGAGCAATATGAGACTATCTGTTGAAATAAAAAAAAAAAAATATTTTGGGTGAAGTCAGGAACCAAAACATCAAAATTTCAATTTCAGACTAATGTAAGATTCCCTATTGAATGAAATAAGAAATTAATTGTTTGCACATTATTTCAATTGGCATAATGTGCCAGGTTCAAAAATCGCCTTCATAGTTTTGCTTCAAAATCAGTGTCAAAAATATTCTTTTACCTAAAAGTTTAAAAAAAAAAAACAAAAAACAAACAAACAAACAAACAAACAAACAAACAAAAAAACAAAAAAACCCCAAAAAACCCCCAAAAAAACCCAAACCAAACCAAACCAAACCAAACAAACAAANAAAAAAAAAAGAAGGGAAAAATAAAGTGTTTCCAATTATACAATTTTGTCCTTTCTGCTGCTGGAGGCTGCACCATATTGTGCTGATACAGGGAGTCAGCAGCATTCTCAGTGAGAACACCATGTACTCTAACTCAGTGTGTGTTTCTTGGGCTCATAAATCTCATCTATCCAAGTAACATAACCTTTACCAATACAAGCATTCTTTGTCAGAACTAAGAGAACTGGTTTTAGTAAGAGAGGTTTCTGATTTTCACTGCATGGGTCTCCAACAGAGTTGTGATAATAAAATTTAGTCACTGAGGGCCTAATTTTTAGTTTGGCTGGTTTGATTCTGTGATCTCTCTTTATAAATATTATAAATATTTCTAAGAACTTTGCATACACCTTTTTTTTTGTTGTTGTTTTGTTTTGTTTTTGTTAGAAACCTATTTCAATGTTTGCTTCTTTGGTCTGTGATGTCGTGACAAAATTTTTCTGCATTCTCCAGCTGATGTTTATTGAAGAAAGTGATGTTCAGCAGCTATTACAAAGCTAATGTTATATTAAAAAGTATTTAATTTTCAAAGATATGGGATTTGTTTAACTGCATTTTATAATTTATTTAGATGACATTGATGAAGTGTTTACATTAGGAAATACTTGTTAGGGTACCTCCCAAACATATTTATGAGTAGTTTGTCTTTGATAAACTATCTTAAAGGATGGATGATTGTTTGCAATGATATTTTGATTCCATACTGTCAAAAATATAAGCTTGAATGCCAAATTTGTTATTTTTACATTTTTAGTGGGCGCATGAATTAATGTATATATCTTATTGCAGCTGAAGTGTCAGTCACTAGTCTCATGTTTAAAAACTTTCCTTTATGGATCATTCAAATGCTCCTGATTTGGGAAATAAGCAGTATTTGCTTCTGCAGCTTTTCTCTGCCCTGCTGAAAGAATCAGTGATATTAATGTTTTCTGTTGGGAAAGGACAAGTAGGAAATAGCACCCAAAGTATGCAAATTATATTCATCATAACATGAATTCCATAATGCTGTCTCAAAGAGATATAAGGAACTCTATTTCT
Organism: Sinosuthora webbiana; assembly: GCA_013397395.1. Lineage (NCBI taxonomy): Eukaryota > Metazoa > Chordata > Aves > Passeriformes > Sylviidae > Sinosuthora > Sinosuthora webbiana. The sequence goes on from VXBN01004072.1 coordinate 1,683,307, forward strand.
TCAAAGAGTATATATTAGATTGCTTAATAACAAATTACAAAATATCTCTAATAGTGAGCTATTAGTGAGAATGGCAAGTGGTCAACAGTCCTTAGCATGAGGTTTTAAACATTCAGATTAGGTTTAAAAAACCTCTCGTAAAACTGTCTTAAAATATTTAAACCAAATTCCTCAGGGTGCTGAGCATCCTGGCAGGTGTAGCTTATAGAACTCAGCTGAGTCTTGTAGCTTTTCAGACCCTTAGTTTTCATCGATTTACAGAGGAATATCATCCATATTTTAAAAATTACTTAGCCCATTATATTGTCCTGCAGTGGCATTCTCTCTGCTATAATCACGACCTGAAAATAGAAGGGTGTAAGACCTTGCTGTGTGATCTGCCTCTGCTTCTTTTCTAAATAATGAATATTCACAAAAGTAGTCTCATTCCTATTGACTAAGACAGGTGTCGGAACAGATGAAAATAGACTGATGGTAATATTCTACCTTAATTTTTGAAGGTGCTGCTAGCTGGACTTCAATTTTCCTTTTAGAGAAAATAATTTCTGGAATAAATGCACGCACATAAGGTATCCCAGCACTGATGAGTGATAGCAACAGCTCCTCTGGCATTACTGGATTGTGTGGTTGTGTCTGTTGTATCACATCACCCTGTACAAGTTTGCTGTGCTGCTGAGGAGAGAAATGTCTGTGAGCCTCCTGCTCCTCACCATAAGCCTCCACCTCTGTCTCCCAAGATACTGGTAGTAGGGAGGAGTAAATTCAGGGGTTTTTTTCCCTGCATCACCATGGAAACTCATGAAAAAACAATGAAACTGAATTACAATTTCTTCGCTGTCCTGACTGCTGTGACAGTAATGTTCTTAAACAAATCTCCAAGTTTTGAGGGTGTTGGCAGACTCTGGTGCTCATGTTGACCTCCACCTTCTGGCACTTGGAGCATTGATCCTTGTTTGTGGTGAAAGAGGACACTGTTTCCAGACCAAGCTGCTGTCTGGCCTACTTAGTGATCTAGATGATATTTAAATGCAGAGGGAGCACATAAGGAATGTGGTTCTCCTGAGAATAACTCCGGGGAATCTTCTGCAGCTGATTTGCATTCAAATGTTGGCCGGTAGAAGTTAAAGGGAAAACCATGAAGGTTTACACTTATGCCCAGAAAGTGTGACCATAACACAATCATGCCATAGAATATTCAGATAGTCAAGTGGCTAATTACCCTCCATCCTAATTGTTCATAAAGCTGTCCAGTAGCCAAGCCACTATCACTTCACATTCATGCTGATTTACATTCACTGAAATTTTATTGTGGAAATTTGTGAAAAGTCTAATTTTGTTATATTTTTACCCTCAGAACTTGAATACCAACTAGAATCAGTGACTCAAGGAAATCAAGCATGAATGCCTAATGTGTTCTGAGTTCATTTACTCCTGAGTGAGGTAACTGAAGTTGTCTTTTCTAACAGCGAATTAAACTCATGTGGGAGAAGGAAAAAAAACAGTGAAAATGGGTCCCCTTGAAGTGTCTGTTTTTTTATTAGTTTATATGGACCTGTTAAACTGGAACCATATTTTTGCATTTTAAGCTGTTCTCCATGGATATATTGTTTCTGCTAAGACCCTTTGTAAAACATAAATAAAACACTAGAGAAATGAAGCTTTACCCTCAGCAAACAGAGATCTAAGAGGTTTTTTTAGGTTCTCAGCAATGTGTTCCAAATAAATTTTACAATATTGGGAAAATTATGCTTATTTTCTTTCTCATACTGCTGAAGTGTCCCTGCTTCTTGTTTTGTCCTTTTACAGCTCAGGATGAGTATTTCCAAACAGTACCTGATATGAAACTATATTTTTCCTCTAAAAATTTTTTTATAAGTTGTCTGAATCTGTTAAAAGTCTTATTCTTCACGGTTTGGTTTTTCCCCCTTAGAAACTGAGAATGAGTTTCATACCTGTTATTGCCTGTGTTAGTTAGGTAGCCTTGTAGATTGACACAGCCGCTGTGCTTTGTCAGTCACTGAATATCACCTCTGCTCAAAAGCTTAAAGGATTGTAGATCTGATGCTTGGTCACACTTGTCCTTCTAGCTATTTACAGCTCAGCAGTTCTGCTGTCTGCACCATCAACTCTCCTCTTCTGATCTACATCAATGTTCCTTCTGCTTCCTTTTTTCTGCTGGCACCATAGCGTTCTCCTCCCTTCTGTCTTGAAAGCTGTCCTGTCCTTCCAGCATACCAGGACTGTTTGAATCTGTATGTATGGTCAGCAGGGATTAGCACTTTGTCAAAATGTTCCTTCTATCCTGCTGGCTTTTCCTTGGCACTTGTTGTCAGTTAGTCTTTTTTACTGATTGTACCATTGGTTTGTCTTTTCTTCCAAATAGCTTAATCTTATGCATGTCATTTACACGGGGGTTTTCCCCTTATTTTTAATTGAGCCTTTTATTTTCCAAAAAATTTCTGCCTTTTTTTTTTTTTTAATTATTTCTTTCATGCTTTGTATTGTCCCATTTTTCCCCAGTGAAATGCTTCTTTCATTATTTGCCCTGTTTGTGTCTTCTAAGAACTTGCAATTTGACTGTTTCTTCCTCCAATATTACTACTTATCTCCATAGAGGTTCCTGTAAAGAGATACATCCTGCAAGGCACTGTTGGAACAGCTGATGAACTTCTTGTGACATGCATTTGTTTTTTTGTTGGAGTTTAGTATGAAATTAATATTTTTCCATGTGTAGCATAATGTTTAAGCTATATTAAGCAATTCTGTAGACAATGCCATCTAACACCTGCATCATATCTGTCACATCTGTGGCTCTGCCTTGCCTCGTTTGGCTAGGTGGTCTGATGAGCTCTTCTTAGTGACCAGTAATCTCATCATGGTTTCTTGGCTTTCCCAGTTATTATTTCCATGACTGACTGTAATGTCACATGTTCATATTTTCACTCATCTTCACACTTAGACAGGCAACTTCCAGGTTTTGGAGGCAACCCTGGATCTCAAGGCACCTTGATTTTGAACATCTGAATAAGTAAGAGAGTGATCTGATTGAAATTCCAATGAGTAACATTTTGTGGGGCAGAGGAAGTCACTCCAGAGAGCTAAAATGGATGCACTTGGAAAACACACATTATTTCCAACTGTAGCAGTCTTTTAGAAAACAGGAAGTGATGTGCTATGAGACAGGATAAAAAGTTGTTTTGGTGAAGAAAGGCTGCACAAGTATATTCATAATTAGCAGTAAATGGAAAAAAATTGACCCCTTAAACATAGCCTTCTGTTTCTTCTCACCAGAGAAAGCTGAGAAAGGCAGGTTTAACATGCTTCATGTCAATATTTTAAAGCAATAGAAAAATGCTGTTGTTGATAGAGACAAGGTCTTATGGGCATTTGTATGTGCAGGCTGCATGCAATGAGATGTGGGAGCATATTCCAGAAAATGGAATAGCGAGACCAAAACTGAATTTGCCTCCTTTAATCAGGCTTGGAACAGAAGTATTTCTCATTGTCAAGACATTATTTACATCCACAAGAGACATGCTGTGAACAGAGATGCCTCTTAGAAATATCCCTCTCAGTTTAGTTGCCTTCATTCCTTGCCAGTCGTCACTGTCTCCCTGTCCTGCTTCATAAAGGATTTCTTGAAGTTCCCTGATATCTTAATCTCCTTAAAGCTTATTGCAATCTATAAAAGACAAATTTGTTTTAAGGAGAAGAAAATGTTGAAAGCCAGCTGTGTTTTCAGTTTCCCTTTTCCCCCCTTAATTCGATAAATGACCTTAATGTTTATCTTCTGTTTACAAAGCTTCACTTCCCTATGTGCTAGTGCTTCCACCTACCTAACAGCATTTTGAAGTACCGTCAGTGCTTACTTGCCAGTGTTATTGAGCATATTCAATTAAATACCAAGAGAGAATTTCAGCATTGACTCTTCTATCTTCCTCTAATATTACCACTGTTGTACTTTAGAAAGTTTTATGGCCAGCTGTAGCCCTGGTTTTGTGCCTGAGATGTTTTGGTTTTCTGAAATTCTTTTCCCAGGAAATTTTCTGTAAACAAGAGACATGTTTTTGTAACTGTAAATTTGTTTTCATTCTTTCCCTAGGAGGGACTTATTGATGTCTCTCTGGTCTGACCAATGTGATTGAAGAGGTTTGTCTTTGTTTCACCAATCAAATTGGTCTGTGTAGAATAGTATAAAAGGGAGACACATCCCAAAAATAAAGGAGTAATTTTCAGCCTTCTGAAGTTGGAGTCTGTGTCATTGTGGTGTACAACAGTGTCAGCAGGCTGTTACATGAGTAGAAGGATTTCTCAGAAAGAATTCTGTATTCACAGAACAAGGAACATAATATACCATGGTCTTGCAGTCATGAATCCTCATCATCAATAGAAGCAAACTACAGTTATTACTTTTGTGGATAAAACTATGTATAAGAACAGTTAGGGATATGCACAAAGTATATAACATTCACCAGTGTTATGTTCAAAATGAAAATGTACACAAGGTTCTTTAAATTAGGAAACACTTCCATGCAGAGTACTTCATTCTCACCTAAAAACAGAATGACAGCTTCAAAAAACAACAAAGCTGTCTGGAAAATCAGCATACAGTCTTTTAGCTTCAAGCTGCTAGGGTTTTTTTTGGTTTTTTTTTTTTTTTTTTTTTTTTTTTTTTTTTTTTTTTTTAATCTGGGCAACTATTTACTTCACAGCTGTTTCCAGGAACATACACAAAGCAACTGATAAGAAACACCTCTGGAGAGAGAGCTATATTTTGGAAAAAGCTTTTGTTTGGTTTATCTGCATCAGCCTTCTTGAAGCAGTCCAAAAAGTTGTGCACATATGTAAGTAGAAGCAAGGAAAGACAGACTAGTTTCACTATTTTTGTGTGCTCTACTTCAAAAAATATTGTCTATTTTTTAAATTTATTGGGTTTTTAGGGTACTGTGTTGATGGAGATTTATCTAGAAACCATTCTCAGAGTCATCCTATGACGTTGCTTCTTACATGCCTGTATTAACCTTCTGGGAAATATATTTCTTTCCCTGTCTCACTCCATTCCTCTGTTCCTGCTTTTCATATTTTCCTATGAATCCACCTATAATCATTTAGACCATTTTGAAGTAATACTATTTTAGGGAATAGATAGAAACTTATCCTGGGGGCAATGATATTTCCATAAAATGCATTTATGCAAAGTCTCAATTTGCAGCTAAAATGGTATAATATAGTAAATATTCTGCTTTGAAATACTAATTTTAGTGTAGACTTTTCTGATAGTAAACCATCAGAGTTGAATACACCATCAGCATTTTTCTCCCAGTTAGAGGAGGACTCCAGTGGATTAGGAAAGGGCATATATTGTAGTACCTATCTGTATAGAAGTAGATTCCAGAGAATAATACAGCAGAATAATAATACCCTAAATTCAATGCTAGAAAGTTATTGGAACAATTTATTAATAAATCAATTAGAAGGTACCTGGAGAACAATAAGGTGGTAAGAGACAGCCAATATGGATTTGCTAAGAGCAAATAGCAACAAACCAGACTAATTTCCTTCTTTGACAGGATAAATGGTTTAGAGGACAAAAGGAAAAGCAGAAGGTGAGATAATTTTTGACTTGAGTAAGGCTTTTGATGGTATCCCCTATGACACTTTCAGGGAAATATGATGAAATTGTGCATGATGAAATTACAGTAAAGTTGCCACACAAGTGGTTGAAAAACTGTAGTGGGATAGTAGTTATCAATTGCTGCCTGTCAGACTGGAAGGGTTTATCACATGCAATATGACAAAATCCTAATCTTAGTTCAGTGTGAGTCAATATCTTCACCAATATTTTAGAGTGCTGAATGAAGAGAAACCATTTATTTTCAGCATTATGGAGGGCCTTATAAATGTCTTTAGAGGCATGAGTAGAAGTTAGCTGAGCTGAGTTGTATGAACGATGCCGCCTCCTTCTCCAACTTTCCTCCCCATCCTCTGTTATTCAATGCCTGTGATGACAATGTATATTGAAAATGAAATTCTTCACTTAGTAATATTTTAATTCTTTCACACTCTCTTTCTCAATAGCCTTCACTAGTTCTGTACATTTGAGTCCACTCAAACCTCTATTTTTAAAGGAAACCTGGAGCAAGCTCTTTTTCTCCTTTTCCAATGCTTTTCCTTACCTTTGGATTTGAGAAGTGAATTGACATCAGCAAGATGAAATCCAACAGAAAAATAAAAAAAAAAAAAAGTGGAAATTGAATGAATGAAGAAGGTCCTTTTATGCAGGAGCTCCAGTCCTGTATGTTATGATACAAAGCAGTCAACAAACATGTCAGGTACTTTTACCAGGAAGATCATATTCTAAAGTATTAGTAAGAGTATCATATGCAGGCAGGTAATTATTTTGCAGTAGCAGTAAAAGACCCCTTACATTCTAGATAAATAATTTCTGATCACTTTAAAACAGCTTTCTATTTTATGTATCATGTCAGAAATAAATCTATCACAGATATTGTTTCATGTACATTGACAGCCAGTCACACTGTAGTCTCAGATAAAGGTCTGTGCCAATTTCATGCACCATATTTAGAGATGGATGTATGCAGGCTGGAAAGAGTTCAGAGAACAGCTAAATTTAAAAAAAAATGATTACCAAGGAAAGATGGAAAACCTTCAGTTTGGTGAATCTGTACAAGAGAAGACCTTACAGAGAAGATAGATGGGATAATGTGTAAAACATTTCTTATGAAAAGACTTATATGTCTCCACATCTTCTTAGTGCAGGAACAAGAAATAATTTAATTTAATTTAATTTAATTTAATTAACAGTAATGAGAATTCACATCAGAATCTTTTCTTGAAAAAAAAACTATTACTCTTTCAAAAAACATGCATAGGAAATTTGGGAAATCCACAGAGCTGTATATCTTTGAGTAAGCACAGTGGGAACCTGCACCAGCCAGAGTGATCAGGATGGTGAACTTCAGTGAGTGAATAAAAATTCCTATTTGGGTTACAGCCTGCCAAAGTAGTCTTTACTAAACATGACCTAGAACTAGAAACTCTTAAGTGAGGAATGCTTTGATCTGCTTGGTGAAATGAAAGAATTTTCAATTTTCTCTCAATTTCTGTCTCCCCACACTGGGGCAGAGCTTTACCCTCGTCTTGTTCCCAGGCTAGAAACTTTCAGTAGATACCTGCTTAGCAACATGCTTTCTTCTGGCTCTCCTGGAAAGTATCCTATTTTCTTCTCTTTCTAAGGCCCAGCTGTGGACTTTTTAATCAGATATTGTCTGGGGCCCCCTGTGTCAAGCTCATGCTGCAGCCTCGCTAATGGCTATGCCTTTCAATTCTCGCGTGCTCAGACAGTTGTCCTATCTCATCATACCAAATTTTTTAGGGAAAGAAGTTCCCTCCAGACACTCTCAGCTGACCTATTTTAATGTAATATAACACACAGTGAACTCTGAAGAACCAAATTGTCTTCAAATGATAACAACTGAATAGATAAGTAGCTGTAGGAAGGCTTTAGGTATAGTTGATTGTGACAGAAATGAGGTGGCAAATTCAGTGGTCTCTCCTAGAGCTCCATTGCTGATTGTTTCTGGCTGAAAGAGTTTAGCAAGCTGGAGCCCGCTGTCTGAAAGCAGAGCATGTTTGTGTGCAGCTGTGATTCTCTTTTTGGGCTCACAGGCATGGTGCCACATTACCAAAACTCTCAGACTGCTCAGATGATGACGTTCAGAGCTATGCATATTGATCTGATGTGATTACTCACTTGATACTTGTAACCAAAGCCTGCAATTTCTATGTCAGCTTGGTATGAAATCTCTGAGAGTGTCTCTCATTTGCTCCTTGTTGGTGTCAGGTGCTTTTAGCAAATAGGCAAGCTATTAGCCTTCTGATGTATTTTCTCTCATTCCCCCATTAAAAAAAAAAAAAAATCTTTAGGAAGCCTTTTGGTGATCTGTTGCTTGCTGGTGAAGCCATCCTAGCTTCTGGAATTATATTGTATAGGTAATTAATGGTCTTGACAACATTTGAAAAATGAGGCTTCTTTTGAAAGGTGGTTTACTTAATGACAGCATTTAGCATATAGCTTGGATTAAAAAAGTCAAACTCTAAGTTTAGATGGTTTGGCCAATGCTACATTAAAACTATATTTTAATGTTGTTTACACTAGGGTCTCAGACTACTTGAATGAGTAAGGCAAAATTAAACTAGTGTAATTTTCTAAAGTAGATGAGGAATTTATACTTCTGCTTTTATTACATGTTCTGCTTTTTCATGCACATGCTAGGTAAGTCTATATTAAGCTATTAAAGCAATAAGAGAGAGTAAAAGAGACAGATATTATAGGCACTTTGAGACCATTACATGAATGGGGCTTTTAAAGGACAGATATGGTTTAAAAGTTTAGAATATGAGCACATTGCTAAGTGCCAATATCTGTGTAGAAATTCTTCATGTGCACATGCTCAGCCTTCAGTTACCAGAGGCAACCAAAGCCATGGTAGCATGCTTTGTTTTTTTTAAATTTGGCATGTGTATGGGAGCAGATACCACTGACTGCTCAATGCGAAATTCTTTGCATAGCAAATTGTGCAGGAGATTCACACAGATCTGCTGTGTCTATGTAGAAACTTGACAGCCTGGTCCAAAACAGTTGTGAAAAAAAACCAAATGAACAACAAGAATTTTTGTAAAACTACTCAGCAAAACTGCCCTTAGAATATAGAGCCTTATAATGGAATAAAAATGTCCTTTCTGACACCTCTTCAGAAATAGTACTGGTCCTCAGAAAAATCACCCACGACAGAACTTCTCCTCTCTTGCTCTCATTTTATAAGTGCAAAGGCCACTTACTTGGATGACTCTTTGTGCCTACTAAGACTGTTTTAGACACAGTACTGTATGAATACCAAAGACTACATATGTGATGATGTTACCTGGAGGAAGACTTAGTTCCAAAGCTCTTGAGCAACCATGTCCAGGTTACTGCCTAAATTATCTTTCAAGCTTTTTATTGCCACCTGTTGAACACATTTTATTTCTTGCCAATTGAATTGTTTGCTTCCAATTGTCTTTGTTCACTGCATCTTTTCTAGAACAGAGAAGAATATCCACATCATGTACTTGAGTTTATATCTATAGCTCCTGGAGCTAAGGGGAATATCTGATTGTGCACCTGAGTATGCATTACTCACTTTAGAAACCAAGAAGTAACTCAATTATAGTAGGAGTGCTTATTCTTCAAATAGCCTCTCAAAGCTCATCTGCAGAATGGATCTGTCAATCCCCTGCTGTGATCTGCAGATCATCCATGGCCTCAAAGTCTGATGGAACAATGATCTTCAGGGTCTTTTTCTTTCATGTAGTAATTGCTAAACATGACCTGTTGAAGTTATATCTAAATCTTCAACTATGTCTTTATGAAGTATTTATAATGTTTAGCAATTATGAATAAACTATGATGATCACACTTTTAGCTGGTCAAGTCCTTTTAAAGAAAAAAAAATTACTATAAATGTTGAATCTTTTTCACAAAAGAAAAATTGATTAACAAATCTTGAACATTTTCTAGGTGAAATTTTAATTTGTATTAGACAATCACATTCTTAACCTGACAGCAGGAAATTGGTTTGAAATCAATGTATTCATACCTTAGTTTACAGATAGGTGTACAGGAGGCAGAATATTCATGTGTTGATATATCTATCATTCATCAAAATCTTACATAAGTATAATGTTAGCATTGCTTTGTAAAAGAACAATCTTTTTAGGAGGTATCTACTGTGAGTGATTTGGATAAAGTGCATGAATTTATATTTTTCTCTCTACACAGCAACCTCCTTATAGGCATGAAAGACTCTGAATTCTCTTTCATGGTCCCTACCTTACTGTGTAGATCTGCCCATCTCTGTGACTGCCTCTTTGCCTACTTACTTTAACATTTATGTGGGGAGAAACATTTTTGTTGAAAATATGTATTTTGCAGATGTTTTCCAAAGTTACCCTTTCTGTGTTACCAGCACTATGGGGATTTATGGTGGTGGTGGGTTTTTCCTTATATCTGCTACAGCAGTCCCTTCCTGGAGTGTGAACTTTTGTACAACAGTGCTTTTGCCTAAAACAAAATAGACATAGATGCAAGATTTCTGAAGTCCTGCAATCTCATTCTATGTCTTCCTATCATCAAAAAAGTATTCTGTGCCTCTTTGGCTACCAAATTCAGCAAACCTGATTTCATACTGGATATGGAGTGCTAACTTGCAGATGTCAAGTGAAAGTCCCAATGTTTGTGGTGGTTCCCAGAAGAGAAACCTTAAGACACACAGAATAAATATGCCAAAAAGCACACAACTCTGCAACTGGCAGTCTGCATCTTAGAAATTTTCTACTGTTTTAAAAAACACCTTAATAATGGATTGCTACCTTTCACCTTCTGAAAATCTCCTTTAACAGAATTTTTGTGCTTGTTTATATGAAAAATGTGAGTATACATTTTATATTACATAAATACTTACAATAGACACTTGAAAGTCACCATTTCTTTTATAGTGGCAGCTTGGAGTGACTATTGTGCATCTCCAACTGTGTCCTTGAAGAGTAAAATTCTTGAAGGTCTGGATGTCTGATAGCTTTATAATCATCCTTGCAGCTGAAATCTGTGCTTTTACATGACCTTGGTTGTTACATAGTATGATAAGGTAAGTTTTATGTAGAAAATCATAATTGTGAGGAAATTATAAGGTTGTATTCCATCTCTTCTCAGAAAAGTATAATAGTGATTAAAGATTTTCCCTGATTTTACAGAAACTGATATTGATTGCCTAGAATATGAAGGCACTACGTTTATCCATCCAGTTTCAGTGCATTTTTAGAAGGGAATCACACAAGGTTGTAGTACCTTGATTGATTGATGGTTGTAGTACCCATGTGTAGTATTAACTGTGTGTTGTAGACAGTATCTGTTTCTTCACTACTTTCTACTCCAAGAAATACTTTATTTAGAGTATTTTCAGGAGATGACTAAATAAATGAAGTGACAAAATATTTTGGACACTTTGGTATATTTAACTGCTTATCTGAAAAAAATTTAGAGGATTTCAGTAATTCAATACCCTTTTTTTTTTTTTTTTTTTTTGTAACATGCAGATGATACATAGAATACACAACTGGTGCTTCTATAACCCTCATGTATTGTGACCACTGGGCACCATCTTTTTGGTTCTCTTTCATAAAAAGACAGGTGGATAGAGAGCACTCAGATTAGTTACTATTCGTCTATAAACAAAGAGTACTTCTAGTTGTAGTATTTTGAAAGTATGATATTTATAATAAGTAACTTAGAAATGCAATGCATTGTGTAGTCATTTTTTGGACCTTGCCTGTTTTCCACTGAACCACATCACCCAGTTAAATATTATAAATCCCTCACTACATATTTATCAACTTTCTGAGTGATTTAATGTTTTATGCCTTTGGGTAAACTCCCAATTCTCTGTGCAACTTTTTGCCCTATCAGTTTAACTGAGATCAATGTTCTGAACATTATTATAATCCTCCCACTCGAGATAAAATTATTTGCAGGAAATATTTCAAATATCAAGCTATAACTCAAAATAGGTTAGAAGTGGGGGAGGATGAGCTGCAGAAAGGATTAAATCCATGTCAAATATGAAAGAACAGGCTGAAAAACAAGCATAAACAAATCATAGCAGACAAAATCACAGCCCACTACGCACATAAATAAAACACCAGACACAATCTTAAGAAATACAACAGGGAGTTTAGTTGAGCTCACAGTTAGCATTTTTCCAATTAGATACCAGATTTTAGCAAAACATTATTCTGACCTTTACCTTTCAATTAGATCATTTATACAGCACAGACTTCCAAAACCACCACATCTTACTGGTGGCGTTGATTTTTTATTTTTTAACGTTTAGATATACTGAGAGCCAAAAACAACTTAAAAACAAAACAAAACAAAACAAAACAAAAAACGATAGGAAGAACAGCTTTGAAACATCCTGGGAAAGAGGGAGATAAGCTGGGGATTTTTTTAAATTGAGGCTTCTCTGATTTGATAGCTTAAATTGGAGTATCAGGTAAGGTCACCAGATGATGGATGTATCACTTCTTAGTTAAATGTCCATATTTATCCCATGTAACTACCTTATAGGTGTCTGTTTCAACTGATCTCTCAGAAATATCTCAGACCTTTCTGTGTATTTGACTGCACTGTCTGACCTAGGAGATTCCCTCCACTCCAAGGAGACTTCTCTAATATGCCCCCTGCCTGCATCATTTCTCCTTGTACTGCTGCAGAGCTGGGTGTGCCATAAATAAGTCAACCTTCCACACCTTAGTCCTAAGGAAAAGAGAAATTCAGAATATTTCTGAAAGTTCTGGTCCTTCTACCACTGTCACTTCTCTGGTTACAAGCCTCTTCTAGCTGCTCACAGCATGGTTTTCTGTTGCCAGTCCAAGGATGTTTGTAGAACACTTTCAGTTTTGGTCTGCAGAGTCCCTCAAAAGATGAGGATGTCATCAAAAGCAGGAAGGAACTGATTTCAGCACTCTGATAAGGTGAATGAGGCAGCAGTGATAGCAGCTCTCAGCTCTTTGCCTGGCGTAGTGGTTACCATCAGGCGCTGTCTGTGCAACACCACCATTTTGCTACATACCAGTCCATTTTAATCTTTTTTTTTTTTTTTTTTGTAATGGTGTCTGGAATCACCAGCNTGCAGATGATACATAGAATACACAACTGGTGCTTCTACAACCCTCATGTATTATGACCACTGGACAGCATCTTTTTGGAATAAGATTTCTTTTGTTTTCCGTAAAAATTTCAATGGTGATGTGTTTCACAGGAACCTGTTTGCTCACCAGGGGTTTCAAGTTCTTCTGTCATTGAAACAATTTTGAGAACCATAGCTAGGGAATGAAGACACATGGACACAGAATAAGCTTTGCTGCAACAAAGCAGAAATTGATCGGTTCTATCACTGAAAAAAATGAATACATCAAAAAATACATGGCTACTGCTTGAAAATTGTTCAGAATTGCACATTTTTTTTTCTGTTATGTTTTCTCACAATTAAAATGCAAGCATGTATTGATTTGTGTGCATGTGTGTGAATATTTCTCCTCACTGAAAAAAATGAATACATCAAAAAATACATGGCTACTGCTTGAAAATTGTTCAGAATTGCACATTTTTTTTTCTGTTATGTTTTCTCACAATTAAAATGCAAGCATGTATTGATTTGTGTGCATGTGTGTGAATATTTCTCCTCTCTTAGAAACACCTTCTTTAAACAGGTTCTTTAAGCAGGTTTCCATCATGTGAATAAGTGGCTGTTCTCTGTGTAAGACTGCAACTTCCCCAGAAATTTTTCCATTCAATTATTAACCTTGGTAAAGAGAACAGGTTGATATAGTTAAGGTTAATGAGCCAATTATTTAAAAATACCAGCCATCAAAATGCTTTATTCTAGTTAACTATGTACATTCATTATAGTCATCCCAGCCTTCCATTTTATTGCTGTTCTCATCAATGAGCCATTATCAATAAGGGTCCTAATTGCTCAAGAATCAAGATATCCCAGACTACCTAAAGTATCTGGGTTATGGGTTATGAAGTAGTTCAAACTATGCGTCCTTTTGCCATCTAACTACCTTATCAGCTAACTGATTGTGATCTTCTTAAGCAGAGAAGAAATAAAGATGTTATAATAGGAAGGTGCTCAGTTTCCAAGGTCATGGGAGCAGTTTTTTGTCTCATGTGCCCCTGGCTGCTATTGCCACATCATAGGTCTTCCCTCATTCTCCCTCTTCAATGCTCCTTCCTAACTCTTACCATCTACATGCAAATCCCTCCTGTCTCTTCTGCCTAGTCAAGCAGCCTTATGTGCCATGGCTAGTTTTCAGGGTGAGAAAGGTAAAGAGAGGTGTTCCAGCCTTTTCCATTTCCTGGTTTTCACTCAGTTGCTAATTTTCATGACTTTTAGGAATCTCAAATACTTTAAAATTCCTATGGCTCTGTCATCTTAACGTGAAAGTGGCTGCAGGTGAAAGTTACTAACAGACAGGGAAACCAACAAAAGATGTATCTGTATACATGTACATATGTTCACACATACTGAGTCATATACAAATGTGATTTCAGAAGCCTCAAAAAAAAAAAAAAAAAAAAAGCCACTGGTGAAGTCTGGTTTACTGGGAAGCAAACAACCTAGAAGACTGTATTGTCTCTTTCCAAGTCTCAGATGTGAAAAGTCAATTAGTCTCTCTGCCCTTACATGATTCCAGCATGAAAGCAGAAGCTTAAAATGACACATAAGTAATGCATAATAGACAGACATAATCGAGCAGAAAATAATGACTTGAATGAGCAGGAGTTATCATATGGATGCTGTCTAGATGCTGGCTTTTGTCACTGAAAGGAAACACTTCAGGGGAGGAAGAAAGAAGGAATATGATGGTGGAGCTTGCATCAGTGCTGATGTATAAAGTGGTTGTATCCTTGAATAGTCAGAAAATCCATTTTTCAGCAGAAGTGTTACTCGGATATATTGTGAGCTAAAGAGCACTGGTGTAGAGATTTTTCAAACTCAGGTTTACTCCAGCCTTAAAAATTAATCAAAAAACATGAAGTACAAAAAGTCTGCAGACACTTGCTGACAGTCAAATGAAAATTGATTTTAATGTAATAAATTCTATTAAATATCTGTACTTATATTAATACTTTTTTACAACTACAAACTATATAGTTTGTTCAGTAAAGATTACTAGGTTTTGTTGTCCAAGATTTTTTTAAAAATGAAAGTGACCCCATGCAAATGTTTTGAAATTTTTCTAAATTGTGAAAGTATTAGTCCCAGGTGACTTAAGCCACAAATAGAATAGCTAAAATAAAAATTCCTATTTATCCTGTGTTTGTTTACTTCACAGAAATGAAAATACCAGAGTAGACAAATTCAAAGGGACTTTTGTACAAATAGCTTTATTGATTGCCAAAAAGCAAATAAACTGGAGAGTAGAATTCCCTTCACCAAATGACAAATGCATTATAAATCTCAAAGACATTTTTCATCTTGAAAGACTGCAATGTAGCTCCTAGAAAATATCAGAGAATATTGATCAAAGTGTTTTATCCAGTAGCATGTTAGTTAGCAACAAGTAAATTCTAATCTGCAATATTTTTAAAGCAAAATAAACAAAATCTTTATTGTGGTTGCACTTATATTATTTGATTTTCCTATTTTCCTTGTGATTACAATTATTATTGTTTCATGGGCATTATTGCATTACTGTTTTGCAGTTTGGCTACTTCAGATTTCAACCATTCATTATGTTGTTAGTTTTACAACTATTAAGTCCTGTAGTATTATTACTTTGTAAATTGGTAAATTATTTAATATATTTATAATACAGGTATTACTGAAGAAACAATTGGATTTTAATTAAAAAATGAACCGCCCCCCCAAAAAAACCAAAAAACAACCAAAAAATCCACCCCAAGTAAACAAAAACAAACTGAAGAATTTTTAGTTTTGTTTTGTGGGATTTATCTTAACAATATTTGCTCCAGCTCCTTTTCAAGGACAGCTTCCATATCCTTTAGGTATCTTTCAAAGAGGAGCTCAATTATACATCCAAGTCACCATTTGTGATGATTGAGTATCTGGATGGTCTAGTAATTTTCAAGCTTTCTTGATCTGTAATATCTTCTGTCTAGATGCAAAGAACAGCTAAGAATAGCTTTGAGAGAAAATACAAAAAGGGAAGAAATTGAAAAACAAAATTTGGATTTCTAAATATAAATATCCTATTTCAAAAGGTAGGCAAAATTTGTATTGCATTCAAAAAGCCTCAGCTTACAATAGCAGATTCATATGACCCCAATCATTGCACTACCTATGGGCAGCAGCTATCTTACTCTGTTCCTCCACTGGGGCCATTACAGTTTTCAATTGAACTGATTTAAAATGCAATATTATACAGGGCTTCTTAAACCTGACTTTGAGAAAAAAATAAAAGCAGACACAAGAGGTAAAAAATCTCACTATAATTACCTTTTCCTTGCTGTGGTTACTGTTTTAGTGCTTTTCACAGAAGAAATCAGGCCAGCCAGTGACGCTTATTTTGGCCTCTAATGCTCCTCAAGAACCACACACACAGACATGAGAATGCATTTACTGCCTTCATGTTTTTACTACCTCTGTCTCATTGCATGAATCTCAGCTGCTTGTGGAACCATACTCACCATGCATTGAAATGAAAACTCCTTGCCTTTGGCTCACATATTTATTTCTGCAGATGACAAATAGAACCAGTTCACAAGTTCCAGTCTGATGTATTTTTTAGGGCATTTGAAGTGAAGGTTTTTGATCCAATACAGTGTACAAGAGCATTGTCATGGAAGCAGTTTTTTTCAAAGAAAGTCCTAATCTTTCAGTCGAGAGTTGAAAGAAATGTATTGATAGAATGATTCACCTTTTTATGCACACCTTCAATTTCTCTTGTAGTAAGCAAGAAAAGGTGCAGTGTTTCACTTGAACACTGAAATTCCAAATGCAGCAATACATTTTACGTGCAACTAATAAGATTTTACTTATAATTGATTTGGGAATAATTAGGAAATGCAGTTGAATTTAAAACTGCTGACTGACAGGGAAAATAGAAATGTGCCCTAAAATGCTATAATAAAATAGCCAGACTTGGTGTTCCTGATAATTGCAGTCTATTCACTGAGTTATCTTCTTGAATATGCCATGATTTCAGTGAAATACAATAGGGAAAAAGGTACTATGCCAGACAAATGAACACATTTAGAATCATATTCTACCAATCTGCCCTAATTACTAGCTGGAAGGTGTGTATGTTTATTGCTTTATTATGAAAGCTGCACACCATAATCACTGACACACCTGCTGTCTGGGGCTCAGAGAGAATAAACTGTCTTTAGACTTGGTTACTGTGAATGGAATGTGTCCCTGTGTCCACCTAACAAGCAGATGATGTTTTCTCATCCTACAAGGCTGACCAAAGTGTTACTACCCACATGGATTGTCAGTCCCAGTTTTGGAGCTCACTTTTTCGGTACAGTGTTATGGTTTCTACTTTAACCAACAATATGCCTTTCTACCTACTTAAGACATGGCCAAATCTAGATATGAATCTGCATAAAGTAATTTTCAGTATAGATGAATTTGTCTAAACAAGAAGTGGTCCTTGCTCTTCCAGCTCAAGCTCATGTCATCTAAAATCCTGTCACATGATGATGCAGCGTTATCTGTAGACAGACATGTTATGTGTAGCCCTTATGTGATGAGATGATTTCTTAAGCCAAACCCCCCCATAATGTGATGTATCTACCAGTTTTGCCCTTTGAGAAAGAAGAGCAGCTTTGCATGGTGACCTAATTAGGAGCTATTTCTTGGCTGTAGGTTTCTGAAGAATTTTGGAATTTGAGCTAGGTTTTCAGTTTCCTGAAGTAGCAGAGAAGGTAACAGTCATGGCAATTTCCTGCCAGCAACTTCCCAGTCACATCAAATACAGACAGGTATGTGATGACAAGGTAGTGTTCTCTGCCTGTTAATGGCTGCTAAGAGCATATCTGTGAAATGACCTTATATAGCTCCATTCACACAACTGTAAAACCTTTACAACAGATATTATGTCAAAAAAAATTCAGTCTCTATCCCCTTAAAAAGTGGTTCATGGGCTGCCTAACTATCTAGTGCTATTTTAGATGAGACAAGATTAGGATATGCCTGTGCTCCAGGTGCTACCTTTAAAAACCAAAAAGTTTCTTGTAGACTCTATGTCATGTGTCCAACTCCATGCCAGTGTTCTGTATGCTCTATGGCCTCCTGCATCTAATCTGGGTATACTTTACCTTGGGCCACTAGTAATGAATGGACACATGGAAAATCCCTGGAGAAAGAAAGAGAAGTCATTTAGCAGTATGAATTTTACTCTTTCAGATATTCAAAAGTATATGCTGTGAGATGTACTCCTTTTCCCATACCCCATCAAGTCATAGCAGCATAGAATGGTTTGAGTTGGAAGGGACCTTATATTCCATGTAGTTCCAATGCTTCAGTGCCCAGGGATACCTTCCACTAGACCAGGTTGCTCAGAGCTCCATCCAGCCTGGTCTTGAACGCTTCCAGGGATCCACAGCTTCTCTGGCCAACCTGTTTTCAGTGACTCACCATCCTCACAGTAAAGAATTTCTTCCTAATGTCTAATCTAAGCTTGTTCTCTTTCAGTTTCGAGCCATTGCCCCTTGTCCTATCACTAGATGCTCTTGTAAAAAGTCCCTCTCCATCTTCCTTGTAGGCCTTCTCTAGGCACTGGAAGGCCACAATTAGGTGACCCCTAAGCCTTCTCTTTTCCAGGTTGAACAAATCCTATTCTTTTAGCCTTTTCTCATAGAAAGACACGCCATTCCTTTAATTATCTTAGTGACCCTCCTCTGGACCCTCTCCAAAAAGTCAGCATCCCTCCTGTGCTGGGAAGCCCAGAGCTGGATGCAGCACTGCAGGTGGGGTCTCATGAGACTGGAGTACAGGGACAGAATCACTTCCTTGACCACTGTCTTTCTCATTTCCAAAAATCCTGGGCTTTTATGACATCGGTGCAAAGTTTTTTGCCTCATTTTTCCCCAATTGTTTCCTGCAAGATTTCAATTGTTGTAGACTTGCTCGTGCGACATATTTACATAAGTCTCTTTGCCTAAAGAAAGGAATGTCCAGTCTACCCCGAGTTCTCCCTTCAGTCCTCCCTTCTTCTCTTTTAGCATTGAAATAGCTTTATTTAAATTTACATCATATTAACTGTTTTTTTCTGTATACTAGTCTGTTACCTTTACTCTCTTTTGTCATGTCTTCCTATTTTTTCTCACTGTTACACCTATCTCTTTTATTGAATCTCTTTGTTTCAGCATACCACATCAACCAACCTTTATTTCTCCTTTTTGCAGGCTAGGTTTTTTCCTTAGCACATTGTCCTATTTTTCTTGTTTCTCCTTTTCTCCCTGCTGAGCACTTTTACAGTGTCCTTTGTCTGTCTTTTTCTGTCATATTATCCTGCTTCTGCTCTCTATTTTCTCTAGAGTGTCATTTTGGTATAAAATCTATTGCATGCTATTTATTCTCTACAATTTGGGGTGAAAGGACCTGCCTGTACATAGAGACACATTTACACATAGAATTCTTCAATTACTTCCAAATTGTCACTATAATTTCAAGAGTACACTATATTTATAGTGGTTGAATTCTCCAATGTTTAACGTACGATAAATCTTTCATTCTTGTTTATTTATATTCTGTCATAAAGAGGAAGTATTTGAATTTTCTGTTCCTCATGTGCATTCTTTCAATGCCACAGGGCCAGACTGCAGTCAGGTGAGAATGTGCAGGTGTGCAAATTGGGGGCAATTGAGTTCTTAATCACGGAGCTCCCAGAGTGCCTGGACAGGAAGGGTGCTTGGTTAGTGCAGCCAGCAGCACCAACACATGGAAGCTGCAACTGGGGTCATCACTCTTCTCCATGAGCAAGCAAGCTGCCGCTGGCACCAGAAAAGAGCATGCAGCACAGGTTTTTCTATCCTAACCCTGCTGCAGTTACCATTGCTTCCACAGGGCAGGTTAGAAAGATCTTAAGCATCCCTCAAAGCCTTTGGTTGGTGCTTGCTCTGCAGGAATGAGGCCCCTGGGGTCTGGGAGTGGCATTTCTCAGGCATGACAGTGACTCAGAAAGGCACAAAAATTGCATGTCTGGTGTAAAAATAAAGACAGTTACTTTGCTACTTGGTTGAATGGCTTTGAAATACAGAGAAAATGACTATATTCTGATGCTGTAAGAAAAGGTAAATGTTGTTGCCCTGCTTCACTGCTGAAGAAGATGTATAAGATGAAACTGGTTTTTGCAAAGCCAAAGTTTCTTTGAAAAGATATGAGATGAAAATATATAGGAGTGAGGTGATAGAATAGGCACAAGGTTTACTGTATACACAAAAGGGCATAATTTAAAATTTCACCATACCTTAAAAAGCTCATTGGAAAGAGACCTTAGGAAGTCACCAATCAACTGCCTTACCCTAAGGTAACCTTTTTTTTTTTTTTTTTCCTCCATTTCTTTTTTTTCTAAGATCTGCTCAAGTTTTTGCTAAAGACCTCAAAAAATGAAGATGACATGGGCTCACGGTCATCTATTAGTGTTTCACTCTGGTCACAAAATGTTTTACTAATATCTTTCCTCTATTATTGTTCTTTGTAACTTCAGATATTTTCTTCTCATATCAACTATACATGTGGAGTAGAGAATAATTTCTTCCTTTTGCTGCAGCCTTTAGGGAATTGGAGACTATTTTTGGAATTCTTTTCTCAAAAATTCCTGCTTTATGCTAAACAACATCAGGTTTAAGTTTTGTTTCATTTTTTTTTTAACAGGTTTTTCTTTATGCATCTGATGCTCTGATGTTTGTCTAATTGTTCTATTTCCTAAAACTGAATTCATGCTCTTGCTGAACAGACCAGGAACGATACAGTAAAGAAAATGTTTCCAAAGAACCAATAAGTTGTTCAGCAGGCTGTGGCTCAGCTATTTCCATTTTCATATGCTAGATTGTTTTCTGGGCTATTTATCTACTCTGTCAAGATCATTTTGACCTGAACCCTAGCCTCCAAAATACACACATTCCCACCAGACTCCTGTTAGTTTAAAAAAACACAGTCTACTCTGTCATTTTTGGTCACAAATGGAATTGTTGAATAAGGCTGCATGCACAGCTTTTTAAAGTTAGGATTACTTTAAGTATTTAAATTATCACAGTAGTTTGTAAATAAATATTTGCATTCAGGATACTTTTTTCTACTGAAACTGCTATGAAACAGTCCTTTGCGCCAAGACGTGACTGTGTTTACAGTGTAAAGTGACATGGGAGAATTTTTAATGGAGAGAAGAAGGAAGTTAAAACAGGAAATAATTCAATCAGCTTCATTTCATCTTCTTATGTTTGTTGCTTTAGGGAGGTGGAAAGGAAGGCCTTATGGAGGCTTGCACATACTTAGAAGTCTGAATCAGATATATACTAAAGGGCTACATTTCAAAGGCTCATATAAGAAGAGCAAGCATACCACATAAGCCTCTTAAAAGATTTCAGCTCCTTTGTGTGTTGCTAGTCTTCTCATACACTTGTTTCTGTGTCTTCTTACACACTTATTTCTTTCATGTACTTCTATGTCCCATTAGCCTGATAAAAACTTCTACCTTCTCACTTCTGTCTTAGACCAATATTTTTTGGGCAACAAAAGGTAGATATTACAGAGAGACTTATTTTGTAATAAGGCTGTGAGTTGAGAAAAATGTGACCATTTACAGCATTCAGAGACCAAAAGAATCAGTCTTCGAGCATATGTGAGAGTCAAAGGTTTCTTGACCTCATTTACTGCTCAATTTACTACTGTTGTGTCTACATATATAAAGATGAGCCATGTAATCCCCACAGGATGTTTGCTGTAGGGTTTGGGGCCTTCATAAAACAGCTTTTAAGTAAGTGGAAAAAGCTCTGATATCATTCATTACAACAAAGGACTCATGTCATCATGTCATGGGTTTATGATTATAATTTTGTCACCTTAACTATTCCAAAGACACAGTTCCATAAGAAAGACTTTCATAATATTAATAATGGGTAATTCATTACATCATAAAAAAGAACCCACACAGTCCACAAAGTGTTAACAGAAATGAGCAAGCTGAACACTACTTAACTAAAATGGAAGCTTCACTAAGTAACTACGAATTTATTGCATCAGTTGTTTATTTAAGGTCATCCAGAAATGATGGTAACATTTCAGTGGTCTAAATAATTTTGTTTCAGTCAAAAAAGTGAGCAATGAATTGAATTTAAACCCTCTAAATCAAGACTTTGATGAGGTTGAATTGCTTGTACATGTACAGCAGCACGAAGAACTGGGAGATCATAATCTTAAATCTGTCTGAGGAAGAATGATTTGCAAGATGTTTTTGTTTGCTTGTTTTGGCAATTCCCAATTTAATCATCAGACTGCATACATTCTGAGCCTTTTCTGTCATAGCATGAAGATCTTTCTATGCAAGTGTATTAAATCCGTGATGTTTTCTGCCTTTACAACATGACTCTGCCCTTTTATTATAGTAAGGAGAATGACAATATTCATTAGGAATATATAAGACATTAAATGGTGGTGATAACCTATTGTGATAAACATCACATAAAGATCAGGAAATGACAGTCAATCCAGGCCTGAGGAAATCTTAAAGCTGCAGAGTGAGTCAATCTCTCATGTCTTCCCTCCCTCAAACCATTTGTCTCTTCTCTTATCAATGAAGGCAATGACAGTAAAAACAGTACAAAAATAATCAATTCCTCTGGCATATATAAAAGTATGATTTCAAGGACCTTTTCACAAAACCTTATTGCCCTATTTGGACCCTGAATATTATATTCATGTTCATACTTACAATTTTTTTTTTTTTTTTAAGGACTGAGGACTTTACATATCCAAATGTAAGTTCTATTTCAGTACATATCCAAAACGCTGGATTCAAAAAATAAGGACACCTCAGTGTAATTGCTTAATGATTCACCATCTTTGCTTCTCTAGGTAAAGATACCAAGCTTGTTTTAAAGTGGTTGCTGTAGGAAGACTATGGAGTTGTTGTCTGCGAGTCTCCATGTTTTCTTTGTAAAGTGCATTGAAAGAGTTTTTGCTTTTTCATGGCTTCTTGCTTTGGTAAGTGATTGCTCTAAAATCAATCATATCTATTGCCCTATACTATTCCCATAATGTGACTATCATGATAGCATCTCCTTTAGCTCCAAATGCAATTTTAATGCTGTTATCTAGTTTGCTTGTTAGACACAAGGCTTCAATGGGTATTTTTCAGGAAGGGAAACCATGTCCAGGCCTCTGTCAGCAGGAGGAAAATATACAGAACCTGATGGGCCTTGTGCCTCTTCTTGCAATTATAAAGCTAGTGCTTTCAGCTCTCTATTACCACCGAGTTTGTTTTGTACAGAAAACAACAAGCTCTCAGCTGAAGTTGAATATTGTGAGTGCTAACAAATGCAAATAATAATTGCATTTTTTTTCAACACAGGAACCCTTCCGTGATAATGTGACTCTGTGTTAAATGGGCATAGATTGATGGGGCTGTAACCTATTCATTATTATTATTATTATTGCCAAAGAACAGTGCATGCCACCTAACACATCACAGAACAAACACTGTGCTATGCAGATAGCCTCTCCCTCCCAAATACATACTCTTTCCCAGTCACAGTATTACAGCAGAATCAGCCCTCATGATAGGTGCTGCATGAATACCTGAAAAATTCGGAATTGATTTTTCCAGAGTTTCCCACACAGAACTGATAGTTCAGCTGATACACAGAGTACATTATTCTAATATGCTCTTTGACAGTATTTCTGGCGTTAAAGTCTACAGACTTTAAAGATGCAGCTGAGGGATACTCTGCAATGCTTCAGGACACTGTCTAATTTAAATTTATTTTGATTGATGAAATTTCCTTCTCAGTACATGTGAACCCCCAGTAGGAGTTAAAAAAGATACACCCTCCCCACCCCTGAATATGAGAAAAACAACTCAGGTCATTTGCTGCAGTCAATTGTTTTCTCTTCCAGAACAAGTTATATACAAGCTAATGAAGAGAAAAGTAATTAAAGATTTTTATATATCTTACAAGAAAATAATATAAAATAATTTTGGAATAAACTACAACAGAGGGATGTATATTCAATAGGTTTTTCTTGCAACGGGTACAAAGGTTGATGCAATTGCACAATTCACCTACAAATGATAAGTGATTGCTGCCAAAAACCCCACAACTATTTTTTTAAACAAGAAAACCAGTCCTAAATCAAAGTTTCTTTTTCCCAAATCTCTGTAATTGCAAGCAGTTTCCTAACTGACAATTGAGTGGTATTTTCTCTTTAACAGGAAAAGAGGTTATGTTTTTCAAATAATATTTAATTTCCTTATCTAATTTCTTTGGCATAAACAAGCTTTGGCACACAAAAGCTTTTGCTGCCTAAAAACTCCTAACAATTTCTCTTTTACATCAAATTATAGTAGCTTTGAAAGAAAATAATGCATCTGCAGATGGTGCTGAATTGCATGAAATTAATTACTACATGTGCAAGTTCTCAGTAATTAATTCCATTGAGGCCTGTAAAATCCATTGTGAGCTGAATTACATGCTTTTTAGCCTTTCCTTTTCTACCTGAAAGTTGCTGTATCATCTTTTAAGCCGAGTTTAAAAGTGATAAGGAAAATATATTAAATTAATCCAAGAAAATGCATTCAATTTTCTTTGTCATGCTCACAATGTAAAGAAATCAAACTGTTATGGATCGTGTGTTAGTACAGTGACCAAACCTTTCTAAATATCTTCCCGGGAAGCGACTATCTGCTGCTGATGCACATTGTGATGCGGTGGACATTCAAAATTGCTGGGATCACTGTTCAGTACCCAGTCCCGGCATACATTTTAAAACAGTAAACACAAAGACTGTAGACCTCAGCCTTGTACCAAGGTTTTCATGGTTTTTTTAAGAAGTTGGGATGAAAGAGGATATTTTCAAAACATATGCCCTCCAGATCTGATGCTACAGGTCAGGAAGACACAACAGTCCATAGGCTATGAATCCTGGCAGTGCCCAGATATCAGCCAAGTGCTTTGACTGATCAAATCAGCATCAGATCTTACACAGATAGAGGACACATTAGGGAGCTATACAGGAATACCAAGGTGGTTTGGAACAAATGCAGGGGATTGAAAAGGATTTTTAAGGGTGAAAATTTTAGGACGGTAAGACTAACCTCACTGTTAGACCTTAACCTGGTTTAGCAAGGAAGACACAGATTGCATGCAGAAATTCTGGCAGGGATGGACTTTGCACAGGAAGGGGGCTGTGAAATAGCAAAAAAGGGTTGAGAACTTCACTGGTTAATTATGTTCTGTCTCCCAGTCTGATGAATTCTGACTAGTCTGGACTCAGTAAGGACACAGCTCACAATGAATCCCATGCTATATAAAACCCCTGAAGCCTAAGCCACCCTACTATTTCCAACTAGCCATTTAGTCTGGATTCAGTCCTGTGAAAAACTTCAGTGTCATGTTGGACTTGTTGCTCTTGTGGGGTTTGTGCAGGGAGTGATTCTGTTGGTCTAATCTGACTTCACTGTTTGTGACAGCTGAGCTAATTTCCTGGGATATGCTGGGTGCAACTGCAAGAGGCTGTGCTGGAACAGACATACATAGATGTATATTGTTTTTTGCACTAGTTTGAGCCAAAGAACTAGTTTGACTATTCAGACATGGAATTTTGAGTCTCACTAAAATAGAAGATGCTAGGAGTGTGATCCATTTTTTTCCCCCTAAGGACAGTGTAGGAGGGCCCTGCTACAAACTCAGCAATAACAGTTTGAGCAAATTGTTTCTTGTGTTATTTAATCAGGGAGGTTCCGATAAAACAGAACATTTCTGATTGACATATGACTAGACAATGGTCTCATTGAAAAAACATTAATCCAAAAAATTAAATTTATCAGTTTGAATTGAATTTTAGCTCTTTTCTCAAGGTTTAGTATTTTTTTAAATTGAATTTTTGAAAATTGAATAGAAGGGCGGGGCTAGGTTTCCAGGAGGAAATTCTGGTATGCATAGTAGGTGAGAAGCAATCTCATACACTGTCTGTTACATTGCACTTAGGAATCTGACAAAGAAAATGAATAAAACTGTCAATCTCCAAAGTTGCTAATGCACGTTGATACCTTGTCTGACACTCCCTCAGAAGACTGAAGGTGGAAAGAAGCTGTGAGAAGGGAACAGTATTTTCTCTGCCTCAGGCACTGAGGATATGTGACTTGCTGGCCTTTCTAATTTTTGCAGAGCCATGGTATTTGCTTCTATAACGTTTCAGTCCAGACAGCAACTGGGTAAATGCCAAGGAAAGCATAATCTGCTTTCTAATCAGCAAACTTGCTACTGCATGAACAAGGACAGTGAAAAACAGAAGGCTTTTTTTCCTCTATAAGCCTGGTATGGTGGTTATAGTAACAGAGAGTATATTGATTCAAGTTTGGTATTTTTCTGTTTATCAGATACAAGAGTCACAAAAACAATTTCATTTTTGTTAGCTGAATTAAGAAGTCATGATGTGATTGAAAGAGATTTAGAAGAACATCAGAAAACCATTTTAATAGCCATCATGAAATACCGTTCGGATATTAGGATTTTTGCAGAGACTTCTATGGATTTCTTTTTTTTTACCATGTACTTGATAAAGAAAGTATTCTTGCTAAATGGTTTAACAGCTACTATACTAGTGTCTGTATTGTTGAAGGCACCTATATGCCACTGTTCAGTTATGTGAGAAGGATAAACAGGGATGTGGGGGTTGGGATTGTCTAAATACAAGCATGTAGTCCTGTTTGAGATGGTCTGGTATATCTAGAATAATTATACATGGCTGGTGTACATGACAGTGGCTTCCCCTCTAAATTCCTCTCTGTTGTAGTTGTAGCTGAAGGCCAAGAATTCTCCCTCCTCTACCTCTTCCCCTCTCTCTCCCTCCTTCTCCTTTTTTTTTTTTTTTCTTTGGCTTGTTTGTTTGTTTTTTGTTTCTTTTATGAGTGTTCTGTGAGTTTCCCTTGAGACCTCAGGCCTTGCCATGTAGCAAACACCAAACACCTAATTTAAAAACCTCCCACTCCTGTCTGAAGTATAGCTCCTAGTTTTGTATACTAATATTGATGTTAGAGTTGCTTCATCTCTGTCTACCAGTAGGTACATTAATATTTGCAGCACACAGATTGCATACGCTAGTGATGATGCTGGGACATAAATCTTGGTGTTACCTTCTTAGTCTCCTTATAGGATGTGTCCTAAGGACACTTTTGAATGCTTTTAAAAAGGTCATTTTGTACCTTGATATACTAACATTTTTTACTCCAAAAGATTTAATGGGTTAAATATAAATTGCTTAGTGGTTTGCTTAATTAAAATCTCAAACTATTTGTGAAAATACAAATAATTTTCTAGCCTATCTAGCTTCTAGCTTGGAATTGAAAATGATCTAACAGTTCTAACAACCTTACTTTTTTCACACCTTTATCTTCTTGTTTACCTCCAATACGACCTTGAGCAAGTCATCTAAGCTTCTTGTACTTCGACTTCCCTACCCAAAAAATATTGATAGTCATATTTGTCTGGATGATTAATTTGTTTTAATTAACAAGTATCTTTGTTTATATTGGAAAACTGCTTTGAGATCCATGGATGGAAACCAGGATATAAATACAAAGTATTTTCTGCTGCTAAGAAATCTATTTTACCAGAATGACAAAGATGCAAAAAGAGAGATTAATGCAGAAAAATGTCTGTATAACAGCTATTCTGGCCTCCTGGGAGCAAGTTAACATTTTTTCCTGAGAGGACTGATCTGCTCCTAGATTAGATAATCAAACACAGACACATTATATTGGCAAGGTGTTTTAAAGGAGAACCTTGACTAAAAATAAAGATGCTCTTTGGCTATTCTGTAAACATCAGCATGACATGTGAAAGGCCTTGATAAAGCTGAGGATTAAAAAAAAGGCACTGAAAAAACATGGGGATAGCTGTACTGATTCACATTTTGCTCTCAGTAACACTCATATAAAACCAGAAGAGCTAATATTAAATAAAAGGCTTCACTGAGGAGAACCTTCACCTTGATTAAAAATGCATTTCCTGGATGAAATGTCTTTGGGTTTACACCCCCTGAACTTGAAAACAGAACATTGGGCAGATATATAACCTCTTAAATGCTCTAAGTTTTTTCTTAGGTATCATAGAACCATACAACTGCTTATGTTGGAAAAGACCTTTGAAAATCATTGGGTCCAATGGAAACTTAGCACTACCAAGTCTACCACTACGCCATGCTCCTAATCTACACATTTTTTAAATGCCTCTGGGGTATTTAACCCACTTCCCTGAGTGACCTCTTCAAATGTTTGACAACCTTCCAGAGAAGAACTGTTTCCTAATATCCAAGCTAAACCTCCCCTAGGACAAATTGAGGCCTTTTCCTGCTGTCTTATTGTTTGCTAAATGGGAGAAGAGACCATGAAGATGGAAAGGCCTCAGCTGTTTTTTTCAAACAGATGATATTTTTCTGAAAGTGAAATGCCACTCAGTGAATCTTCAAACAAAGCATTTTAAGAAATTCCTGTAAAAACACATTCACGTTTTTGAATTTCCCCTTTTCCATATTTTTGCTACCTGACTTCCCTGCTGCTCATCCATGTGGTCAGCAGGAATCTGGCCACAGGAGATCCTGAGGATGTCAGGAGGGGCTGCAGGGTCCTGGGGTGAGCCCACGAGCAATGGGAGTCCTGGAGGTGCTTCCTTGATCTCAGGGAAGGGTTTGGGGCATCGGGGGGTTATGCCAATCCTGTAGGTCAACACATTGTGAAAATCTGTGTCTTAGATGGGGTATTGCTTTTTACAAACACAAAAAGCCCTAGTGCCTGAGAATGAGAGCAGTGGGATCCACCTGATAAAATATGATGAGTGCCTGTTTGCCAACAGAAATGCAAAGGAGTACTGAAACATGCTGGGACAGCTTGCTTCTGGATACCTGCAATGAACAGGTACAAGCTCTTCAGGAAATATTGTCAGGGAAGATAGAAGCAGGGAGGCTGGAGGAGGTGCTCTCTGCATGAAATAGCAGCTCACTTATGGGGAGCTCTTGTGTAGGACAGACAACAGGCTGAGGGAGAGCTCATGGGTCAAGAACAGAGGAGAAGTAAGCGATGGTGCCATTCTGGAGGAGTCTGTGGTCAGAAACACAATATTCTTGATGTGTCAAATGTCTTGGTGAGACAAATCCTTTTTTATATAATTCAGCTAAGTTTCTGGATTGCCATCAGTGACAGAGCTGTCATTCAGGGGGTACCAGACAGGGTGGAGCGGTGGGCCACAAGAACCTCATATGATTAAAGGAAAGATGGAAAGCACTCCCCTGAGAAGGAAGAACTTTCTGCAATGGTACGGGCTGGGTCTGCTTGGGGAGCAGCTCTGCTTAAAACTATTGAGCTCTTGAACAGTGACACATGAGTTAGCAGTATGCCCTGGCAGAAAAGGTAGTCAACAGTGTCACAGCATACATTAAGAGAATCATGGCCAGTAGACAGAGGGAAGAGACTATCCTCCTCTTCTTGCCATTTGTTAAACCTTGTTCTGCACTGGTATGGCCACACCTTGAATACTGTGTGCAGTTTTGGTCACCACAATATAAGAACAACATTAAGCTATTAGAGAGTGTCCAAAGGAAGCCACGAGGATGGTGAAGGATCTGGAGGTGAAGCCGTATGAGGAGCAGCTGAGATCACTTGGTTTGTTCAGCCTGGAGGAGATTGAGGGGAGACCTCATTGGAGTCTTTAACATCCTCATATGGAGAAGTGGAGGCGCAGGTACTGATGACTTCATTCTCATGAGCAGTGAAAGGATTCATGGAAATGTCAGGAAGCTGAGTCAGTTGAGGTTTAGGCTGGATATCAGGAAGAGGGTTTGCACCCAGAAAGTGTATGGGCACTGGAACAGGCTCCCCAGGGATGCAATCACAGCACCAAGCCTGACAGAGTTCAAGAAGCATTTGGACAATACTTTCAAGAACATGGTATGACTCTTGGGGTATCCTGTGCAATGCCAGGAGTTGGAGTTGATGATCCTGATGAGTCCCTTCCAACTCAGCATGTTCTGTGATTCTGTAACACAGCATCCAATTTTAGGCCCTCAGTATGAGAAACCTCAACAAATTAGGATGAGTTAGCTGAGGCTGCCGAAATGTTTGGGGACTGAGCACTCACCCTGTGAGGAAAGGCTGAGAAAGCTGGCATTGCTCACCCTGGAGATGCGAGGGCTTCAGGGGAACAAAAGAGGAGACCCTAGTCATTACATGGAGGCTGTTGAGGCCACAGGCTCTCCTCAGCGCTTCCTGGTGGGAGGATGAGAGGTAAAACTGTAATTTAAAAGATAGGTTTAAATTGTTTATAAGGAGAATTTTTTCCCCATGAGGATAGCCCAGCAGTTTAGCAAGTTGCCCAGCGATGTCACATAACCTATTTCCTTGGTGATTTTCAAGACCAGACTAGGTAGATCCCTAAACAACCTGGTCTGATCCCATGTCTGGTCCTGTTTTGAGTGGAAGGTTAAACTAGAGACCTACTCAGGTCATTTCATACCTGAATTACACTGCAAGTGTATGAGAAATAGTGAGAATGCCTCTTCTTGAAGCTTAAATACTCATTCTAGGAAGGCTTAAAATAACTTCAGTTAGTGCCAGGCAAGCATCATCTTCAGAGATTCAAGTACCTAATTTCTGATTTCTAAATGAGGCAGACATTTTGCTAAGTTTGAGGAATTTGGACTGAGTGCTTCCTTTAAAAGAAAAAATCAACCAACTTAATAGTACTTATGGCAGCCCTCCTTTACTCATCTTTTCTAAGAAAAGAAGTGGCTGGTGAGAGGGAAATTAGCTTCCTGATCCTGCAGAACTCTTGAAACAGAAAAAAAGAGATAAATCTTAATACCTCTCCCCAGCACTGTATATTCATTGTACATCTACTCTCAACCAAGCATTCAGAAAAACTGGTTATCTGTACGGAAAGGATTGTTCTCCTACTGTTTTTGTATCATAGCATCATGTGCGAAAAGAAGACCCATTCACAAAAAACATGAGGATCTGAAAAAATGCACTCCATCCATTTGCTGGTCTTTCTCCTACAGGCAAAGCAAACCAGCCATTTACTAGGGAAAACAGTTTTCTTCTTTTCATAAAAATTAACAGGGACACTCTAGATCTGCCACTTTGTGGGAGATCAATGTAAGGAAAATAAGGCCAGCAGGAAAACTGGAAGATAGGACTAGGAAAGCAGTATTTATTTTCTAATTACTGCTATGCAATTACCTTAGATACATTTTATTCAGAGTTTAGGAAGTAACTCTGTTAGACTCAGAGGTCATCGTAGGTGTAAGGAATACATTGTAGGTGTAAGGGTGTAAGGAATATTTTTTGAAGTATGAGCAAACAGGAAATTGAGACTTTAAAAAATATTGTTATAATACCTAAATCTTTTAGTTTCTTGCCATTATCCATGGCAAATACACTTAAAAGTGGGGACATGGCATGGGGAAGCATGTATGTATGGGCTTAAGTGTGTCAAAGTTGTAGAAAATGGATTTTAGAAGACAGTATAAGGTTCCACATCAATATGTAGATAGGTATATGTCATGGCTGACCACAGAGGTGAATAAACACAGTTGCAGAGGAAAGATTCTGCTTTTTCTGCTTTGTGCAGGTAAAATAGGGGTAGTTTAACAACCCCCCACCAAAAAAAAAAAAATCTTTAGGAGAGAGATTGAAGGACATATCCTGTTTTAAGACTACGACATGGCCCTAAGAAAAAGCACAAAAAGGAAGGTGACTGCATGGAGCGAAAACCTTGGATGTCAGGTTTATTTTTCTCTGGAAGCTGAGTCCTGTATCTAGGGACTTTGCAAATGCTTTGTAAAAGCAGCAGCACATATCAAATAAATCAAAATGAATCAACCACTAACTTGTGCTTCTAATTGCTTTGCTGTGAGCAAGCTGGTCAAAAAGGTTAATTAACATTATAAGCTGGCCCATGGTTTTGGTGAAATGATTTAGATGTGGGAAGTCAATGTTCCCTGTATTCAGGTGTGGGCAGGGACAGTTAAGCTCTATCCAGTCAGTGAATGAACTTCCTCCTGACGCACCTGAGAGCAGAATTCTGACTTTCTTAAATTGCCTTGAAGGTTAAAGCATTGGAGAAGATAAGGCAAAAAACATTAGTGCCTTGAAAGACTCTTAGCAACCTACCAAACTGGAACACAGGGAAGAATCTGGAGCAATTCACTTAGGCAATAAACATCTGCAACCATCTGTAGACCTTCAAAGTTTTTAGTCATGTTTTGGGGTTGCCCTATTAGTTTGTCTGAAGGTTCTCAGTCATTTCTTTGCTGCACTTTAGAGCCTCAAACACTTAATAAGAATGATCATTACTGAAATCACATAAGCATGCTAAAGGCTATAGTATTAATAGGCAAGTCTGGCTCTGTATATTTCATGTGAAGAAAATTATCACCTACAACAGACAGGGTCTAAGTCTGTAGTTACTAAATTGTCTTTGATTAGATAATTATTGAATTATAGCTTATGCTACCTGCAATTTAAAATACTTGGACAAGTAATGTAACAAACTAATAATAGCTGACCAGGAAGGACCCAGCACCACATATATTGCAGTAAAACAAAAACCTGACAGAAGTGATGTTTTTTTCTATTGGTGTTTATATAAAACATAGTCCTAAAGTGTAAAAATAAGCTACTCATGTGCCCTGTGATCCTATCAAGTTAATTTAATTATGTTGTTCTCATATAGGTTTATTAGGAGTAGGCCATTACATATTTGTGTTTGTGACCACACCCCGACATAACAGAACTGCAACACTCCTCTTCAAGAGATCTGACTTGAAGATCCCTAAGCTTGTTTTCTGCTAATATGAATTCCATAATAACGCTGATTGGAAATGATGCAGTTCAAAGAATCCTGAAAACAAACCAATATATAAAGACGGCTTCTTTCAAGCATGGTACTTTCTGCTTCCTTTTTGAGTCACTTTTTGCATGTGCTGAATTTTCACAAATACGCAAAAGATAACCAGAATCTGATAGGAATGAGTCAAAAAGAGTGTAGTTGTTTTGGACAAGAAAGGCTGAACAAATACTTTTTTCACTAACAGTGGTCTGCACTATTCTGCAACAGTAGAAGTCAGGAAAGGACACATGCTGCATTTTATCTTCTTTTTGCCAGGGTCAGGGTTAAATGCATGAGATGGTATTTCTTGTTCAGACTCAGATGTTTATTAATTCTTATCTATAAGAATTACAGTCTCACAAACTGTAAGTTCTACAGCATTTCTAGCTAACAAAGTAAAAATGGAGTGATATCTCTCTCTCTACAAGGCCTTTTAAGGATAAACTGTCCAATTAAGAAATGACACCTAAATTATTTTTACTTTTAGCCCAATAACCAACCACCTGTGGTCCACAATGTGGACTTTTCTATCCAATTACAAAATAACACCTAGACCCATGAAAAAGAAGGTGAAAAAGGACTAGCCTCCACCCTAAAACCTCTATCTTGTTATATATATTTATTACTATATTCTAAACCCTTAAACTCTAGGTTTTCCATCATGTGATATTTCATACTTCTATTCAAACTACACACCCATATTCCCACTTCTATCATTCAAATTTGGAAGCCTTCTCCAAGGCTTCAGATCAAATGCAGTGTTTTCTTGGGGGTCAGTGCCTGTCAGCACAGAAAATCTAAAATTCTCAGTGATCAGGGTTCCAACAGACACACTTTTCTAAGAAAACATTTGTAGTGAAAGATGGAATTCCTCCTTCTCTGTAAAGAATGGTTTTCTTTCTTCCCTACTATTCTTCCTTCCTTCAGCTTATCAAGGTTACCACCAGATCTGTGTGGGTTCTAAAACCCTATTCTTTCATCTAATCCAGCATCATCTGTGTTAAAGAAAAATATGTCAGCAGGCTGAATTTCCTCTACTTGTTTTTGGCATTGAAGTTTAGAGTGTCCAAATATCCCACTGCTACTTAATCATCTTTCCTCAATATTCTCCTTAATTAAGACTATTGCAGAATACTTGAGGCACACGGTGGAATATTGAAAACCTTTAATGGCTCTTTCTTCTTCCGCACCTCCCTTCTGGATTCCTCCAGTTCAGTAGGACTGTAATTTTTAATAGCTGTACTTAGATGAAAAGCAGAATGACCTTTGTCCTTCTCTGGGAGAAGATTAAGACAGGTCAGATTAACTACTGCCTTGGCCAGTCTAGCTTATAGAGAGTAATGGGGGAGATACCACAGAACTGGAGCCTTCTGTGATGGTTTCCTGAGCTAACAGCTGATTGCTTGAAGGAGGGATTAGAGGTGTAATGATTTACACCAGAAAATACCCTTTAATAGTTCATGCTAGCCAGGGGAGATATTTGTCCGCCTTCTAGCCATGTGCTCAGTCAATGCATACTATTACACAGAAATAAAAGAAAATATGAAAGACAGTGATGTGACAGATGGATGCTTATGGCAGAGAATGGCTTGAATGTTCTGCCACAGGTTAAAGAAAATAAATATACAAAATGACTTTATTAAAGGAATACTGTAAAATACTGTCATCTTATATCATACTCTCAATAAACCCTTTAAACTTGTTTGTTTCTTTATTTCAAGCTTTCTGAAGTTATTACATAGAACTACTTTGAACTTAAGAATTTTAGAAATGAGTGGTAAAATAACCACTGTCAACAGAATATTCCTTGCAGGATTTATGTTTAGAAATAGCTTTTTCTTTCAGAAACACTGGTCTGAAATAGTCCTAGCTTTTACTTTACAAAGTGACTATTTTAGAATCCAGTTAGGTAGAAGAAAATTATTTCCACACCTAAATTCATTTTGTGAGTGTCATGGGAATTTCTGGAATATCTGAAAGAGGAATAAGCTTTTATGCAGCATTTTATAGTTGGATTTGCAAGATACAAATCTGTGTCCAAAAGACCGGTGGTCTCTGTAGTGATTTTGCTTGTGCACTTGCTCTTGTACCTGTTTCAAGTAGCACATGCGAGCACATGTTAATAAAAGTCTCTTCTTGGGGTTCATGAGAAATAGAAAAGATCAGAATATCAATCTTAAATGAGAAGCAGTAAAAATTGTGCAGAGGTTAAATTTACAATTAGTGTGCATTTGTGGTATGCCTCTTTACCTTCTTTGGTGTGCTTGCTCTCCTGTCTCCAAGTGGAATGTATTTTTGTTTTTCTCATCTTTCCATGTAGGTGATATTCAAAAGATCATTTTCTAAAGAGTTGGAAATTTTAAAAAATACTTCTATTTGAAAAATGACCTGGTGGATCTCTGTTTATGCACTATAGTGGAATTACACATTTACTATTGAGATTCTACTTGCATGTGTTTTTCTTCCATGTTTTACAAATAGAAGACCAGAACCCACCCTAACTGCACTGTAAGTAGATTTATTTAGAATTCAGCCTTTCTGGCAATAACTGATATTCAGTTACTAAACTACCATGCCCTGTTGGATTAATTATATCAGAGTGCTCATGAAATTAGCTTGATTAACCCACACAAAATGTAAGCACTGTTTTAAGCATGTGAAGCAGCAGTATGGTTATTTTGAAGTCAGACAAGTTTACAGTCTTTTTTTTTCTAAATTAAAACATGATCAAGTTTCAATGAATCACTGACAGTGACTAAAAGCTTAAAATGGAAAAAGAATTATAGTACTGTATGGAACAACTGTACAACTCAGAGACCATATGCGAACCGTGACATTGACAGATGTGTTCCCCCAGTCTATTATAAAGATAACTTAATTGAGAAAATAGAGATACAATGTTTATTTCCCTCATGACTTGCCAGATTTCTATAATGTAACATTTTAAAAATAATAATACCAATAATTGCAAAAATAATACCAGAAATAACTTGTTCTCTATTTGCCGTTCTTAGACTCTGTTCTTAAGACTTGGAATGAAGATTCTGGAGACATCATGTGATTTTCTCAGCAGTTTGCTAATTTATGCTGTGCACCCTCTGCTGGCTTTGTTCATGAGATTGACTACAAGAATGTCTGCGAGAAGTGTAGTCTGAGCATTATTTGCTTCTAGGCATAACCAATGAAGACCTCACCTGTTATGAAGCAGATTCAGAGCTAAATACAAATTTTGTATATCATCCAGGTATCTGAACTTAAAACCATTTAAATATGACCATTGGTCATTAAATACAACCAATGAAAAAAAAAAAAATCCTCTATTTACAGAGTTATGAATCTGTCTGAGGGCTCTAGGGCTTCTACAAAATGTTTTGCTTTCATTATTTGGTTCCTTTCCCCATGAAAGGAAAGGTTCCTTTCCTCATTGGCACAGTCATTTTAACTTTCAAAGTGGGATAAAATAGACAAAAAGGACAGATTAATTTTACTGTGTAATTCTAGCATTCAGTCATGTTTGAAGTCTCCCCTAATAATTCATTCATGTTTGGAAACAGTATTCCCAATATGCTTTCATATTTCTTTTTGGGCCTATCACAACTGAGATTTGATTTAAGGATGAAATTTGGAGTTATTTCCTCTTAGATATGACACAAGCTTTGCACACAGATTTTTGAAACAAAATTGAAATTGATCAGATAAAGGATGAAATCTATCACAACTGGAAGATGCCTTATGGAAGTGCATGGACTCCCAGAACCCTACATTCAGCTTGCTTTAGGAGATGCCATAATAAAGCTAGCCTTACATGTTATTAAATTACTCACTAAAATTAACTGAAATTTGATTTTTTTTTTGTTTGTTATGCTGCTGATGCAGTTGTGATTGAAAGTTTAGGCATGTGAGAAAAACAAGATTTGTCAGAAAGACTTTGTACTAGAGAAACAGGTGTAGCTGCAATAAAACAGACTTCCCTATGGTCTTCAAAATATGACTCATGGAACAAAACTTAATAGGTTTATTTTTCATAATAATTATTTTTAATTTCTAATGGATTATGAGTACATGTAATGAACTCAATAGAAATTGTAATTTGTTAGCACATGACAAATTTTACCACATTATATCTAAGACTAATTTTACAGTGTCTCATAAGCAACAGTTTCTGTGTCATGCTAGGGTTAATAGAATCCTCCTCTTCCTCCCTTTCCTCCCTCTTCTCCCCAAGTTCCAATCAGCTCTTTCTCTCAAGCTGTCTAATTATTTAAGATAATCAAGCTAAGCTCAGACTAACTCAACTGTAAGGCTTCTTCCTTTTTACAAACTGTGTGCTTTAAAGCTGTCCTTTTATCCCAACTATGCAAGCTTTTTTTTTTTTGGTCAGTAAAGCCAATACTTTTCCAGAAAGCCTTGTCTGTGCTGAAAATTCAAAAAGAAATAATTTCTGGTTTCTTTCCATACTTTAATAGATACTTCTTGACCAAAAATTGCTTTCCTTTGAAAATGAAACAGTATGTATCCTTTGAAATTAAAATTCTGCATCCGTTTCACTGCCACTCCACTCCTAATTTGTAATTTTCTTTTGCTTTTGTATGTTTGTTTGATTTTTCTTTGAGAACAGGGTATTTTGTGAGAAAACCTCAAAACTGTATCTCAGTCTAGAGGTAAATTACTCTTCAGCAAGGCCACAGACACTCCTTAATACTAACTTTCTCTAGCACAGCACAGACTGTATAATGATCTTTGAAAATTTCACCACTCTAATTAGTGTTTCTTATGTGAGGAAGTGAGGGAAATGGGAAAAAAAAGACTGTTTTGTTACAGTTTTGGTTAAACTCTTTGTTGTAATAACAGAAAACAACACTAAAAAGCACAAATATTTTAAAATAATTTATGATTAATTGCTGATAAATCTGCTTTCGATTACCTTTATTACACTGCTTAGTGTACACCTCTGTTATTTTGGCAATTAATAGCAGATATATTCCTTTCTTACTGAAAAGTTTGTTTTTGGAAGTGTAAACACCTTCTTTATTCCTTCACAAAATGCAACATTTGCTTTTCAAATGAAAATGTCACTTGGCCCATATGAATCCTAACTATTGGCCACAATGAAAACCTTTTAATTCCTTGTAATTCACCTTTGAAAATAAATTATATCACCAAGCTATTCATGCAAAAAGTTATGCTTTTAGATGATAATTCCACTGTAGGATTTAGAATATTTTCGATAGAGTAGAGAGAGTCTTGGATTGGATCTTGTGCCCCTGAAGCCAACAGTGATTTCATTACTGTCTCAGTTTAGAGACAAGTTTAGGAGAAAACCACTCTAGAATGTGTATTTTCTCTAAAGAAAAGGGTTTCAGCAATCCCTTCTTGCCAAGAAATAAATATTAGTGGATGAAAGTGAAAATAACCCACCGTTTATTGACAAACAGAGTCCACACAGCATGGAAAAAAAAGAATAAATGCTAGGTATTGAATTGTTTGAGCCTTACCCCACACAGAGACAATGCTGCTGCCCCTCCCCTGGAGGGAAAGAAATGAACAACCGTGTGGCACGGGGAAACAAAATGGCACCCGCTTTTGTCTCAGGGGAAAAAAACCCAAAGCTCCCGCAGCATCTTGGGAAAAAAACAGATAGGCTCCTAGTGAATCTCTGATGTTGGTCTCCTCTACAGAGCAGATGAAGCTGGTGGATTTGGTATCCTTTCTTTTACTGTGTCGGCTTTTCTGAGGTCTGGGGCCGAGAGAGAGCAGCCCCTCAGCTTCCCGCTGGTTCCCTGACCTCTTTGTCTCCCATCTCTTCTCCAAGCTTGGACTAAAACCAAACCGAACAGTTCACAAAAAAAGGCCACTGAAGGATTGCTGTCGCAGTCTCCAAGGACAGGGAAAACAAAAAAAAACCCGCAAACTACTTGCCTAAGCTAACAAAAAACCAAGCTAGATTTGCAACAAAGTAACGCTGTCCTCAGGGCACCACAGACTCCAGAGAGTGAGACTTTAAAAAAGCTGGGGAAAAAGAGCCTCAAGGCTCCCCCCTAAAACCAATGAAGATTAAAACTATAGCAACAACTTCTAGGCAGAGAGCAGATGATCAGGGAATTGAAAACCACACCAAGAAAACATTACATGTGTGCTGCAAAAGAGAAAGGTATGAAGAAAGAAATGTTCTGGAAGTGCCATGCTCCCCTTGGCATGCCTCTTGGTGTTCCAGCATCCCTGGAGCACTAGGCTTTGTGGGTTTCTTAAACCTAACCCTAAGCGCAACCTTTAGTGGAGCAGGAAAAGCACCTTTTTCCTGCAGTTGTCGTGGGCAGCGCATGGCTCATACCACAGGGAACGATGTGGAGGGACACATACTGGGGCAATGCCCTGTGCACCCTGGCATGGCCTTTGTAGCTGCAGTGTGCTTGGAGCTCTGGGCTTTGCGATTTTCTGAACCCTAACCCTAACCTGAGGCAGAGCAGTAAAATCAGCCTTGGGCTTATGTTGGTGCCAAGCAGAAGGGTGGAGAGGGAGCCATGTTGTGGCAGTCCTGTGTTCCCCTCGGCATGCTTTTTGTAACTGCAGTGCACTCGGAAGTCAAGGCTTTGTGGTTTTCTGAACCCTAACCCTAGGCACAAACCTAATTGTAGGCGGGGCAGTAACAGGGGCCTTTTGCTGAGGTTTATGTGCCAGCACATCTTTGGTGCCAATGAGAAAATTTTGGAGGACATAATGTTGGGGAAATGCCATTTTTCCTTAGTTATGTTTTTTGTAGTTGTAATGTGTGTGGGGTTCTAGGGCTTGTGTTGTTTTGAGCCCTAACCTTATGCTANCAAACCTAATTGTAGGCGGGGCAGTAACAGGGGCCTTTTGCTGAGGTTTATGTGCCAGCACATCTTTGGTGCCAATGAGAAAATTTTGGAGGACATAATGTTGGGGAAATGCCATTTTTCCTTAGTTATGTTTTTTGTAGTTGTAATGTGTGTGGGGTTCTAGGGCTTGTGTTGTTTTGAGCCCTAACCTTATGCTAAAGCCTCTCTCTGAACGGAGAAATTAAAGCTGCCTTTTTCTGAGGCTGAGGTGGCCTGCACTTGGCTGGTTCCATGAGGAAGGTGTTCAAATGGCCATGCTGGGTTGGTCAGTGCCATGTGCCCCTTGGCATCCTTTTTTGCTTCAGTGTTCTTTGCAGCTCTGGATTTCGTTGCTTTTTCAATCCTAACCCTAAACATAACCGTAACCTTAAGAGAAGTAGTAAAAGCAGCTATTTTCTGAGGCCAATGCAGCCAGCACATTGCTGGTGCCACGGAGGAAGTTATTGAGGGAATAAGGTTGTGGAAGTGTCATGATCCCTTTGGCCCTTTTTTTTGTTTTGTTTTGTTTTGTTTTTGGTGGTTTGTTTTGTTTTGTTTTGTAGTTTCAGTGTCCTTAGGCTTTGAGGGTTTTTGAAGCCTAACCCTAAGATGAGCAGCAAAAGCAGCCTTTTGCTGAAACCGAGGAGGCAATTTTTTATGGTTTATAAACAAATTTGAGAGTGGAATACTATGGATTGTGTGTTTCCTTTAACAAAAAATGTTTCCAAGAATCCCTTTCTACTAATGAGGTAATAAGACCAGTGGATGAAACTGAAAGAAACTCAACTGTTTATTGAAAAGAATATGGGAAAAAATGGTGAGCAAATGCTAGATATTGAACTGTCAAAACCCTCTCCTCTGCTTACACACAGCCTGGATGGAGCAGCTCCTTGTCTCCCTGCCGGTTCCCAGATTCTTGCGCCAATAGCTCTCTTATGCCATGGACCAAACCAAAGCGAAGAGTTCAGGAAAAATCAAAAGCCACCGAAGGATTGCTGCTGCAGTCTCCAAGGCCACGGAAAGGAAAAAAACCCTCTTCTTTCCTAAACTAAAAAAAAAGTTCAATCTAGCTAAGCAGCAGAGTAACGCCATCACAGGGCACCACTGACGCCTGAGAGGGAGGCTTTGAAAAAGCCAAGCCAACAGCCCCAAGGCTCCCCTCTCCCCAGATCTGCCTAAAGCTACAGCTGCCATTTCTGGGCATAAGGCAGAGGATCAGGGAATAGAAACCCTGCCTAAGACAATTAGTGATTTTAAAGATGAGAGTATTGTTTTCTACGAGTAGATTACTTGCACCTCTTCTCTGTTAAGGAATGAATACTTGGAATTGTTTTCCTTATCTCTGTTCAGGCCTGCTACCTAAATGAATATATCATATCTATTATGATTTTATTCTTATTTTAAAGCCTGGTTCTTGAATGATGAGCTGTGGGTCACTGGGTGAGCATTAGATATTAATCCTCCCTGAATTTTTGTAATATAGTAATCTCAGTGATGCTACTGGGTATTTTGCGGGTACCATCTGTCAGGAAAAATTATAAAGCAATGAGGTTT
The DNA here is from genome assembly GCA_013397395.1 of Sinosuthora webbiana. NCBI lineage: Eukaryota > Metazoa > Chordata > Aves > Passeriformes > Sylviidae > Sinosuthora > Sinosuthora webbiana. Next base: position 1,724,395 of record VXBN01004072.1, read on the forward strand.
CCCTAATGCATCCTGTGAAATAATTGGATGAAACTGAAGCTTCCAAAGCAAGACAACTAAACACTTAGAGTAAAAATTTTGCCAAGAAATGTACTGTGATGAAGCATAAGAAACAGTAAAGTTCAGTGTCTAGAGATTTGCTAAAAGTTGTCAAAAAAGGCACTCTCATAAAGTTATTTAAATAGTTAATGGGGTTCCATTTTTTTTAAAATTAAACATTGTGTTCTCTCTCCTAATTACCTGAAACTGACAATTACTCCCTCCTTTTACGTCTCAATTTTAATTTTTAATTATCTAGTTTTGTTAACTATCTGTGTTTTGAGGTCAGAGGATGAAAATATCCAGTGGTACAATCACCTGGCTGATGATGCACCATAATGATGACGACATTATGGGATTTGTCTTCACCTGTTTTGTTAATACTGTTACATAAATGGGCTTGTTTTAAATCATAAGCATTGAAGTTTCTTGAAAAATAAAACCAACAGATTACACTGTATTTTTCCTGTAATTTGATCTAAAGATGAATTTGCTGGGCACATGAAATGTTAAGTAATAGAACGAGAAGGAGCCTGAAACATTTTGCTGGACATTAAGCAATATTAACCACCATGGCTTTTGAACTTGGAATGCTTCTTTCATGGTAATATAATATTCCATTAATAGCAATAGAACAGATAGATAAATGGAATCTTTTCGTGTTGCTCAAATAACAGTTCTTATCAAAATGCAGTCAGAGTTAGTGAAACATTTGCAATACAGAGAAAGTTCACACATACCAAAAAAAAAAAAAAAAAAAAAAAAGATCTTAAATGAGAGATTTTTTTAATGCTGGGCAGGGAAATGCTAATCACGAAGATTTCATTACCTAAACAAATCCTTCTTATATTACTGCAGATTATACGTATTAAACCTAGAGCATAGTCTAAGATTTGTAGGATGATAAACTTGGTAGTACTTAGAAAAAGAAAGGAACAGAGAAAGTCTAAAGATACAGGAATAAAACTGGGATGCTCCTTCTTTAATTATATACTCCTGAAGGTCAGTATGGGAGAAAAGTATCCTACAGTTTTCAGTTAAATTCCTGTTTTCACTCTCCTATCCATAACACTTCAGCAATTTAATTTGTCACAGCAGGCTCTAGAAGTGATCCTTGAAAATGTGGCATGCTAGTTTACTATACTGCGCTTGTTTCAGCATATTTGAAAAAATATTTCCATCTTGCTAAGTCCCTAGAAGGGTCAGTTTTAGTTCAGTGGATAATCTAAGGTTCGCTGAGGAGCAGTTTGAAGATATGCATCTTTTGGTTATGCAAGAGTTTATGTGTTCTTGTTGGACAAAATAAAATTAAGGAAGTAAGCAATGGCACTAAATGTTTCAATTCTTGTGGCAGGACTAATTCTGTATATTAAATTATATTATTGCTCAACAGAAAGAAAAATATGTCAATCACTAGGTTAAAGCTGGATGCTGAAAGAAGAATTTCTGTATTGAGCAAAATAACCAGTGAAGAAATTGAGATATATTCTGAGTAAATCAACTAATATGAACAGCTACTGGGAAATGTCCTAGTTTATTTGTTTGGCACGGCCTGGTTTTAGGTAGCAGGGGGCCACAAAGATGGCTCTTGTGAGAAGCTGTTGGAACCTTCCACCATGTCCAGCAGAGCCAGTGGCTGGTGGCTCTGAGGATGGACATGCTGCTGGGCAAAACTTGGCCAATGAGAGAGGCTGGTAAACACCTCTGTGATGACATATTTAAGAAGAAAATAAAAATAAAAGTTTTGCTTCTAGTCAGAGAAGAGGAAGAGGTGAGAACCTGTGAGGGAAAAAACATGGAGACGCCAAGGTCAGTGGAGAAGGAGGGGTAGGAGCTGCTGCAGGCACTGGAGCTGAGATTCCTCTGCAGGCCATGGTTGGGACCGTGGTGAGGCCGCTGTGCCCCTGCAGCCCGTGGGGATCCACGGGGAATGCAGAGATCCACCCACAGCCCGTGGGGGAGGTGCCCATGCCCAAGCAGGTGGATGCCTGAGGAGGCTGTGATCCATTGGGAGACCCGGTGGAGAGAGAGAGCCTTGCTTCCAGGCTGGAGCAGCCCATCCTTGGAGGACTGCACCCCGTGGAAGGGTGACCCACGCTGCACCAGGTTTGGGAGGACTTCTGCCCATGGGAGGGACTCACATTGCACCAGGTGAGGTCTGGCTGCTACTCATGAGAGCGAAGCCACACCAGGGAAGTTCACGGAGAGCTGTCCCCTGTGGGAGGGACCCACGGTGTCACAGAAGAAGGATTCCTCTCCTGGAGCAGTGGAAGAAAATCTCAGTGATGAACGGACCAAAACCCCCATGCTCTGCCTCCTTGTGCTTCAGTGGGAAAGAGTGAGGAGCTGGGGGGTGGGGAAGTGTTTTAAAGGCTTATTTTACTTCTCATTATCCTCCTCTGATTCTGTTAGTAATAAATTTCTCTTTGTAACTAAAGTTGAGCCTGTTTTGCCCTTGAAATATTTCTCCCAGCCCTTATCTCACTCATGAAGCCTTTGTTAACTTTTTTCCTTTTCCCTCCTCTGCCCAGCTGAGGCAGGAGAGGGTGAGCAAGTGACTGTTGTGGGTGCCTGGCATTGGGCCAGTGTCAAACCATGACACCTAGTTTTCAGTGTTAGTTTACAACAACTTGAAAAAAATAAGTTTTCACTGACTTGAACTAATTACTTTTAATGGTGAGATTGTGATTGCTATGATTGTTCAGCCCTGTAACATTAGCTTAATGAAATTTACTTTTTTATTTCTTATTTCATAGAAATACTGTACTTGAAAACTCTATATTGAAGAAGCTCATCCTTGTACTTACATCTGATGCACAAATAAAAGCACAAACAGTAGAATTTATATTAATGAGGATTTATGCTTTTAGCAATGAAAATAGAATCTCTGCACGGACTGAAAACTTATGACTATTAAGTAAACTTAAATTGACAACACCAGTGTTTTCATTTGTTTTTCTACATGCAGAATTGTCTTTGTAGAGCAATAGAAAGTCATATATCACATGCTGAAATTGGGAAAAATTTAGTTAAACCACTTAAAAAATACATAAATACTTATCAGCTCTTCCACAAAAAAACGCAAACCCAAAAAACATACAAACAAAACCTCCAAGCTGCCAAAAAAACTTCAAACCAAACCAAACCAAACCAAAAAAAAACAACCCCACACAACTCTTTCATTCAAAATAAAAGAGAAATTCTTAGGAACACAGCTGCTATTCTGTACATTTTTGTCCTATGGAGTTGTAAAAATGCATGCAGAAACAGAATCTGACAATTCTTCAGTTTAGAAAGTTAATGATGTCTGTCTTCTACCTTTGATAATACAGTGATCTAGATGTGAATTAACCCTGTTTTATCTTGCTGTGACACAAACATGCATACACTGCTTTTCCCACGTGCATATACACTTCTGTTCTTCTACAAAATCTCTTTAGTCATCTAGTAATCTTATTCAGTTTTTTCAATTCTTATTGAAGTTTTGTTACTTGATTTTAGAAGTTTTCACAGAAGTAGCCTTAGAACCTTGGAAAATTCTGGGTCACCAGTAATCCAGAGGGACTAGAGGTGGGTCTTTTCAAAAGCATGGCTAGCCATATGAAACATAATCCTGTAACTATATTATAGGTTTCTGATTTTTTTCAGTCTCCCATGGGCACTACTAGCTTGTAAACAGTTCATAATCTCATTATAAAACAGGGTTAGCAGGAGACCAGGAAGGATCTGACAGTTAAATCAGAATTTCCATTCACATGCTGATGCACATGCATTGCTTTGCAGAGGAAGTTTCTTTGGTGCTGAAAAGCAAGTTTTCTGGCTGCCTTCTAGGACACTTTCCCTTGTTGAGTATGCAGGCAACATTTTCCTGGTTGTCAGAAGAATGAAGCAAACCCGATTAGATTTGTCCTCAGTCTGGGAGCAGGAAATTAACTTTGAAAATGATTTAAATGTCTTGCCTGGGGAGGGCCTTTTGCCACTTTGAGTTCAATAGTTCAATTTGACTGAGCTCTCTGCCAGATTTCTAATGTATAATAGGTAGGTGTAAGGGATGAAAATGAAGTAGTGTTTTTGGATTTATATTAGCCAAACTTATATATTTAGTTTGTTGAGGTTTTTTTTTTCTGCTATTATCATGAAAAATCCTGTTTTGAAGGGCAATTCTGGTAAAGAAGCTTATGGCTACATGCAGTCAAGCGTATTTGAAGAAGGACACCTGACTGAAAGCTTGATGCTCCACCGTTGTTTTGGGGCAAGCTTTTGACAAGCTTTAGTCTGATTGTATGGACTGAATGCTTTCCTCCATGTTTTTGTATTTCCATCATAGGTGGAGGCAGACAGCATTCAGAACTGCTTCATTCACGTTCAGGCACAGAAATTTTTTGTTTAACTCCATTCACTATATTCCCATGCAACATGCCAGTTGTGATTAATAAGCAGCACCCAAAGAAAAAGAAAGTATAATCATAGAATAGTTTGGGTTGGAAGGGACCTTTAGAGGTCATCTAGTCCAACACTTATGTACATTCATGTTGTTCAGCCAGTCACAAACCTGATCTAGTCTTACAGTGGGAAGCACTTTGCTCCTTCAGTTCGCATCCTGCTGTCCATCCTCTTGAGAGGTGTGGAAAGAGGTTGCTCTTGAGGCAAAAAAGCTTACCACAGCCTTCTTGTTTGCAGTTTGTCAGTATTGCTGATCTGATGGGCTGTACTTACTTTGACCTTCTCTTTCGCTCTGATATACCTCTAGAAGCCCTTTTTGTTCCTCTGTGTCCCTTGCAAAGTTCAGTTCATCCACATCTTGGCCTTCGTGACCTCATCCCTACATAATCAGGCAGAATTCCTATACTATTCCCAGAATAACTGAATAACTGTCCTTGCTTTCACTGCCTGTGTATTTCCTAAAAACCCTTTGATTTGACCAGCAAGTCTCAAATCAGCCATGCCAGTCTCTTGTCTTTCTTGTCTGATTTCTCATAGCTGAGGATCCAGAGCTTTTGCACTCTATGGAAAACATCATGGAAAATCTGCCAGCTCTGTTCTGATCCCTTATCCTGAAGACAGTTTCTCATTACTGCCTATTCCCTAGCTCCTTGAACATCTAGAAGTTTGGTTTCCTAAAATTCAGGGTCATAACTTTGCTCGTCACATGGTCCGTATCCCTCAGGAGTCTGAACTCCACCACTGCATGATCACTGTGACCCTGGCTGCCTCCAGTCTTGTGAGTGAACGCCAGTTACCTCACTTACATTTGTGACCATCAGTCCTGTATTGCATCCCCTCTGATGAGGCTGTCTATTACCTGACTAAGGAAGTTATCCTCCATGCTTTCTAGAAGTCTCCTGGATTGCCTACAGCTCATTGTGCAACTTTCCCAGCAGATATTGGGGTGGTTAAAACCCCCTGGGAGGACAAGAGCCTGTGAGCACAATGCCTCCTGTAGCTGCAGCAAGAAGGCTTCATCAGTAGGGTCCCCTTGACAAGGTAACAAGGTTCCCTTTGTTACTCCTGTCTCAAATTCTTACCCACAAGCTTCCAACCTGCTCAAAGTTATTCCTTAGGGACAGATCTTCACAGCGTATCCATTTCTTGACGCAGAGGGCAACCTCTCCACCCTTCTTTCCTCCCCTGTGTCTTCTGAACAGTCTG
>VXBN01004073.1:0-30651 GCA_013397395.1 Sinosuthora webbiana
GGTGATTCCGGACTTCACCATATGATTGGTAGTATTTGGTAAAAAAATTAGCATGCTTTTGTGTAATACAGAAAGTATCACAATATAAGAAAAATAGGAAAAGTCAGCAATTTCTTTTTTCTATTTAATCAATATGGTTTCAAGTACTCTTTTCCTGTAAAGACATATTATATCTAGATTCAACATTTCTCAATAGTAAATTTTTCATACAGTTGTTGAATTCACTTTATCATCTGCCCTTCTAGTTGGGTGCCAAAATGCCAAACTCACCTAAGAGACCCCATGAAATTTGCAACCCCATTATGGTGAAAAACCATGATGTAAAATGCATTCCCAAGAGCCAGTGCTGCCAATCTCTGTTAGTGGCATATTTTCAGTTATGCCTCATCCTTTTGCGCCTTTTTGCATTCCAGCATGTTCCATATGCTGAAGAACCAAAATGTCTCACCTTGTACTGCCAATGCAACACTGAGGGAATGTGTCCTATTGGTGAGGAGATCCTTAGTGGCAGCTAACAGGCTGCATTTAGGACTTTGGGTTTGATTTATTTATGTATTTATTCACACATTCCATTGACCTCAGCTATATAGGGAAGCACTAACAAGTCCAGAAGCAGATGCTTTTGCCTTCTCTTGTAAGGCAGAAAGTGACCAGGAATATCAAAGTTCACATAAATTTGCTTAACTTATTCCAGTGTCAGTGTTGCTACCTTAGCCTTTCCTGAACATGAACATATGAACACCAGCAGAAAAGGTTTTTAATGGCTGCCATTATCAGCAAAATTAAAAATCATTGAAAGCTATTAACAAAAAACAATATAACATTTGCAGTCTTCATTTAAAGTCTCTCTACTTAATAGGAGACAATTTACATGGTCAGCTGCAGTCAATCAATATGAGATAATGATTGCTCCACCAATTGAAGACTTTTTTTTTTATATTGTCATAATACAACCCATTCTTCCTACATGCACTCTACTTTTGGTGCATTTTTTCCAATCTGTTTGTTTAAAGCAATTTCCAGTTAATTCCAGTGATTTATTTACCATCCACTGAAATTTTATTCATTTATTTTTAATCTTCTTTAATCTCTTTGTTAACCTCTCTTGTTTTTATCTATTATAATCTACCTTTGTTTTAACTCACCTTCAATGATTTGAACATGGATTAGTTTTCAGTATGCTTAATCACCTAATTTTGGCACCAGTTTATAATGAAATATCCAGTGAAAGCAGTACTTGTGTGAAGACTGATACCAAAATTATCAATTAAGCAGCATATAACTTTTTTTTCTAACTTCTGTTCTGAAATTTAGAAACTTAAGTCTTCAATTTACAGTTTGTCACTTAATGTTAAATGCTATTTGTTCAACTGTGTTACATAAATACTGGGGCCACCATAAGCAGAAAGTGCTTATGCCTGGAAAGTTCCACTACTTCACCATCACCAATAAGATGAGCAATTCACCTAGGCAAGCACTATGCCTGTCAGTTGTAAAAAGCAGATGTCACACAGGCAGCAATTTGAGGGTCAGGGACTTCCTAAGACCAAGGTAGCTTCTTTGCATTTAATACAAAAAATAACAGTAGACTTACCAAGTAAGTCTAATTCTAGTAATTTCTCATTTGATCATAGCAACATGTAATGTTCTAACAGCAGTGTTGGTCTCTCTCTGCCTGAATTTCTGATAAATCATTTTTCATGCAATGAAAACTTGGAATGCATTTTGCAGGCCATAAAATGCAGTGTTCACCAGAAATGGGGAAAAAAAGTCATACAATGGCTTGTGGTATATTGCAATAACAATTTATCTTCTGTTCTTATTTGATTTCAACTCCAACTCAAAGCTGACCACGTAACAATACTATTAAGGCTGTATTATATCATTAAAGAGTTAGATGGTAAATTCAGTGCTACAGTTACATTTCAGTTAGATTTTCATAGCAGCTCTGTGTGATAGAATCAGCCCTCAGAATTAAGAGTGTACAGTGGCTTTGGCTCGTAAACAGACTGATCTTCCAAGATGCAGCTTCGTTAAACAAATATTTTGTCAGCATGCAAAATAAAAAGGGCTGTATTGGTTTTAACTCATTTCTGAGGAAAAAAATGGAGAAAACCCTGGAAAAGGGGACAAAAATAACCAAGCAACTAAAAAAAAGTCTCAGTTTGAAAATGAATTTCATTGCTACCCCATAAAAATTTAAACAGAGCTATATATTTTTAGACATATTCACACATACATGCTCTCCTGTGAAGTATAGAAAATGATGTAAAAAATGCTGGAAAACAATGTGCTTTGAGTATATCAGGTGAGCCATGCAATATCTCTATAAAAAGCTTTTGAAAAGAACAGTTAAGGATATTTCATGTATTATGGAGAAGCAAATGAATCCAGTCAGTCAAGACACCATTCCCATACTCAGTTTACGAAATTATAATCCTGGGAACTCCAAACTTAGATAGGTTCAACTAAAACACCTAACATGACAAATGGATATATTGGACAGAATATAGAATAATAAAAATTGATTTGCAAACATAATTGATGAAATATCCACAAGCTGTACAAAACACTACTAAAAGAATCCAAAGGCATATGCCTTTCAAAGGCCTGCTTTTCACTAAGATAAAACTTCAAGGAAATTTTAATAATATCATGAGGTATACATGGAGTCTGATAGATAATATTTATTCCTGTTTATTCCTCACTATATTTATAATGGTCACTGAGTACCCAGATGTTATACTAGGATATACTGAAATATATTTTGTTTCTTAAGAATCACAAAGGATATTTGTGTATAAAATTCTGTGGTAATGAGAGAAAATTTGCTTTTATGTCCAAGAAATTTGGTCCTTAAATCAATGCACTTCTTTCTTTTTATCTTTTCTTTTTTAATTTTTTGGGGTTTTACTTTTTTTTTTTTTTTTTTTAACTCAAAGCATTTTGTTCACATGCTCTCTGAACTGCTTCTAGGATGAGCAGATTATAGACTGAAATAAAATAGCTTTTTGTGGAGGAAAGAAACTTATTTTTGTTAGGTTCATATGCCACTGAATTTGCAGAAAGGAGGAGGATTTCCAGCACTAGCCTATTTTAGTTTTTAGAGGGTAGATATCTTGTTTTATATTAAAATGCAGCTCTAAAAATAAATAATGAAGTCATTTATCTGGGAAATTAATCTACAAATGAATCACTTTGGGCTGAAGATTTCTGTGGGCGTGATAGCTTTTTTCTTTTTTTTCCCCTCTTTGTGTAAGCCTTCCCACCAATGTCAGGTATGAAAAGTTAGCACACCTATAGGATTTACAATTACCACTTGGTCACAGGAATGTCTAGGAAAACCCAATCTACTGAACTGTCTCAGCCATGAATGTCTCCCCAATTACTTATGTAGATTATATTTAGCAAGGGAAGTTCCTATCATATTCCTTAGCAACAGGAAAGAGATTAGATTATCATGCATTATCCCTTCAGCTCAGCCAGCTCACACTCACATGTTACTGAATATATGAACCAGCAGAACTCAGAAAGCCAGCCAAAAAGTTGTGAGACATTGCAACAATTAGAACTAAGCCTCATTGTGGAAAGTTCTTTGTTCACAGTCTCGAGGACAGATTTGGCAAAAATGGGGGGAAAAAAACCCTCAAATTGAAGAGTCTCAGCTACAGCATCCATGGTTGAGCAGGACAAGAAGTAAACTGCCTAAATTATAGAAGTTGAAATCTAAGTCAACTTAGACTCGACTTTAAAAGGAATGAATGATGCAATCGTTAGAGGGTTTCTGTTGTTAGGCTGAAGTAAATGTAATTTTTTTTGCTAAAATTTTCATTATATTGTGAATAGTATTAAAATAAAAGCAATGTCTGAAGATGCTTTGTTGTACCTTTAATACAGAAACTGTCATGTGAGGTACAGCCTCTGAGATTTTGTGAGAAAAGACACAAAGGAAAGCATTACCAACATCTGACAAAAAAAAAATACAAAATAGACAGTGAATATGTAATGCTTGCTATAGTTCCTATCTTGCATGACTCCTTTCCAGTCTTCCACTTTCAAAGGAGAAATTAAGTAGAGCCAGGAGAGATCAAACCAACTGAGGATCATAATTTCTCCTAGGTTTGCATAAAACAAGTTTGAACATGGGTAAAGAGAACAGGAAAGAAAAAATAAAATGCTTCTTTTAAAACACATATAATCCTGTGGCCACACAAAGGCCTTAAAGAAACAATACTATTCTGGTATTCACACCTTCTGCTGAAGGACCAGCAAGCCAGCTTGGCCTGACCTTTTGATACTGGAAGTTCTCTGATTCTAAGGACATCAATTGATGAAGTACCTTAGAAATATTACTCCTTCCTGTAAAATCCATTATGTCACCAGTAAAGACAAATAACACCATTTGGGAACTTTTCTCCACTTGAAACAGATGCCAAAGACATTGACATTTTCTGTTGGTATTTCTCACTAACAACAAATCTTGAGCCTGGCAAAGTCATCTTGATATGTAGGGTCTTAATGCTAAACTTGTTGGAAGTGACAGATGTTAACCTTATTAAATCAACTCATTCACACCGTTACAGTTCTGCTCATTTCAGCTTCATTATTAGTCTGTCTAGTTTGAATCTAGATGCCATATCAGCTTCCACTGAAAACTTAGGCTGACAATTTTGTAAGTTAAGAAAGCAACTAATAGACAGAGCTATTAAGTTACAATTCGTAGCCACATTATCATAAGTTCTTAAAAATAGAAAGGATGCAATAAATAGGAAAAAACATACAATTTGATGCTATTGTGCTACTCCATTGCTTCTGTGCAAATATGTAAACCAGTTTTATAGATTGTGATAATTTCTAAAGAACATTTCTTTTCCTTGAAGGAAATAACAAAGACTCAACACCAATGTGTCTTCAATGGTATGGTGTTTAATATTTATATCACCTAATAGGTTGAGTATCTATTTTCTTTTGAAAATATTGTTTACTTAGAGCATTGCTGAAACTTAAGAACATTTTCAAAGCTAAATTTAACTAAGTCATGAATAACAGAACAGGACAAACCAAGCAGGCAGATGTTATGTCAAACTGCCGTGTGCTAATTACTAAAGTCTTAACTAGGTATAAAAGATACAGAGAAAAACATAAGTTATGAAGTGATCCTGTTCTGGCCAAAAAAAATATATCATTGTCATTATCACTACTATTATTATTATTATTATATTTATTAACATATTAGTAATAATAATAATAGTAATAATAAAATTAGTAGTTTCCCCTAACATTAATTTCCACCGGGGCAAGACAATATTTGGGGGTGTGGGGGTGTGTGTATGTGTGTGTGTTGAGGACTATCTCATGTCAAGAGGAGACATATCATGAGTAAGTTATGAGGTGCTGAGTAGTGTCACAGATGTTGAGGGATCCAGAAGTCTGAAACTGTTGTGAAAAAAACAGCATGTCAGAAATTATTCACTGATCCACTGTTAGCATCTGCAGCCCTTAGAGAACAGCCTGAATAAGAAACGTCATCTAAACAGAGGAGGAAAATGGGATTCCACTTGATCTGTACAATTCTACGAATGTTTTTGAAATCAGTGATGAAGCAAAACATTATAACAAGGTATGATTAGTAGAATACAGTATTAATTACAGGTGAACTAAATTGAATTTCTCAATTGCTCATCATTACCATTAACACTGAGATAATGTTATACTTGAATATCAAGTTAAGAGGGTGTCATAAGACTGAGAATACCGTTGAGATGCAATGGACCATGATTTCATTTGGGACAGAGTGAAGCAGGATTACTTGGGAACCAAAAAGGCTAATGGATGAGACCCACAGGAAAAGTATAAAAGTTAAAATACAGTAACAGTAGTCTGCTCATATGTTGCACCAGTCAGGTTAACTAAACAGTATTTAGGTTATTTCCAGGAATACTAATATTTTCAAGAGTTCCAGTGTTGGAAACACACCAAGACCAAATAGTAGGTCATTCATTAATGATCTTTAATGTTATAGTGCAATTTAAAAAAATTCCCATCTCCATCAAATCTAAAACAAGGCAATTAGTTTAAAACAAAGCAATTAAATTCTGATTCAAGACAAGATTTAGAGAGTATTTGGTAAACAGGTAGAAACCTCATGCTAAAAGCCTTTTCACAAAATCACTCATTGCATCTTGAATTTTTCTTTTTAAGTAAATGCTTTGTAATAGATGTACTGTATAAAATTCGTGTATTAAAATTGTATGTAGAAAATTATACATTGGAATTAAAAACCTGGATTCTTGGAGACAGTCCGAGGGTGTCTCCAAAAATTTCAAAGTCTTTTTTTAGTTTGGAGGTGCCACCAAGACATTTGCAACATAACAGAGGAAATAACGTGTAAATGGCCCATTAATCACGGGCGGGCCACACTTTCGCAGCCACTTCAGAATCTGATATCGATCTCGGTGGAGAAAGACAACAAATGATTTCATCAAGTGTCCCCACAGAAAATTCAGTGACTCGTTTTGGACTTCTTTACAATTCTTCAGGAAACCCTTTCAAAACATCCCTCGAGGAATAGAAGATATTCCAGCAGTCTTGTTTTTAGGGCAAAGTCATGCTTTTTGCAGCAGTTGTACTTTTGCCTCAGGGCAGAAAAGATGTATAAAGATCCTACCCTGAGACTCTGCATTCGTGGGCAATACCCTGGAGAAGCACCCTTGCTGCTGCCGGACTGTCCACCCAGCATTTGATCAATGCTGTCCTGATTTATTGTGGTATTTCAAAATTGATTTTTGAAATTGCTAAATAAATCTTTGGATTTTGAATTGGCTCGTGATTATTTATAACATGCTTTGATTAATAAGTATTCAGTTTTTACATATGTTATCCATGAAGAAGTTTTTCAGTGGACATCTTACTGCCTCCACAGCTCTAAAACAATTAAAAATACCATGTGGTTAAGGGGACAGAAAAGGGAAAATAACCTTTTGTATTGTTCTGAAGCGAGTGTATGTAGAATTTTTACATTTCCCTCCAGATACCCAAAGAAGTATCTAAATTTGAAGCTGATGATATTCAGAAAAGAAATGTAAGACTGTGTAAGATTCCAGCTAAATGTAAGTATTTCCAGTTCAATTAGTTGAAACCTACAGATAAAAATAATTAAGACAGTGATCCATCTAATGCTAATATGATGACACTTTTTTTTGGTTGGTTTCACTTAACTTCCAAAAAGAGAAACCAGTCCTAAAAGATACAGGTGTTATGTTAAACATCAACCTTAATTTTCGTAAGTCGCTCAAAAATGCACCCCTCCAGTAACAACCTATCCTCTAGTAGGTTCTGTACTGGTGGTATGTTCTAATAGACTCTGCACTGAATCTTTAAACATAGGGAAAGGTAAGTTTTTTACATCATATGAAATTAATGATCAGGTAAACATACAGGTGCTGCTTGTGTTTTCCTTCCTGTTTCATTTCCCAATGTTTTGTGCACCAGTAATTATCACCCAACAGTTAGTTTTAGACTCCCCTGACTATTATTTAAAGTTCAGCCTGTGTGAATGCATGATCTCTGACTCACACATGACTTCTGATTTTCATGGTCTTGCATTCTTCAGTTCCATTGGAGAAAAAAAGGTTTACTCTGGACTTATTGGTAAGAACATTAATAACTTCTTTCATATGGACCTTAAAGACTGAAGCTCAATACATTTTAAAATATCTGCATTTCTGTATTTTCTTGTTCTACTAATAAAAAATATGTGGATGTAATGACAAAATCAAAATGGCATCACTCAGAACATTACTGCTAGTATTTTTAATTAGGGCATAAAATATATCATCAGGATATCTCCATTTGTCTTTATTAGAAGGTGACAGGTCTGCTCACTGGTAACTACTGTTCAATCACTGCCACTTTTTGTCAAGTGCTGCCAAACTGGAGTTCTCTTTTTGCCCACTTGGTTTTCTTTTAGTGATTTTTTTTTATATCTTAGTAAATGGAAAAAAAATACTGACTTCACTGAGGGGACCATAATAATGAAAAAATAAAAGGAAAATAATGCCATTTTTTTGAGCACACTTTAACAATACACAGCAGTAGCCAAACAAATTGCCTGCAACCAAGATTAAAAAAAGAAACAAAAAAATTCCCCCCAAATTTCAATTGAACAATATGTATCATGGTCGAGTTGTTTATAATGACCTTGGTGTCCTATCAGAAATAATTCAGAAATGAACTCGTGACTTTTGGCAGTGAAAAAGAAAGGAAACTGGAATCATTCCAAACAGGTAGCTGAACTTAGCTGGTGCTATAATACAGACAAAAGTTAAGTTTTTAATGAACGAAGTATTCAGAAATTATTTCTTTGACAAGAATTGTACTAATGATCTACTTATTTCAAACTAAGGCTACTTCAGAAAGGGTTACCTCCATTCCTCTGGGTGATTTTTCCACTCTGTAATAAATAGTTCACCAAGAGACTTTATTTCTCTCAAGATGTTTTAATTTTAAAAATTTTTTATGTCAGTCAATTCATTAAGAGATTCCAAAATTCTGTTTCTAGAAATAAAGAGCAAAAATGTCTTTATTTGTATAATACTTTTCCTTTCTTTTTTTGTTACTGTGTTCGTTCACTTTTCTGAGGTGTCTCACCTAAATGAACAGCTTTTGCAGACAACAATTTCAATGTTATTTACCCACACATGAACAATTCAAACAAAGTCACTGACCTCCAAGAGATGTTGGAGAGGCGCAGTACAGCAGAAGGTTGTGCATGGACTTTGTATGACTACAATCTGAGTTAATATTTTTTTTTAAGACTACAAATAAACAAACCCAAACAAAAAATATTCCGCACAAATGTGAAAAAAAAAACAATGTGAAGAGAACTCTGAGAGCTAAGTGTAATAATACTAAAGAGTTCATTAAAATATTTCAAGTTTCAACTACATTAGGGAAGCTGAAAACAGGCTCTCCAGAATAAATTCATGCATTTAAAAGACTTTCGTTTTAATATAAATATATTTCATTAAAAAATCTGTTTGTATGTTTCTAACCAGAATGTGTATCAAAATGAGAAGCTGAGTGAAAGGCCAACAATTCTTTCTAAATACTTTGAGCCAAACCTAAATGCTTATCTAAGAAAATTAATTGTACTCATACATAAGAATAGATCAGAGAGAGGATTTTTATAAATCATAAGTACACAGAGAGTTCTTTAAACATAATGATAAATTGAATAAATTACCTCTTTAATAAATTAAAATTTGGCAGGCAGTTCTTTTTGGCAGTTTGCATGGCCTATTTTCCTAAAAGTTGTTAAACAAACAAAACATTCTGAAGCCATTTATTTACAATCTAACTTTCTAACTATGAGATAAGTAAACTGCTAAATTCTCCTTCCTGATTTGCATGGTAGACCTCCAGCTTTTCTATTTTCTCTACAACATTTTCATTAAACAAAGTTCCATACAAGAACTCTGAAAGCATTAAAATAGTTCCAGGTAAGTTTAAAAAACTCAGACTGCAGTTATCCACATGCGCTGATGCAGTGGGATTTGCCTTTTTTCCTTTTTTTTTTTTTTTTTTTTTTCCCCCGTAAGCCATAAAATCTGATTTTTAGAGTAAGTGAAATAATGAAGAAATAATAATGAGTAAAGAAATTATTGAGTAAATGTTTATTATCTTAGCAATTATCATTCCACACCACAGTATGAAGAAGCATAAAGTAACAAAGAAGGCAGAAAAATTCAGAAAACAAATACATGGCTTAATTATATTTAATGGACTGTATCTAATGGACTTCCCTCCCCACTCCACCTTCAGCTGGGCTGAAAAGTGCTTATGGAATCAGGCCACTAGATCACTTTGAAAGCCAGAGCTGCCTCAGAGAGCAGTAATTGGTTGCTGCTCCTGCTTTCTTCCCCACAGTTCAACAGCCTCCTTTGTGGTGCAGATCAAGAGGACACAGAAGTAACCTGGCAATTTTCAAATACAGTTTTAGAAAAGGGAAGAAAATAGTAGCTTTCTTGAGCAGAGTGCTTTGGTGCCTGCACAGACTGGTAATAAAGAGTAATAATAGATGGACTAGATGGTGAATAAATTCAGCAGGAAAAGTGGGCCACTGGGAAGTAGCCACAAACATCAGACAAAATTCTGCTTGACATTGTGAAGGGCTTTAACTCTGCAAATGCTGGTTCAGATTTCAATTTTGAAGGACTATCAGCCTGCTGTGTTATGAATAGGTGTACTCCAGTGAAATGGAAAAGAATGGTAGACTTTATCTGAAGAGTTATATGCACTGTAGAATCATCTGAATAGTTATAGGAATTATCATACATTTTTATTTTTAAAAAAATCAGTGCTGAAATCATCCATGCCATTTAAAGTTCACACAAATTGTTGGTAAAAAGATAAAAGGGAAAATTTCAAAGATTCTGAAACCTTCATTGTCTGCCCAGCAATATAAAATATGACTTAACACAAAATACATGTGGCTTTCCTGTATTTCCATGACTGTGTCAAAAGTTATAAACCCTTTTTTCCCAAATGAAGACTTTGAAGGTTACCTGTTACTGAAAGCTGGTGTCATGGAATGCAAGCACCTCTTCTTGTCTTAAATTTCAGGTGTACTACACATAGGGATAGACCTGTATTTAGGATTCATCATTCTCTCAAAAATAGTCTTAAATACCTTTCAAACAACCTACTCACTACAAAATTGCTTATTCTCTCATCTAGTTTCTATTAAGAATTAGTAACAAACCATTATACCACTTATATTGCCATAGCTCTTCTCAAGTTCTATCTAAAACTGTCAGTGCATATTGATTTGAAAGAGAATTTTACATTTCTAAAGAATTTATTTACTAAGGCTTCAAATCTGCCATGCAATCCTGTCAGATATTTAATATTCAACAGAAAAGTACTTAATATAAATTTAAAAAATGTCATTTATTGTACCTTTTGAACGAGATAACCAAAGAAAATGCTGTATATCCACATGAGAAAAATATTAGGATTTCTAAAGAAATGTTATGAAAATCATTAATTCTTTGGAGATAGTGTTCAATATTAATAGGAAACACTGAGTTTCTCAATTGAAATTTAAATCTGAATGGAATACCCAAGGACAAAATGGGTACACAAAGAAAGGTTTGACTCCAAATCAAGATCCTCTAGAATAAAAGTTATACACTCAGATAAGCAAAACTCCCTAAAAACGAATCTTAGCATATAAGCCGAATAAGTTCCTGAAAACTTACTAACATCTTGAAACAAAGACAATTCTGAACATAAAGGGATGTCTCTTTATTCATGTTCTTTTTCATTCTATGTCTCTAAAACTCAGAGTTTTTTTGAAGAATATTTGAGTTGCAGAAAAAATAATTACTTTTATAGTTATACTTTAATAGTCATCTGACATTAAAAATAATATGAGGTAGGCTGATAAGCCACCTAAATCCATTCCTGTGACAACCTGTATGCATTCATACTCACCAAATCCATTCTACACTGAGCCACATGGAATCCTGGCCAAGACAGTGGAAGATTTCTTGTGTTTTTTAGTGTAGCTTCTCTAATTAATTACATTGTAGGCAAATCTTAAGGATAAACTAGGATGGCTATAAGGACTTATAAAAATTGCCCTTGTTTTGTCACAGACTTCTGTGTGATCTCCACTTTTTTTTTTTTTTTTTTTTTAATAAAATAGGATGGTTATTTTTTCTGCTTTCCAACAGTTCTGTGAAAATGTGTGTGATAATGTTTACTTGGGAATGAGATACCATAACAGTGTAAATGATAACTTACTCACATTAAAAAAAAAAAAAAAAAAAAATCCAGAAACATATTAAGAAGAGGCAGGATTGTGACAACTTCATTATTGCTGCACTTAAATTAAAAGATCCATATGAAAATGTAGCAGTATAAGGTTTGAGGGGTGGTTGTGCACTATTGCACACCACTTGCATATTTGTAGTGATGAATTGTCTTGAAAATGTCTTCATCTTAAACAGACACCTATTTATGGAAATAGACACAAAATCACTGAAAAAAGGGGAATTTCAGAAAATTTCTTGAAGTGAAAAATACACATTCAATATTAGTTTCCGAGCTATTATGACTTCAATTGGGGTTGAAATAATCTAGTGAGCCCACAAGAAACTGAACTGAATGTCATAGGTGATCTTTTACAGTAATATAAGTATATGAAAAATCCCACAGGGTTTTTATTCTATTTGTTTTATTTTATTTATCTAATTTATTTTATTTTGTGTTACTTGATGCATTTACTGTACAGCTGAAGTTACTTGCACTTAATAGAAAATAAAAAGAAAAAAGAAAGAATAAAGAGGAAAAAACATTGCCTATGCTTGAACAAAGCTTGAGGTCAATGAACCCCAGAAGATAGAAAACAGGGGGTTTGATTTACCAAAAACCATTACCTACAGTTTAAGTTAGGATGCACAAAAACTTGATAAATGTCTCCTGAACACCATCCCTTGCAACTCTTTCAAACTCTAGTGGCATTGCATTTAGAGAGCCTCACACAGCAACGAACTGCAGCACCTAGGCCTAGCAAAACATGTCAGCCTGGACCTTACTCAGCTTTTTATTATGCCACATGTTGGAACACTTTAAGTAAAAGTAGTGCAAATACTTTCTCACGATAGCGAGACATTCAAGAAAACAGTCTTTGATAACACATGAATGTTTTCTTTCAAGTAGTTCCAGTTTAGAGAAACAAGTTCCACAAATAAATCCAAACACTCAAGGACCAGAACATGGCATAGGAAATATCACAGAAGGAGAACAAATATTATAGTAAATGTTACAGTGAACTTGTATCTGGAAACACAGCTGCCAAAAGACCTATTTCTAGACACATTAGTAAAAGGAACGCATACATTTTTGACAGCTGTAATCTAAGGACACATTTCCATTTGCACTTCTAACTTATACATTCAAGAAGATGAAGGACTACACTATCATTGCCAAGGGTTTTTTTGAAAGCAGCTGTTCAAAACATCTCAGAATAATCTGTTGGCTGTAGTACTACAATCCAGTGCTCCTCTAGCACTTGCTAAGACAAAAACATAAAATCGTATTACACTCACGCATTTCAAAGGTTGTGTAAAAACTATAAACGTTGACTCCAAGGATCCAGAGAAAATCCTGTGTCTGGCAAAAATTCCACTACAATTATCACAGTCAATTATGCAGCTGATGTCTGTAAATGAGGCAGTAGAAATAAAATTCATAGGCTACTAGGAATACAAAAAGGATTAATTTATACTACTTACATTTATTTTCAGTTACATGCATCAATTCAAGCACAATTCATTAACTGTTTTTTTCTCTATAGTATTAAAAGATATTTCCTTGTGTTTTAAAAAATCCTATCTTGATACTTTATATTGAAAGGGATCAATTGTATGCTTTTGGTTTGAAAACCTTCTTAAAAATTCTTAGAGAAACATAATTGATAAGAGAGAAGTAAACTTCTTAGTGATTTTCATGTAATAATAGAATGCTGTAAAAGTATGTTAAAAACAAATGGGTTTATTGTATCACTGCGACATCACTGCCGGTCACATGGTCCCCAATGGCACCACGTTTCATAGACATTTATACTCTATAATTCTCTCTTTTCCTTACTTAAAGACCATGAGATCTTTCTGGCACTTTATCTGTGTTAGATAGGGCCTTGTACAAATACATCTGTAAGAATCACTGCTGCTCACTGTTCCCTTATCCTAGGAGCAATGGCAAGTGAAGGAACAGGAAAGGCATTGACTTTGTGAACTTCACAGAGCTCCTAGGATGATTTTGGGGTCTTTGTAAAACAATGTGGTTAGAAAATACAAATACTAGTGGCATTTGCAGTTAAATGGAATATGAAATCAAAGTCCATGGGAAAAAAATTAAAATGTTATTTATCATTATAACTGGAAGAGCATTTAGCAACATAGGACAATTTCTATTGGAAGGAAGATCTGGAAACCATTTAGTCCAAGCCCAAACTCAAAGTAAATCCAATTGTGTGGTGATACCCTAAGCCTTGTCCAGGAAAGGATGGAGGTTCCTGAGCCTTTCTGGGCAACCTGCTCCCATCAGATTTTTTTTCCTTATACCTAATCAGAATTCCCTTTCTCATATCATCACTATGTTCTTCTCATAAAGTCTGTGTGTGTCTTTTCCCATCTACTAGCTTCATGTTAGGCTGAAGGCAAAAGTTTCCCAACTCTTCAAACCTTCCCTTGAAGCTTAAAGAAAGCCTGTTCTTCCACTATCACCTTATTTATTGTGTGTTCCAGATCCCTAATAATCATGGTGAGACTCCAGTGGAGATGCTCACAAGACAGTCTGGGGGAAACATCAGGTAAAAATTAGAACATCAGAAGAACTGATTAAAAATTAAGGCCCTTGTCTGATGTGTCATTCTCAAAGTACCTGTTCAGTTATCATACAGATCCAAAAGTTCCCCAGCACCAGTTGTGGTTTTTTTGTTTGTTTGTTTGTTTTTTGTTTTTTGTTTTTTGATTTTTTGTTTTTTTTTTTCCCCCTGGGAATTTATTGTTAGAATACTGCAGTGTCAAAATTAATTCATCTATCATGTGTAACCAAAATAGACATATTGATAGTTGNATTGTTAGAACACTGCAGTGTCAAAAGCAGCTGTAAAAATTAATTGATCTATCATGTGTAACCAAAATAGACATATTGATGGTTGATCCAAAGCCCATGTGAAGCCCTCAGCAAAGAAAATCTCATTCACAACAAATCTCATTCAACAAGCAAAGACAAAAAAAAATATTCTAGTGATGTAGAAGGAGAGAGAAAGGGGAAGAAATTCTGGAGGTTACTGAATTCTGGAGTTTGCTCAAAAATTACTGAAACCAATAAGACTCAATTTTTCTTTTTCTCCCTTTCTGATATTTTTTTGCGAAATTGCTCTTATTCCAGAATTTCCTTCACAATGCCTTGTGCATTATACTGTTTTCACTTTTTCAGTACCTTGAGGCAAAGGAGGAAAAAAAAAAGATATCCTGCAGTTAAGGAAACCAGTATTATTTTAGTATAAGTGTTTAAAAAAATGGTTTTCCAATGGCATATATATGAATTATACAAAAGACTGCCGAAAACAAGCTTACTCAAAATCTATAAGCTATTGTGATTAACATTCAATGTTAACTTCTCATGTTGACCTGTTTCTTTTGTAAAAGCAACAATGCATGTTTAGAATAAACAGTGCCCATAAAGTGTCTCCCAAAGAGGCATATGAGTGTTGTAAGTACACATTTGAACTTAGCAAAAGCACACTCCTTGACTTCACTTGTGTAGTTTCTGAATAGAGTGGATTAGTAGATTGCCTCCTGCTTACTGCAAGATTCTATAAACAAAACTAGAAAAAGGTAAAGGGTGTCGTGTCTCCATTGAACATCAAAAGCACCTGCTTTAGTTTTTCAGGGACAGGGAAAACTAAAGCAGATACTGTGCAGCTCCACATTTTTTACCTCACAGTACTATTCACAATAACATTTAGGTATAATCCAGAGTATACAAAAACTCTATGTAAATGAAACAGGATGACACACAATCTTATTTAGGTATAGAAAAGTTCTTTGAAGAAATTAAGCTATTTGCAGTATCTTTCACAGTGCACTTGCACTGAGTATGGAGAATCATTCAATAAGCTTTTTATTTTTCTGAAAGAAAATGAAAAATTTTTGAGGCTTGGTAGATGACTTTTCTTGTGTTTTAAAACTGCCCAATTTAATAAAAGCAAACAAATGTACTTGTTTGCAGCAATTAAGGTTAAAATAATTTGTTTCTCTCATGGTACCTAATTCGATTTAAATATTAAGAAAATGCATAAAACTCTCTCAACCTATCAAAAATTTAATTAGTTGTACCACCAGAGGCAGGTGGATGCAAAATTTGTAATTTGTGAGGTAATCAAAGTCATTGACTTGCAAGCTCTTTCATCAGCTAAAGATGCATTTAAGTGAACATACATTTAGTGAAGCCACATTTTGTAATACTGTTTTCAAATATCTTTCTGGACAGATAATGCAATTAAGCATTACTGAGCACTTGTTTAAAATATTGTCTCACGAGACATGTTATCTTTAAAGACTTAGAAAGTTATGTTACATTTTGCTGGAGTAGCTCTACAGCATGAACATTATCTTACAGAGTTGACAGTTACAGAGGATTATGTTGGTGAGATCTTTCCGCACAGATGGAAATAAATTATTCATCATTTTATTTATGAATACTACAATTAAAACAATATAGACAGACAGGTGGGTGCACAGGTACAGCTCTTTGTACTAGAAATATCTTTGTGGTTTTAGTAGTGAGGCTTCAAAGACAAACACTCCAGTGTTTGCATTTATAGCTACTGTTAGTTAAAAGACAAAATCATACCAAGAAGACTTCACTTCATATCATTATTTCACAAAATCAAAACAAAATATGCAGAAACCTATGTTTTCTTTCATCACAGAATAAAAGTAGAAAGTTTGCTTTGAGGAGCCGCTCTGCATTTTTATTTCATACCTGAATTTCAATTTGATTTTGATTTTTTCCCCTTATTTGGAGAAGAAACCAGTGGGATTTAAGAAACACCCATGTGGTGGTGTGCTTTTGTTAAGTTGTTGTAAAGTTATTTTCCCAATGGATCATCCCTGTTTCCCCCCGATATGTTTGATATTGTCCAGGTTATCTCCCTCCTCACCCAGTTTTTCATCACTCCCTAGACCTGCCTTTTACCTCACCTACATAAATGTCAATCCTCCCTAATCCCTGGGTTCTAGAAAGTTTCCTGTCAATCCTTCTTGTCCCAACCCCCTGCCAAACTCATCCCTGGAATTCCCCTATTCTACAAAGCCCCATTGGTCCATGTGACCCTTTCCACTCCCATTGACTTTCCTATTGGCTGTCATACTGTGAGCCCCTCCTTAATCTCCTCCCTGTTGTATCCCTGATTGGTGGAAGAATATTACTGGATCTGGCCCAAGGCAGCCACTCTGGGTGTGGTCCAGGTAATGAGAGTTAGGTGGGATTCTCTGGCACCAGGTCACATCCACTCATATTGAAGGACTCAAAACGCTAACAAAATGAACCAAAAAATACACGATTTACATAAACTATTTTCATCAACAGCACAGTATGAAGTATTTGGTTGAATATTTTTTTCTGAGTAAATGAGAGAGAATCTAACTAAGTGATTTTTACATGAAAGCACAAGAAAAGAGAATTTGCTTCTTCAATCAATTTTGTGAGATTTATAAGAAACCATTCTATATATTCTTAGTAACAAGCACAGCCTAACATATGACTTAACTTCTTCTTGCTTATTTTGGTTATTTTTCTAATAAACACTTGCTAAAATTGTTGAAAATGATGCACTATAACAGAGATATACAAGTAAGTGAACTGAAGTATCAAATATGCCATCACTAAACACTTGATTTTTTTAAACAACTTTGCAAAATTCTGGGTTTGATATTTTTTTTAAGCATTATTTGAAAATATTGTGTGAGAATCCTAAACACCCATCTAACTTCCATTTTGGACAAACCTTATTTAACAGTCGAGAAGAAGTTGGTGGACAAGACTGATTTGTACTATGACTTTTTCTGCCCCAAGGACAAGTCTCAAAGTACCTTGATTGTACATCCATTACTAATGGAAATGCCCTAGTCCTGCAGCAAACACCATGAAACTTCCAGGCAAAAACCACTGCCTTCCATCCCTCTTGCTTTATGTGACAAGTTTTTGTATTTCATTCCCTGACCAGAAGTATGCAAGAATCCTTTCTTGGGAATGCCTCCAAGATATCACCTATCACAATGCACTGGGAGCTGTAGTAAGTGGGTTTTAATTTTCCTTTGGTTTCAAGTGGCTAGTAATAAAATAAGCATTTAATTAGGGCTTGTTGACCTTAAAGACTGTGCAGTTAGAGGCATTTTAGTAATAATCTTACAGATAATGGACACTGTTGGTAATAATCTTACAGATAATGGACACTGTTTTTCTTTTAGATTTTACTTCCTGGACATCCTATCTCCTGTTCCTCCACTATCCTTGAGACTAAAGTAGTCCACAAGAGCTGGAATAGCTGTACCCATATGCTGTTCAGCCATATAAAGTACAGCATCATGGAATACCAGGTTGGAAGGAATCATCATGCAGATAACTGATGAGCAAACATTCAGCAATGGCAGAATATTTTCATTTTCCTTTTTCAAAAAACAAAAATATTCAACAGTCAAGTCTCTCGTGAAAGATCCACAAGACACTTTCTAAAGCCAGGTCTGGAACCTAAAATTATTAATTCAGGTTGAATACTAAGCATCACAGATTGAGGAATGTCATGGTTTAACCCCACACAGCCAATTGCTCACTCCCACCAGTGCAGTCAGGGAGAGAATGGGAAGGCTAAAACACAGAGAACCCCTAGGCTGAGATAAAGACACTTTAATGGGGAAAGCAAAAGCCTCACGACGAGCAAAGCAAAACAAGGAATTAACTCATTGCTTCCCATGGCCAGGCACGTTACTCAGAAGGTGAATCTATGATGTTCAGTGCTCAATCTGAGTTATTACCACAAGTTTGTATATTTTATCTAATCCTAGCAGTTAGCCTAATAAATGATATTATGAGAATGTTCACCAAAAGTCACTAATGTCAGTATCTCATAAACTAGAATGGCATCAGGAATACCAGATGAAAATCTAAATATAGCGATTCCATCATAACTATAAAATCCAAAAAGAACCAAAACCAAAGGAACAAAACCAGATAGTGGTTGCAGCCAAGAACAATGTCCCTCGCAAACTGGTAAGGAAATTATTTTAATTATTCTCAGCTTGATTCAAACATATTGTCACAGATACAGAACCCTAGAAAAACATCAAGTATATTCCTTTACAGAGTTCCATAGTCATGTGTTTAATTCCCTCCCATATACTCTTTTTGCTTCTTGTGTTCAAAGCACCATATCATTTCTGTCTAAGTTTAACAGACATAGGTCTTTCATATATGCATATATATTCCCTCTATTGGATGTTTTGAAAACATTTCCATTTGTGTACCTTTATAGAAAGAGTAGAGCTTACATGGGTTCAGGTCTTTTTCATTCAGTTTAGAATACTACAGACATCAGAGGGGAAAAGTTGATCACGTAGATCACCTTTCATGTTGCAGAATGTAACAGAGAGCTGCAACTGCCTGAAATGAAGCTGTAGCCAGGTGGGAGTAAGTCTCTTCTCCCAGGCAGCCAGAGACAGAACAAGAGGACAGTCTTAAGTTGTGCAAGGGAAGGTTTAGGCTAGACATTAGGAAAAAATTCTTCACAGAAGGAGTGTTTGGACATTGGGATGGGCTGCCCAGGGAGGTTATAGAATCACAGTCCCTGGAGGTGTTCAAGAAAAGACTCGATGTGGCACCTAATGCCATGATGTGGTGGTGCCAACTGGTGGTCCAGTTGATGATGTGGTGTTGGGACATAGGTTGGACTTGATGATCTCAAAGGTCTTTTCTAAACTAGTTAATTCTGTAATTTTGTGATTCTGTGAAATCATCTGTAGGATGTTTGAGAGTGCTCTGGGCCCTACCCATTGTCAGCCTTAGCCACACTAAACTGCTTATTTATAATCATCAAATTAGATGTATGCAACTGAGTAACAATACAACTCTGAAATCACTAATCTGTTATCCCTGAAAAGAAGAGGATGAAATATGACTCTGGGTTTTTATGACACTGTAAAGCCCCTGTTTGGCCAGATGAAGCTTTTGTTTGGCTAGATTATTTTCCAGTTACCAAATTTTATCATTGCTCAAAAGGAATTAAAACTGTAACTTAGTTGAATTTTGGGTGATTTTTTTTTTCCCAGGAGTTCAGTAAAAATCTGCCAGTAACTACATCTGAACATAACCCAGAGCAGAAACACGTGCATTTCCAATTCCTTTAGCTACCTATACTGTTCACAGATCACACTTAAATAGGAGTAGCAGTTTGAAAAGTAGTGGGGAGTAAATATTACTACTTGATAAAACCATTGAATCATTCTACAGCTCCAAAAAATGAGCTACCAATAAAGACACATCAAATGATGAGGAATTTGATATATTTAAGTTTCATACAAGCACGTTTACTGTTCATCTATGACATTTCTGACATTTTTAAAGGCATAAAGATATGTTCTGCTGAAAACTCTGTAGATTCAAATAATAATAAAAAAGACTATAATTTAGGGAAAAAAAAGTAGGACTAGATATTAGTTTTTTCTTTTCTAATATTTAATATATGAGAAATTTTATGCTATCTCCTCATACTAGTATTTACTTTAAAATATTCCATATCAAGCTGCTTTCATTTAAAGAATTTAGAGACAAGAAGATACAAGTAGCTTAAAATTTCTTCTAGACATGATTCTATGTTTTCTATGTTAAATATATCTTGTATTTCAATCTAAGGGACTGTGTATTTTGTTGATAACCTAACCCAGTGTAATATTTATAGTATTTTTTCTCTTAATGAAAGACTACTAAAATGTGATAAAAGTTTAAAGCTACTGCTTTCTTATAAATTAAATTTTATCATCAAAAACTGCCAGTGATTCCAAGAATTTAGAAACATACAAAGTTACTAATAATCACTCTGTATTTGCCATCCCTTTGCTGGCAATATGTAAATATGAGGAGTCTTGCATAAGCATCTTTACTGTCTCTACATTTTTCTCTATGAGGCAGTGCAAAGCTTTGCATTTTTTACATAAATATACAATATCATTGGGAAGATATGTAATCAAGGCATACCTGCATTTAAAATCTAAATGTCAAAGGATTTTTTTTCTCTGAATTCTAGATAGTGGAAAGCACACAGACTATGATTTGCAGTGAACTTCACCTTGTCAACATGAACTGCACTAACTACTGCTACTGACTTCCTCTTTGTCTTGCTTAAGCTGAGGTTCAAATGACTGATTCAGAATTAAAGAACAATAAAATTTGGAATTAGCAATGCTAGTGTTGTAATATCATGATCTGCATTCACATTTATTCTGCATCATTAAAAGAAAAAGTCATTTAAAAAATCAGAATCACTGAAGACATACATTTCTGTTATTAGATTCATGTTTCATTGATTGATTCATTTTTATCATACTCACTCTAGGAACCTAAAAAGGCAAAACCACTAAATGCTATAGATTTGTCTGCTTAAAATTAAAAAGGCAGAGAGTGCTGTGGAGGTCAGCACTCAACTGCGGTATGCTACTTTCAGAATGTGAACTACTACCCACAAAGATGTTACAGAGAGGAAAAATAAGGTATGATTGTGCCATGATAGCTCTCCAGTAATTTGTATCAACCTGCAAAAACTGAAAACAGCAACAATAAAAGAATGCTGATCTTTTTGAGATTTATAAGAACTGAACTCTTATATAATGCTTTCATATTTAAGTCCTTTGAGTCACCGTTGAAGCTTAATAGTCAGAAAACAGGGTTCATTTTTAATTGTTTCAAGTTATAAAGTAAATAAAAAATCAACTTTATAAAAACAATTGAAATTAAATGGCTGCAATAGAAGTTTTATAAATAATATAATACATTTTTATAATTATTTTATAAAACATGTATTATTTGCATATAAAATTTCTGAAGTTCCATATTTTAGCTGATAAAAAAATGTACTCACAGAAGCATGTCCTAACTAAATGTAATATAAAAACCCAACCAAACAAGTGAGTTGGTGACATCTCCAAAGCTGTCAACTGTTAAAATAAAACAAGCACAGCAAGCACTATTTTGTAGTAGTGGAGCTAAGCCTAATTATTAGATACAATGATTAGATACTGAATGGGGATCTCTGTTGTTTTTAAAAAGTAATTTGAAAGAGTACTGCTAAGGGAATACTTTCAAGAAAAAAAATACTAGTTTGTATCAATGAATGAGAACATTTAATTGTAAATTATAGTTGAAATGGGATGTTTTCCAGTATCATAGCTTCATGGTGGCAATTCTTTTAAAGGTAACTAGTTAGGATAACTAGTATTAGCATAATAATACCTAGGAGTACCAAAATTAAATTAATAGAGATGGGACATTTGATTTACAAAAATTATCTTCAACTTCTTTGAGCAAAGAAAAGTTTAATTTCTCCCTAGTTTTACTGGAAATACCTCTAAGATAAAATACTAGAATTTCTGTTTTGACTCTGAAAATAATATAAAATCTCTGTATTAATCTTTTATCATAGCATTACATTAAAATTTAAAACAAGTGATTTTTAAAACTGTTCAGATATTCAGTTTCTATAATTTCTTAAATATTGGAATTAAAATCTCCCATATTCCTTCCTTACTGATGTATTCAAGATACTGACTGTATTTCTGTCTCTTTGCCTACATTTTTACTGTTCAATTTGTGATTTATATTCTCCTCACCTCCACAAGCCCTCTCAAGAGCTTCAAAATGATGCAGCTGCTGGGTGGGACAGATGTACTCTATTTCTACTAACATGCTGAGAATAAAAATGATTATTTGTTCATTAATGTTTCATGCCCTATTTTTCAAGATTTACTTTCTCCACACCTTTTGAAGGTTTTGGATCTTGTATGGCTCATCCAATAAATCAGGCTTAGTACCTCCTACAAACTTCATAAAAGCATTGCCCTCCAACTGGTAAAGCTAGCGGCTTCCTTCTTTACATGAAACTATATCAAATTGGAGTTTCGATTTTTTTTAAATAAAAAATAAAAAACCAAAACAAACAAAAACCCCAAAAACAAAAACAAACAAAAAACCAAACAAAAAACAAAACAAACAAACAAAAACAAAACCAGAAATTGTTACTGCTAAAAAAGAATAGTAGTCATCCTATATTTTCAAAGTTTATTCTTCTCTACAATATAGGCTAGGTAAATCCACATTGTCCATATATATGAAATACAAACCAACCCAGCTTTTACCATATTAAGCACCAAAAAATCAGTGATAAAATTTTTTAAACTAATTTTTCAGCTGTGGATATAAAATGCAGTATTGTATATTTTACATGATTTTTTTTTTGTCAGATTAAGCATTCTGAAACTGAATCACATAAGAACACAAGTGCAGTTCCTGGCACCTTGCTGAGTTTGGTGCAAAGGACAGGTGCCCTTTGCAGAAGAGCCACACCCATCTGTATTGATGAGAATGTCAGCATGAAACTGAAATGCTTTGAACATGAATAATCTCTATGAGCACCTGCCCTTAATGAGGAAACCACTCCCAGCTACACGCAAGACTGTCAAGCACTTGTCATAAGCAAGGAATGACTGTGTTATTCTGCACTTCCACAGCTGAGTGACAGAAGTTAATGTTGCTGTCTCTATTCAAGCCACATGTAGAAGGTGAGTTAGGTTTGGTTGTTCAGAAATTGGTCAGGGGCTGAAGTCATGAGCAACTCATGCCAGTGATTTAATGGAGAAAACTGTAAAATGTTAAACCAAAAGACACTCAGGGGGAATATACACAGTCATTAAAAACAAGGTGCAGAAAACCAAGCATGAGGTGGAACAGAGGGAATCCAAGCCAGGTCTTTCTGCAGGCCCTCTCTGCCCTTGAGGAAGTTGACAGCTCCTCCTAATATGTACTCAACCTGATATGTTTGCTCTGTAAACAAATTTGAGACTTCATGCAGTGAGTGGCATGGTGCTGTTCTTCAGCTGCATTCCTCAAAATTGCCCTCAGAGGGTTCTCTGACAGCCTCTCAGCCACAAAATTAGCCAAATTCCCACTAGATCTCTAGTGTCTCATAAAAAGCTCATTGAGGATTGACTGCCTTTTTTCAACACTGAGAACAGTCAACTCCATGCTGTTGTGGATGATTCTACCTCTCTATTTGATACAAATTTGTGTTCTCAAAAAGGATCTTTGGTTTTCTGAGCATATTCTGCAAGGATCTGCTCCCAATATATTTCTCCTCATTTTTTTGTCCTACCTTTAAAAATCCTAAAGGGCAGCTGGATTTGCTTTATACTGGTAAATGCTAAAGTGAATGGAATGAGAGTCCAAGAACAATAATGTAAAAATCCATCCCAGAAATAGAAAAACAGACATTTGTTCTTGCTTCTCATGAAGGAACTTATCAAAAAGGGTAGTCTACAAAAATGCATCCCAAGGCAGGAAGGGAGTTCCTTCACTTTACTGGAGCTGTCTGCTACATGTCTTGAAGGGCGCAAGTTCTCATATGATTGATTGGGCACAGCTCTTCTACCGTTTTTACTAGAATTCCTGACCAAGTCTGATCACAAGAATTGTTATGGCTCTCTGGGTTGCCAAGAGGTAAGATTAGCCAGTTTTAACTTGATAAAACTCACAGAAAACAAAAACACATATCATATCTATCCTTCTTTTCTATTTTACATCAATTGGGTCAATTTCAAAATTCAAGAAATATTCTTGAGCCATCCCCCAAGACACCCCAAAAAACCTAAATAAAACTAAACCTGGGGACCAATAGATAACCTGCTTAACACTGAAGGTGGCAGGGAAATAACAAACAAATATCTGCTTATGTAATACTCTTTTTCATTTCACAATGTCACTTGCAGCCAAGAATACTTGCAGAGGTTTTGAAAAGAAATCAAGAACAATTAAGAAATTACATACCATTCTCTAAAAAACTAAAAAAATTGATTCCTTTATATTATCAGAGGAAGTTGTGAGATTATAGTTCGCAAGCATTTACTGGGAACTAACTGGAGTCTGGTAATAGTTTTTCCGTCATGTAGACAAAGACAGAATTTTGTGACTGGAACCTGAGGCTAGCCATGTGTGGAAACTTGGAAATAAGATGCTTTCTTTTAAAAATAAGGATAATTAACAGATTACAAAACACTCTGAAGGACTGGGAAACACTAAATCATGTAGTATTTTTCTTAAAAAAAAAAAAGTTCCCGTTCATGTGGAGAACTTCCATTTTTTTCATCATTTATGCAGGTAAGTATAATGAGCATGTCTTGTTCCTAAATATTAATTTCATATCTGTTGCCTGAATTTATCAGATTATGATAATGAAAAAATACTCTTGTTGTATATAATTTGAACACACAGGAAACTGTTCTCACTCCTGAGAAGTAAAAGTTTCTGAAATAATATCCATGTTTGGACCAAACAGGATCCGAAAACTCTTTTTTAATATTTTCATATTGAACATGTAATCTTTCTTTTCAGTCTTCTGAGATGCATTTTTTTTTAAAGACTAGATTTTTTTTTTTTAAAGAATAGATTCTCTTTTGTTTTAAACCAATCATCAGTGTCTAAAATTTGACAATGACTTGAGATTCTCCCAGTAGCGAGCCATTTAAAATGTGGATAAATCCCAAATATAAATAAAACTCATTAATTCAGCTCTCAAGTCTATGAAGATTTGCAGGGCTTTAATGCTACTTACTGTACACAGAAAAATTAACATTTTTAAGAGCTTTATCCAGCCCAGTGGGACTGCAGTGGATTGATTTCAAACACAGCAGCTGAAGCAAATACACTACCTTGTTTTTTATTACCATATTTCTACCCATGGGGCAGTGTTCTAATTCTAAATATTTATTATGAAAACCTGTAGACCAGTTCCTAAGAAACCAAGCTCTCTCTTGGTAGTTGCCCTCTGCGGCAGAGTTTAAACCTTCATCTTCAGAAACTCTCCTTGTAAATAGTGCCAAATTCTGGAATCCCACACCTTCAATACTAAATATAAGATTTGGTACTTCAAAGGATTTTTTTCATCCCAATGAAGATAGAAGAAGAACTACTAGAATGTCTTCTTGTATAGTCGTTCTGTAGATCTAGGTTCTGTACATTAAAATTAGAAATCCTGCATTATCCCTGAACTGTACATAATAATTTATACCTCATTACACTACTAATTTAAGACACACATCCAATCTCAATTTAAGAGATGAGGAGATGGAAAATTCAAAGTCAATTTTGAAATATGCTAAAACAAAAAAGCCATTGTTTCTTTCAACTGTGAAAATAAATTCTGGTTCTTTGTCTTAGCCATAGATTCCTTGGTCTCTTTAGCTAGGCATGATAGGGTGTTTTCTCTACATGGGTGCATTTAAATGCTATAAAACTTTACCTGTGAAACTGCTTTCAGATGAGACAAGCATCCACTTTTGAATCATTTTCAAATTCTTTCCTAATTACAGGCCTCCTTTTCAAACATTCTTTTAAACATGTGAAAAGTCTGTCTCCAGTGTTCCAATTTTGGTCTAACATTAGTTTGTGCACACCTCTTTAACACACTTATAAAAAGGCCTGTTCATTGCAATACTGTACTGAGAATCAGGTAAGAGGGGCTCACATGAAGGGCTCGAGCACCCTCTTCATCTGCTATAACTGCTGAGGTTGTGAGGACAAGCATTTCTTATATCAGTTGATTCTTGGCATCAGTTTTCAATTTTTAAATCTATCATTAAGCTAAATCATGATATAAACACATAATTGATTTGAAACTAAATTCCCTGCATATGAATATTAGAATCCATAAAGTCTTTATTTAGGAGTCGGTCTGTTCACTTCATAAATGGGTTGTACATGAACTACAAATAAAGTTCTTTACTCTTCCTTCCTTTTTGTTTCTGGTCTAATTTTATAGGACCTTCTTTAAATAGTCATAATGGCTCAACCAAAGCAGTTGCAGCTGACAGAAGAGCTGAAAGAGTTGAACCCAATTTTATGAGAAATGAGGACCACAATATTGGTAAAACCGTGCACAAATCTTGTCCGAAGATAACAGCTACCATGACGTAGCAACTCTATGAATAAGGCACGCATAAGACCCAGATTTAAAGAGAAACTCAATTTGTTTTAATCACGAGACATCCCTTTATTTAATATCCCAAATAATGCACACAACTCACCTCAACATATGTAGCAGCAGTTCTACTGACCTGAGTTTCTTTAAATGCACAACCTTAATTCAGTCTCACAGTTAGAAATAAGAGCATTTGATGGCATAATTAAAAAGCTATGTCAACTTTTATGTATAAGTGGCTCAAACTAAAAATGGCATTCTTTAGTTTTTAGTGCTTAACTTTGTAGTATTAATGATATTTTTATGTACAAAGGAAGATGACAAATGACAGTCCAATAAATCTGCATATATGCTCTGCTGGAATACATCCTACTTTTCTTCTTGCATGCATTGTAAACTGCACTACTCTGACTTCAGTCAGCTAAAAAAGACAACTGTTGATTATTCTGGTGATGTAACTAAATATGCAGTTTAGTTACTTGAAGTTATTTGAATTAATTTACATGCTACTTCCTAAATGTTTTTTCTGGGGATTTGATCCTGTCCCTAATTTGAAGGCAAAGGTGCTAAAATGACACCAATTTCTTGACATAGACCAATACCGGAAATAGAGCCTTTCTTTCAATATCTTATTTACAAAAGCTCTGAATACAAAATAAAACCCTACGATCAGTCTCCTCCTCACGTAACTCTACATGAGACTTTGCATAAATTTAAAATTAAATAATCCACTGTATTATTCAGTCTTCAAGTAATATTTCACTGTATTGTTTCTAATCAAAATATTTTAGTATTAATGCCACGTCATTCCAAAAAAAAGGAATTTTTTCTAATATGAGTTCTGGTTAAGAAAACTTGCTTTTTTTTTCTGTCTCTTCTCTTTGCTTCATTAAAAGTGGGATGGAATAATTTGCCAATCTTATCAGATACGGAATAGTTTTTCAGTTAATATGCATATCAGCATCCACTGTTTTAAAAGGGCCATTAGTACTTCCATTTTTTGTTTAGATGGTTTAGATCTGAAATTTTCACTTTTCATTGTGGTGCTGCCACAAACACGGCTAAACTAGCAAAATCCTTGTGTTTTCTTTTTATTCACATCAAAATTGCCTTCCTCACTGACTGTCTTCTCCCTTGCCTGTCTGGGAGATTGGATAAACAGATACAATATCTCAGTCACCACTACACATCATATCTAAACTCTGTGCTGTAACTACCACTTTAAAACATCAGAGATACAGAACAGCACAGTCTTTTCTAAGTGCAGACCTCTGCAGAAAACCCATTAAATCCAATCACTAGCCTACTGTGCAGGCATTTATAAAAGAGTAGCCATCAATAAACACATTATTTAAATTCAATTTAACATTCTTTTAGAGTCAAAGAAATAATCGATGTATTCTGTGTGCTAACTAAACAGAGGTACCAGGGGCCAAGGTATTTATTAACTGTAAGAACAGTTCATTGGCAGGTTTACTCTGAGCTGCTGTAGATCTCAGCACTGGTCTCAGCAGAGAAAACATGCAAAAAACTAATGGGTAGTTGCCTAAAATCTTGCAGTGGAAATTCAGGAAGAGTTTTCTGGAGGAGGATGTCTACTTTGGTACATATTGACGGAAAGATAACAATCAAAACTACTAACAAATTGTTTAGTTGTCATGTAAGTTTTAGCACTTTTCAGTACATCCAGGAAAAAAATAAAACAGACCTATATTCATACTTGATTTTTACATTGTAAAATTCTATTCTTCTCTTAAAACATGATGAATAATTGATGAGATAATTTTATATGCTGGAAAGTAAGAACACATTCAACTGTGCTAATTCCTACTGAACAATTTTTCATATACTTGGGTGTTTGAAAGTATATGTCAAAAAGGATGTATTAAAACCCCCTAAATCTTTTAGAAAATGGCAATAATTAATATTAAAATTCTAACATATTTTAAATATAAGGAAGAAAACTACAGTGCTTTAAAAGAGCAGTTTGGTAAATTACCATCCTTCATCCTTACTGATCCTAATGGGAAAAGAGGTCACTACCCATGCCAGGGTAAATTTACACCATGATTGATTTCCTTTCTGATATTATTGCTAAACTAAGTGCCAGGGTCAAAACTAGAATTTGATCTGAGATCCAGGGAATAACTGTCTTTTTGTTATCCAGACTGATCTAGTAGTCCCAATACTCATCTTTGTTAATTGTGATTTGACCAGATGAACTGAAATGTATTACTTCTACAAGGTTGATACTGAATATTTATATGCAGATTAACAGCAAGATTTTCTCCATTAAATTTTTCCTTCTCATGTAGTAATACAGACCTCAAAAGAAATACAGATTGGAAAGCTCCAGTTAGTTGGTTTGGGTTTTTGTTTGCTTGTGAGTTTGTTGGGTTGTTGTTTTCTTGGGGGGGGCGAGGCTGTTCATTTGGTTTGTGGTTTTGTTTTTTTGTTTGTTTTTGTGGTTTTTGGTTGGGATTGTTTTGGGTTTTTTTGGGGTTTTTGGGGTTTTTTTTGTGTGTTTTTTTGTTTTTGTTTTTTTGGGGTGTTTTTTTTTTGTTTGTTTTTTTTTGGGGAGTTTTTTTTTGGGGTTGTTTTTTTTGTTTTTTTGTGTTTTTTTGGTGTTTTTTTTTGTTGTTGTTGTTGTAGTTATTTTGGGGGGTTTTTTTGGTTTTTTTGTGGTTTTTTTTGGTTTTTTTTTAGTTTTTTTTTAAATCAGCGAGTAAGTGTGATTTTTTTCAGAACTACTGTGATTATTGCATGCAAACCTAGAATCCCTAGCAGGGCTGTACGGCAAAAGGGGAGGGAGGGGAAGAATTTAATGTAACGTTCCAGAAGTCTAAATATCTGTATGTTTTGTTTTATTCTTCAGGTTGACTGCATTGTGTTGACCAATTCTGTGTGAAACCAAGAAATTTTACAATTCATAAATATCTCTAAGAAAAGTTTCTAATCTGACTATACTGGCATGAACTGTTTCACCATTAAAACATATTTTCCTGAATCCAATGTCAAGAATTTTGTGAATAAATGAAGCTAATGTTATAGATATTCTAGAATAATGCAACAGACCTAGGAAAAGGATATTTTAGGAGTACACTGAATCCCCAGGGCTATAAAATCTATTTAGAAAGATATTAAAGTAGTGGTATTTTAAGGAATCTGAGCTCTCTTCTAATGTATTTAAACCATGCTCACATACTTAATTTAAAAAATTCTAGTGCTTTTTAACGTTCTTTTAAATGTAGTAGAAAATTATACTGTGGGTCACAGTGCTTCCTTAAGTGAGTTCTCTCACTCTTATGTTCCTGTCAGTTTGTGATGTGCTATGAATGAAGCCTTTATGCCTCTTCAGCACAGTAGGCTGTAAATTAATAGGTGCAAAGAAAGCAATAGTGTTCTGTGAATTAAATGTCAATTTAGTGCCTCTGTACTTCTCACTTCATACACGACTCACATGCTGGTGTTAACAGCCAAGTGGCCTCTGTGTCCTTACAGCTAACACAAGCAAGAGATTATATGAGTTCAGTCACTACTATTAGCATGAAGTATATTTACTCTCCTATCTATTTTAAGGTCAAAATCCTTGCAAAGCCTTGAACATACTTTTATGCATACAGATACTAATATGTATTTTATATAAATTATTTAGAATGAAAAAATGACAAGAGAAAAGTGATGCATTTCAGATATGCTTTCTTCAAATACAAGCCTAAGAACTTCTGCAAGATTTCTATGAAAGATATTATCATAAACTAAACATATTGAGATTTGTCTTTGCAGTGGGACACTATACAATCTTTTTTTTTTTTTTTTTAAATTAGTTTAACTTA
>VXBN01004073.1:30715-40780 GCA_013397395.1 Sinosuthora webbiana
CCATGGTCCTTTTTCCTTCCAACACTTCCTTTCTTCCAGTGCAATGCCAGCAACTCAGAGATCACATACAAATTTTGATGCTACAATTTAAACTTTTTTTTGAAACCACTACTTGCACTTTTTTTTATTCTCTTCATTATTGCCATTTCAACAATTAGAATCTGGAGGTTCTTCACTGCAAATAGCAGAGCTCATCTCTTCATACAATATATACTACATTATTTAATATAGACTTAAATAGTAATAATAATAATAATAATAATAATAATAATAATAATAATAAACACAACAGTCAGACATGCTCCTCTGTATCAAAACAATCAAAAAAATGTCACTAGGATGCTGAAAGCAAAAGGAGGACAATGCCCAGGATGGTAGAAATAAATGTAACCCTGTCTTAAGATACCAATTTCCTTGCAGCTTTGCTTTTTAAATTATAGTCAGGCTTCATCTTCTCTCCTACATAAATTTCAGGGAGGGTGAACTGTTCACTACATGTCTTATCCACAGTATTTTTTTTTTTAATTTTCATAGACTCTAAAGATACTAAGCAGTGTTCACTGTATTTCCCCAAGCCTGCTAACAATTTACTTACAACTGTGGATAATTCATTTTTTCAAGTAGGCATTTGAATGCCTGAAGAAAATCCATTTTGGAACATGATGATTTTGATAAATAAAGCCAAGTACAAGATACATCACCGATGATATCAGCTCATTAATCCTTATTATCAAAAACAGTAGGAGTGAAGAAGCTGTTTATCTGTGTACATTTGGGTTTAGCAACTGCTTTTAAAAAAATAAGAATTGGCTGTAGACACTGAATTAAAACTTGCTATTTCCCACTCAGGGAATTTTAAAAGACTCTGGAGAGGAATACTTTTAGAACTAGAGTACACCAGTTGCCTGTATGACATGTTTAGTATACACAGCTGATGTCCTATGCAAAACACTCTGCCAATTTTCTGTATAAATTCCCTAATACGTGAGTGGGGATAATCCTTTCTGAGACTGTGCTTAACAGCTCTGAGAGCAGTGAGACGTTCTCTCCAAGATCACACAATTCCACAGGAACTCAAGTTCAGCACTTTGTTTGCAAACTTTTAATACACCATTTTGATTGTGACTAAAGCACATGGTTGACTTTTAAAAAAACTGCTTGGGGGTATATGTTTTTCAAACCTTTATATACCTTGAAACGATATACTTTTGAAACTAGGACCAACTATGATTTTTCCTTTCTTTTTTGGATAGCTTTTAAGAGATTATAAACTTAAACCATTAAACATAGCAGAAATGCTGAGGGAGGATGCAGAAATAAGACACATTTGTGGGAGTGAAGAGAGTAGCAGAAGCATAGGTATTACCAACTAAAAACAGCTAGGAGAAACCCAGAGAGACAAGCATCGGTACCAAAGGCAAGAACTGACAGGACTCAAAAGATGGGGAAAAGATGTATTCCACTGACCCTTTTAAAGGGACATGGTGTTTGCCATAATACCTACTTGGGGGATTTTTCTGTCATTTAATCAGTTTTCAATATCTAATTCCCTTCTGATGATGTCTGCAATAGCAAGAGTTTGAACGAATTATGTATGGAAGAAATTTGTTAGTAAAAACGTATTTGATTAACAGAGATTCCACTCTAAAAAGGTAAATAAACATAATATGAATTAAAAAGTCGGCAATGTTCTGTCAGGATCACCATATTTTCCAGTCTTACAAAGCTCTTCATACAGGCACACAATCTACATTAGCCACTCACCTTAAAATTTCCTTGTCCTTCCAATGTATCTTGGGGGTTTAGAATGGAATAGTGCTCTATGGTAAATCAGTTTTAAACATTTTTGCATTTCTATATATAGATTTAATAGGTTGGGTTCGAGTGCTGGATAGCATTATTGCTAATTTTCACATGCCATGGATTATGTAATTTTTACACGGTAACCGACAACTTTGCAACATGAAAGTCAATAAAAATAATTTGAGGGTAACTGTGCAACTTGTTTTACTAAAAAAACCCAGTTCATAGCAGATCAGGTGGACACGTTATCCAGTAGAGAAGCTTATACTTACTGGTTTCCTAACCAAAACAGCTAATAGGGGAAATCCAGTTAAAAGCTAGAGAAAGATAACAGCTTCCAAAAATTAGTAGGCAGCAAGGGAACCCTTTACCACTAACTCCAAGACAAGCATATAACTTTGCAGAATTTCCCTGGTGACACAAAAAAAGAAGTGATGGTCATGATGTCTCTAAAGAGGCTAGAAAAGTAAGCAATTACACATAAATTAGTAAAAATTTAATCATTTCCTCAAATGAAAAAGCTGGACTCTTACTGTTTTCCCTTTGTTGCATGGCCCTGGCATATCTTTTCTCACCTGATGGAGAAGGAAACAAAAAATAGTGCCTCATATTGGCACTATTGGTATTGGTATACTATATTGGTATGTCCCAAGCCGTTTTCTGGTGTAGAACTACTTTATTGAAGGTGATCCACAAGTGATACATCTTCTAACAGCAAACCAATAGATGGTGCTCTTTAGCTGTCTAATTATGCAATTCTGAGCTAAACACCCAGCTCAGATGTCTGGATCTGCTGCCATACGTGTCTATCGAAAGGGTGATCCAGACAACTCCATTACCTCATGCATTACTTTGCTATAGGCCTCTCACAAAGAGGGTGGTAATTAAGATAACAACATACCTACAAACAGGACAGAAAGCATGCACATTGAAATCCTACTATTTGAAATATATCTAAGTGTTTGGGCTGTTGTATTTAGCTAAGAAACACAAAATAGTATCCAGCTCTTATAGGAGTTACTTATTAACACAGAAACAAGAAGTGAGTTTCAGATAAATCTAGGTACTTATGTCAAATTGTATGCCAAGATTATAGCAATTCATTAGTGTTGCTTCCAAATCACTCTCACATCCACATACATTTTTATAGCCTTTCACTATGATGTTGAAACGATTTAAAAAGAAGTCAGAATAACCTTAAGGTAATTTGAAATAGTATTAGGAAATTAATTTAGACTAAAAAGTATGAAGTGTAATTCATTCTCCTGCATTGGTAAATACTGACAAAAATGTAAAGGATATTAGTTTTGGGTTTAGATTAGAGCACAGTAAGATAAAATCAGTATTAAAAGGTCAAAGAAAAAAAAAACACTTTTGAACAAAATTTGCTCAAAATTTGCATTCCACATTAAAAACATAATTGCAGAATTATTCTTACTATCATAATCACCTTTCATGCACAGTATAACAGTCTAAGATATTTTGATGATCTTGTAAAAATTATGGCCAACCCACACTTACATGAAAAAGCCTGAGTTGGACCTATCTATGCCCATGTGAACTGTCCAGCTTTGCCTAACCTACAAATAATAATAAAAAACCCCAAACTTCCATCTCAAGGAGGAGTCTTAGGAAAGACTAAGAGATTTTCAATAGAATGCTTTTCCTAAGTAATAGATTTCTATTTCAAAACTGTGCTCAGCTAAAGTCTGGATTTCTAAGATACTTTAGATACTTCTTAACACTATAATTAGATCCAGCCTTGATTTAATTTTAAGTACCATATAACTTATGCAGAGGTGTAAAGGGGCATGTTTGGAAGTATTTTAGAAGTTATAGTCAATGTTCAGATTTTTTTTTAATGTTCTAATAATTAACAACAAAGGAGCCCTTCAGACCCAAAAGATCAACCATTTGCTGAACTTGGAGATGGGCTCCAGACATAGCAGAGATAGTCCTTCTGTTGTGCTCCTACAGGTACTGTTTGTGGCATTGCAAGCAATAGCTTACCAACTCAAAATAAACTTGTTTTGCACCTACAACTCCTTATGTAATGGCAAACTAAGAAAATTATTCAAATTCAAAAAGATTTCTTTCACCTACAATCTGATATTTCTACTTGTTTTACAGATTTAAAAGCTTTTTCTATGTCTTTAACATTAATTTTGCACTGATGTTCCTCTTTTTAGGCTTGTTGACACTTCTTTTGATTCAAAGCAGATTTAAAAATGTGATCACCTATATTCATTCAAGATCCACAGCTATATAACTACTCTCTAATTAAACAAACAAACAAACAAACCCGCTCAAAACAAACAAACAAAAAAAATCCCCAAACAAATGAACCTTGAATACTTTAGACCTTCTAACCATATCATGTAAATAAAATAAATAACATCTCTTAACTCTTTTATAAACTAATTCCATTAGGATGGACCATATGAGTGATTTTAGAAATAAAAAAAAAGGGAAGCAAATCATATCTTTCTTTATCAAAGCATTGGAATTGCTAGCATACTGGAACTCCTTCTAACCTTACTGATATGTTTTGAGAGGGTAATCCAGATTAGTGTATGATATTGCATCATACACTAAAAAAACCAAAGAATAATCAGTCTGAAATTACTTTCTTAATTCTTGCTCTCTTTCTAGCTTTTACAGTGCTCATAGATGTGTCTTTTTTCACTTATTCTACAGCAAGTATTCCTTTAAAGGAAAGAAAAAATCCTAATTACCAGACCGTGCTAATGGAATATGTGACTCCTAATACAGAATTAATGTCTAAAGCTGTTGACATGATGCCAGATACAATAAAAGGGAGCAATTACAAAAAAAGTCACATTTTTAGATGATAACACCCCTAGACCATTAGTTTTAAGTATGGAACAACTTCCCATTTAAACACAGCTGATTTTAGCATATTACAGAATGCACTACATTTAGCATGGCTCTAATGTCGCTATGGTAACTGTTCTGGCTTAAATATAGCTGAATGTGTAGCTTCATTCCAAATTTTCCAATAATCCTTTAAACATTTCTTACAAAACTCCCCATAGCTTCTCCAGAATTTCATCAGTGATCCTGTACTAATCCTGCAGTGGTATCACTGATACCAGTACTGTTTATATTATCTTCACCCATGACATGGAGAGGGGGATAAAGGGCACCCTCAGCAAGTTTGCTGATGACACCAAAATGTGTGGTGACATTGACACACCTGAGGAATGGGATGCCATCCAGAGGTACCGGGACAAGCTTGAAAAGTGGGCCCATGGAAAACTCATGAGGGTGGGAAATGCCAAGTGTAAGGTGCTGCACCTGGGTCAGGACAACCCCTTGTGTCAATCCAGGCTGGGGGATGAACAGATTGAGATCAGCCCTGCCAAGAAGGGCTTGGGGGTGATGGCGGGTGAGAGGCTGGACATGAACTGACATTGTGTAGCCCCAAAAGCCAAATGTGTCCTGGGCTGCATCAAAAGCACCATAGCAAGCAGGGCAAAGGAGGGGATTCTGCCCCTCTGCTCTGCCCCTCTGAGAGCCCACCTGGAGTGCAACATTCAGCTGTGTCTCAGCATAGAAAAGACATGGACCTGTTCAACCAAGTACAGACGAGGGCCACAAAAATGGTTATGCTTGAACACTTTTCATATGAGGAAAGGCTGAGAGAATTGTGGCTGTTTCAGCCTGGAAAGAGGGGGCTCTGTGGAGATCTCATTTAAGCTTTTCAGCACTTAAAAGAGTACTTTATAAGAAAGAGAGGAACAGATTTTTTTTTAGCAGAACCTTGATAGGACAAAGAGTAATGATTTTAGAGGGTAGATTTAGACTACATATAAAGAAGACATTTTTTGACAGGGAGGGTGGAGAAACACTGGAAAAGGTTCCCCTGAGGTGGATGTCCATCCCCAGAAATATTCAACGTCAGGACTGAGGTACCTGATCCAGTTAAAGACGTCCTTGCTTACAGTAAAGAAGTATTACTAGATGATCTTTTAAGGTTCCTTCCAACCCGCATTATATTATGATTCTGTGATCTTCTGAACACACAATAAATCCAGGTTTTGGTTATCAGTGCTAAATAATGATCTCAAACATACAGAAAACAAGAAGAATGTTGAGATTGAATTCTAGGAGAAATAAAGTTCTTATTTTATCTCTGTTCCAATGTATAGCTGATCAATATCATATGAGATCAATGCAGAATGTATCCAATGCCTTCTGCTCATATTCTTCTTCATCTATTACCAGAAATCAAAAGCACAAATTTGTTGCAGTGTCTTGTAGCGTCCCTTACACAAAATCAAATGGATGTACTTTTATGTTCTATAGCAAAATTGCATTAGTTCTTCCCCTTCAAGATTTCAGCTTCCAAACCTTAGAAGCCTTAAAAAGAAAGCTTTGTCACTTATGATTGTTGTGCATGTGTGTGCATAAGTGAGAGGCAAGGGGGTACTTACACACTGTACTTCAGACACACATGAGCACTTAATTTGATACCAAACTGCACTGACTGTCATTAAACAAATTTGCTCATGTGGAAATCTAAGAGAGTAATCTTGTGATGATGTCTTTTCCTGATCTTAAAAAATTGAGAGCCAGACACAGTTAAGGGATAAAGGGTTTTTACATCGGTATTTAATAAGGATCCTTA
Source organism: Sinosuthora webbiana (assembly GCA_013397395.1). NCBI lineage: Eukaryota > Metazoa > Chordata > Aves > Passeriformes > Sylviidae > Sinosuthora > Sinosuthora webbiana. Next base: position 37,170 of record VXBN01004073.1, read on the forward strand.
TGGTGCACCGTTTCACCAAGGTGGAATGTGCCGAAATGCACACACACGATAGATTACATATACAGTTTTATAGACCTTACAAATTGTCATATCTAACAACGATTCCCCAATGGGAGGCCTGGATGAATGGCGTGATATTCCCCCATCCATGGAATTCCCCCTTGGATGGGCCAAATCTCCAGTTTACAGGATATGTTCTAGAAGGGACCTTGGTTTCCCAAGATAGTGTAGAGCTTTCTAGCCTCCTACTACAAGGCCTTTAGGATGTTTGGTCTCCTGGCCTAACAGAATACTAGGACTAGGCTAAGTTATCAGACTTAAGGAATTACAAGTATGCATGCTAATACTGAGGATACATAAAAGTTATATAAAAAGTATATAAAAGAAAAGGCAAAAAATCATCTTGGCATCAGTGACATAGATCAGCAAGTGTCTTTAAACCAAAGGTTTTACATAGTTGCCAAATATAGTTACCACATATTTTTATTGATAGATTTTCAAAAGATCAGATGCTAGCTAGAACTTAACAATTATTAACATATTGCACTGTCTAGCTGGTAATGACATCAAAATAACAGTGGGATGGCTTCCTATATCTAGAAAGGCATTCTGGAGATAATAACCATCAGTCATCTGTGAAAAGATCTACATTTTTCCATGCTAAATTTTATAGCAATGGTGCATATGTCAAGCACAAGACATTCGGAGAGATGAAAAGGATGAAAAACCTGCATATGTAGGCTGCAAAGAAATCATAATACAAACTGTTCCACAACTTAATCCATTCCCACAGGCAGAACTATCATCTTTTACTCAGTACGGAGAATGTAGATTTAGTATTAGAATTACTAATCCCTAATATTGCTAAGCAAACAGTTTAACATCAGCTAACATAAGATATATGTATATCCATATAGTAAGACTGAATTACAACCTGTTTAGAATGTCATCTATTTGCCGTCTATATATTCCTGTTTTACTCAGGCTGACCTTTGCTCACTACTTTCATTGCTGAAGTAGAATACCATAATAAGTCGTTCAAGACACAACATCAGAAAATGCTCTTATACCAAGTTCAAATACGTAACATGAATTAAATGCTCACTGATAAGATACCTTACAAATAAAACTCTGGCAGATGGAGGAAAATAAGAGGAAGGACAAAGATGTGGAAAGAAACAGAAGCAAACTATTTTTTTTTCAGTTCTGAAAGGTGAAAGGGACCAAAAAAAAAGTGTAAGAAATGGTCATTCTAAAAGGTAGGAAATATCTTAAATATCCTATGACATCTTTTCAGATAGGAACCAAAAAAAAAGAAAAACAGGAAGTGAGATCTTTACAAGATCTTTGACTTACCATATTGATGGTGCTTCTGTTCCACTGATCTCTAGGAAGTCATATCCTTCCTCTAACTGGAAGTCAGTAAAGACCAAAGCAATGGTGTCTCCTGGTTCAGCCAATATGGTCCAGGTGCAATCAGCATTATTCTCATACTCAGAAGGGAAGTGTGGACTTGAAATAATTCCACTTGTCCCACGTAGTGTCCCTCCACAAGCTCCTTCAGCTGATGAACAGAATATCAATTACTAATGGAGCTGCACTTCAAACAAGTGAAACACCATCTTTTTTTCTGCCTTGGCAAACCCAGCTCTTCTCTACCCACTTAGGTCCCATAAATATGTGCACACACAGAAATAAAATCTTATCCAAGCGAATGGAATGGAATATTTTGGAATATTTGGAATATCCAAGCGAATGGAATGGCCTTTAAGCAGCAGAGGTTTTTGGTTTGGGTTTACTGACTTTTTTTCCTTGTTGGTGTCACTTCAGCACCAGGCCAAACAAGAATGAAGGTTAGCAAGGACACCTATTATGAGCTGATTTGGAGAACATGGCTCTGCGAATGTGTGCACAGAAAAAGCCTAAAAAAGAACTGGGCACAAATCACAAAAATGCAGTTAGACTCTTTCTGATACAAATTTAAAAATATTGAACCATTATTTTCTTTCACTTATTTCTTATAAAAAAAAAGAACCTGCAGGAAAAATATTCGTATAGATTTAAATGCTGTCCTAAACTAGGAAGCATTAATAACATTGTACTTTCCTTTCTCATTTTTTTTTTGTTCTGAATCACGATGTTTACAGATGACAAATGAATTCAGAAGGTTTTGCTGCCAGATGGACCTTCCAAGGTTCATGCATCATCAGTTAGTAACATATTTTCAATGACTATTAACATTCTTTTTATATGAAAAGCATAGGAATTTTTTCCTAAATCTTGAATGTTAGTTAATGTTTTGCCAAAGGATTTAGCAAATGTCTTGTATTTTCCTTGTTCAGTAAGATTCCATTGAAAGCTTTAAAAACTTGCTGATTATCAGCAGTATCTGATATTAAAACATATGTTTAAGAACTCCCAAGAAAATATTTCATCCATACAATTCATTGACATAAGAAACTAAAAATTCATCAGGTGGCTTTTGCTGTTTGATAATGTGGCTATGAAAGCCAAAGCAATAATAATCAAAAATATTTCTGCATAGGAGAAGGATCAGAAGAAAAGCATTTTATTTTTATCTGTTTTATCATCTTTACTTACTGCTACTATGATTAGGTATTATTTGCATACTATAAGTGCATGTGGAGATTCAAAAACACATACCTTGACAAAGTGCACAACACAAGGAACTTAAAGCTTAATTAGGATAATAACTGAATAGCTAATTAAGACAACAGAAAAGGGTAGGAGTAGAGCTGCTCTTCTCAATCATAATTGAAAGCCTGTCAGTGAAAATGTGTTTTCAAGGAAGATTTGAAGGAAAAAAGGATTCATGAATCAAAGGAAGAAGAATACTGGGTCTGGACATTAGAAAAAGGAGACTATTAAAAGGGGCTAAATGGCCAATAAGCGACTGAAATAAAAGGAAGAATTGCAAGAAAGGCAGAAACAGAATAATTTCTTTAATGTTTAAGTAATGTATAGAGCATTAATTTGACTAAAAAGAAGAGAGAAAGCTGCTGAATGGCTCAAACACGTATCTCTCTTTACGCTTCTACATGCAAAGTAAATTTTGACATACACAAATGTACCATAACCTTGGCTATCAACACCTTATTGATTTAATTTCTTGGCACACAAATTTTTCAAAGGAGGTCTTTTCAATAAATTTCATATCTTACTTTCTAGACCCTGATATTTATGAGTGTTTGTTCCTTTTTAAAATGAAGGAATAGAGCTAGAATAGATAGTCTTTCCTAAAAGATTTCTTTTTGTTGGTGAAATCAGGCCATTTCTGTGATTCCTTCCTCAATTTCTGGCTTTTTATACAGTGCATATTGAAAGGGCCATTGTGCCTCTGAGGAATGAAAGGGGGAAAGGAAGTGAAAATTAAAGAACCACAGATAAAGCTGAGAATCAGAGTAAATTTTCCTGGTGCATAATACATTCAAAGATTAAAATAATTTGCAAACTAATGTAAATCTATACTAAATCATAAAGGAGAATTTTTTTTTACTGAATTCTATCTAAAACTACTCTTTTTTTTCCCCAGTGTTTGTGTGTGTGTGTTTGTTGTGATGGTGGTGGTGGTTTTCCTTTTTTTTTTTTTT
>VXBN01004073.1:40792-219896 GCA_013397395.1 Sinosuthora webbiana
TTTTTTAATAACTTTCTAGTACTTCATTTCAGATCATCATCCAACCCAGAAAAGAAAAACAAATTAACTTCATACATCCTGTACCTGCATTTTTAAGTTTCAGTTTCAAACACAACAGCTCCACCTGTACTCTTGAAAGCCAGCAAGCAGACTTTTCCTATTCAGGGTAACCAGCAAGATGAGCAAAATCCTAAGTCAGCCATATCACTTTGGTACTAGCTGCTGCTGTTAAATTTTTTTATGACAGCATCCTCAGTTATACCATCTCCCACTGTGTTCATACTGACATTAAGTAACATTCATGTAGTAAATACAATACTCCTCACTGTTCCTGCTACAGGGCCCTTGAATAATCTTTGAGCTCTAAAGATCAGAATTTTACAGTTGAAGCATAGTTCATTATTACTGGAAACCACATGCAAAAATCTTAATTTATATGTTGTGCATTACAATGAGAGTCAAAGGAACTCAGACCACTGCAGCCCAAAGGAATGCATAGCCCTTTAATCTATTTACAACACCATTCTGAAGAGGTTTGCAAGCAGTCAAGCTAACACAGAAATAGAAAGAGAACATTAGTCAGCTAGATAAGACCACAGAAAGCAGGCTGAACCAGAGAGTATTTGCTCTCTGATAGATGTGGATGTTCTTGGGGAATTTCCTTCATCACAATAGGCACTCAGGCTAAGGCAATCAGACTGTTGAATAGTGAAGCATAACACATTGCTGAAGTGAGTGCAGGCAGGCAGGTGGCTGCACTGCTCAGAGGGTAAGACACAAACTCTCTGGTGTTACACTGCAGGTCCTCGGGCAAGTTGGTCTCCTTGGACTGATCATCATTTTTGGCCAAGACCTTCTCTATGTCATGCTTTTGAGAGAGTTAGTTTGAGAAAGTTAGTGCTCAGGAATCTTAGTGCATCACTGTGCTTGCAGTAATTTGATGGCAGATAGTGCCTGAGGCTTCACAAATTCAAACTCTATGTGAGTTACAAATTGCATTTTAAAATGTGTAAGTAATTAATTCCAAACACTTATGGTTATTTTCAAGTTGTAAGCAACTGCACAAAGTGCTGTTTGTATCAGCATAAATGACTACTTGAAGTATAAAGCTACAAACATTTGGATCTCTCAGTAGTCAGGAATTAAGTGCTCTGAATTTAGAGAATATGCATCTCATATAAAGTGCACATGCAAAAACATACGGCTGGCACCACTTGACAAAAAATATGTATACTGTATAGATGTGTAGCTTAGCTAAAACAGATAAACATATCCATCAAGTTTATGTATGCAAAAAATCAAAAGTACCACTATGGAAGTCAATGGAAAACCTTTCATTTTTCTTTAAGATAGAAAGAGTAATTTCACCAAAAATAATAATCTGACAATTTCAGTAAGCTGTGTTTTGCATAAATGAATATTGCTGCAAGTGAGATGCAAGCCTTGATGAGCAGATAGCCAAGGATGAAGTAAGAACAAAACCAGTATCTTAGAAAACTTCCTTTGAATTGGTTTAGGTATCTTTTGAACATTCAGTCATTTTTACAGGACTTTTCTCTCCTCACCACAGAAACGCTTTTCAGAGTGCAATGTTCTGTATTCTAGATGCCTTTTTTAATGCATCATATAATAAAATGCTTAGGCAAATAAAATAACATTTATTGCATTGTAAAAGAAGACAAAGCAAAAAACCTTAAGACTAACATAACCTATCAACATTTACTTAGAATCTTTCAAAATTAATTTAGAACTTGAATTCAAGTGTTTGAACTGGCTTTTCCACTTGAAGATTTATTGAAAGCTCTTCATGCGATAAATCACATTACTACAATCCTCTTGGAACATAAATGATAAAAACACATTGTGGTGATTTAAAGTACAAAATTCATAGTAATAAAGTTTTTTCTTATTATGTAATTATTAGTAATTTCCTCATCTACCACTACCAAAAGCATAGGTGCAATTAAAATCTTGAGTGATATTTTATGAATTGTCATCAAATGACATACTGTCATTTTGAGTCACATTTTATAAGTCTTATCAATTAAAGAAAATTGCAGTTTTGGAGGGTTCTAAATGAACCATGGGCCTAAATTATTTAGCAAGCTCTATTAAAAACTTGTCTGAAATAGTTGTTTCTTTATCGAGGTTGCAGAGCACATCCATGTAGAAAGATCTGGGGGTTTGGGTTGATGGCAAGTTGATTGTGAGTCAGCAGGGCCCTGGCAGCCAGGAGGGCCAGCTGTGGTCTGGTGAGCATCAGGCACAGCACTGCCAGCTGGGCAAGGGTGACTGTCCCACCCTGCTTAGCTCTGGAATGGCTCCACCTCAGGTACTGTGAGCACTTCTGGACATCTCAATATACACAGGACATCAAACTATTGGAGTGTGCGCAGAGGCGGTCTTGAGGGCAAGACTTCGGAGGGGTGGCTGAGGTCCCTTGGCTTGCTCAGCCTGGGAAGGCTGTGGGATGGCCTCATGAAAGTCTGCACCTTACTCCAGAGAGGGAGATGCTGATCTCTGCCTGGGGGGGGACCATCAACAGGACACAAGGGAACAGAGTGAATCTGTGTCAGAGGAAGCTCAGATTGGACATTAGGAGAAGGTTCTTCACTGGAACACCAGCCAGTCACTGGCTCAGGCTCCCCAGGGAAATGGTCATGGTACAGGCCTGTTGGAGATCAAGTAGCATTGCAATGTTGCTCTTTCTTAGCCATGTGGTTTAATTTTAGGCTTTCAGGGAGTTGGAGTCAAGGATCCTCATGGCTCCCTTCCAACTTGACATATTCTATGATTCTAAGATTTATTGAATTCTTTATTAAATGGCATTTTTCTGTACTTTGTGAGAAAGTAGATAATTGTACTTCATTTAAAAAAAAATCTTCAGTACAGAGAATATATCTATGAAATGATGAATGATTACTTTCACGAACACATGCTCTGTATATTTTCAAAAAGGTTAGTACGAGGAGTTTGGTAATACCTTTTTTTAAAATAGGACTTTAAAATTACCATTTTAAAAATATCTTACTGACAAAAACAAAAACAAGCCACAGTATATCAATGAAAAGTTTAAAAATAAATTTTAGTGTGTCATTGCCAACTGTCAAGCTTCTAAACTGCAGATTCAGAATGACCAAACACATCACAAAGTGTTAAAATATTATAGCATTCATTATGTGTTCATCTGATAGCTCATCCATCTAATTTAATTCCAACAGGCAGACAACTATTTAACCATCAAAACATACATCTCTGCTTCCTTATCTTCTTTACTATTTTAGGTTTTTAAAGACTTTATTTTGAATAGGTAAAAGCCAACACCTCTGCTTCTTTTCTGTGTTACAAAAAATAGAAACTTGCTAGAAATTGCTTGGGTTTTTTTCTATAATCACTTGAATCCAGATGTACTGCATCTCAGCTAAATGCTGTAATCAGTTTGACTCCCTTTCTCAATTTCTTCTCTTGCTGTTGATCAACTTCACATAAATTAAATACTCATTAGACCATGCATCTAAGATTAATTTTATTTCTATCTACATGGTTGTCAAAGGGCACTTCAAAATAATTTGGATTGCTCTCTAAGTAGAATTTGGGGAGGGGGGGTTGGTTAAAATCTCAGAAATTATTGTGGTTCAGCAAAACAGAATCTATTTTACATATATTAAATAATCATATTTCTCACATGAAGCTGGTAGTATTTACAAAATAAACACACAAATTTTTGCAATTTGTTTAGGGACCTATGGGCAACCATTCCAGCTGCAGCCCTACTTTGAACATTTTAGCTTTGAGATTCCAGTGAGCTTGATCTAAGTAGACCCCACTGGGGTGATTCCACAGCTTTGGGCCCTGAGAATACTGGACTCAGATGGGTAATCTTGCACTGGCTGTTTTTATTTTGTAAATATTTTGCTTTATTTAGTAACCTTTAATTTTTTTTTCTATCATTTTGGTTTGCTATATTATAAAGACCTATTTCCTCTCTATCCACTCTGGACAGGACATCTGATCTATTAGTCAAAAAAGTTACATACTTCAAATAATACAGAAATAGCGATGGACTAATTATTTATTATGCCATTTTCCTGGCAGAAAAGTTCATTTATTAATTGATAGTTTGTACTTAAGAAAACTTAAAATCAAAACCCCCTCTCTAACAAATTTTTAATGCAAAAACATGGTTTTAAGAGAAGAGAGTTAAATTAAGAAGTTCAAATATTAATCAGCAGTAATCTCATACTCTCTCTCCCAAAAAATAGAAGATCAGTCTTCAGGATATCTTGTAAATATTATCTTCTTCTCCAGTTAAGTATCCTAAACTGTTTTCCAGTGATATGGTTATCCTTCACTTGGGAATATGCTTATGAAGCTGATAATGATCCCTTAAAGTAGTAGTCTACAACAAATAAACAGTAAAGTCCTAATTTTAAAGCAAAAAGAGAAAAGGCTGAATTCTTTGAGACCAAATTAAGAATTGTTAAAAATTTCAGGGTTTGGTTTTTTTTTTTAATAGGAAATTTATTCTAGCTATTCTCAGAACTCTATGGGCATTTATCAAATCCTTCATATTTTTATGACTGTCTCTGAGGTTTGTTTTTCACTTTTTAATAAATGAATCTCTGCCTGATCTTAACTTTGCCCATATTGCTTATGGTCAGGCTGAAGGTGTTGGTTTTTTGTTTTGTTTTTGTGTGTGTGTTTTTTTTTTTTTTTTGTTTTTTTTTATTTTTTTGTTTTTTTTTTTTTTTTTTGGGGGTTTTTTGTTTGTTTTTTGTTGTTTTGTTTCAGTTTTTTGTTTTGTTTTTTGTTTTGTTTTGGTTTTTTTTTATTTCTCATTCTTTGACTTTACTGCATCATTCTGGATACCTCTGCTATGTTTTCATTGTGCTGGTCATCTCATTTTTTCACTTGTTCTCAGCTTCCAGGCCCCTTATTTCACAGATCAAGGTTTGACCTGTCATCTTTTCATTTTTTATCAGGTCCCTCCATACCTACTGACACATGGTAGAACCAGAACATCTAAAGATAGATACACATGTGTGTAAATACATATATATATACACACACATAAAGATATATAAAACTACTTGTATCGGTGTCCTTAAATCTCTTGAGTGTGATCTACTAGTTCTTCACTAGCTTGTAAGAAATTACACAGTATCTGCTTTCCTGATACACTACTATGACTTCTTATTTGATTAGGTAAAATGAGGTCTTTTTCTAAATTTCATCTCAATGTTAATACTGCCCCAAATCAGATTATTCTGGAAGTGAACAAAATTGCTCAGATGGGAATCTACTATGTCACTCTAAAAATTAGGGACTATAGAAAATCTCATTTTATCATATAATGTAACATCAATAAGCAAAATTATTGGAAAATGTTCTTTTTATTTTCCTTTTTTTTTAATTGTAAACATGGATAAATATGGGATCAGGATGTCTTTTTCTCCTCCTTAAACTTATAAAACAGTACTTATCTAAACATCAGAGGCTGAGAAGAAATTAAAACAGAATTGCTTGCTACCTCAGAAGGTATGGATAACAACAAAACCATCAATTTCTGTTTGCTATTGTTTTTTTCAAAAACATCAGCTCTGCATCTCTCTATTCAGTTTATTATTCTCTAAGTGAACCACGGACTCTTTTTCCTTTCAGCCTTTATCAAGGAATATCTTTTTTGATTTTAGATATATAAAAATATATGTGTTTGTGTGTGTGTTTATGTAAAAATATATATTTTAACAACAATATTTCTCCAACAGTAGTTCTTTAATCTGAAACCTGATTAATTATTACTTATTCTTTTTGGACTCTTCTGACATAGGATTTTTTTTCTTTATTGTCTTCTTTATTTTCCCTCCAACAGATGGATATGTTTTTAATGATAATATATTATATATTCTTCCCTTCACAGCTATTTTTATTGTGAGAAAAAGCTTACCATTGTAATATCACTAATCCAATTTGTATTCCTAATGTTTGCTTCATAAAAATCTTGACTCATGCAACTATAATCAACTAGGGATTCTCAAAATTACTGAGAATTGAGAACCTAATTATAAAAAGTTCATTTAGAAGTAGTCAGATATCATAAATCAGCTGTTAGTGGAACTACTGAAGAGAATGAAATTAACTTCCAAAATGTTTCAGAATAGCACTGCACAGTATTTCAACTTCAAGACAAAGAAGGCAAATGGTGATACTATTATGGTAGCTGAGATTGAGACAACAAAGAACTTTTCAATTCTCAGGACAAAACCCCCATATTAACAGCATACAGGTTGGCCAATGATTCGCTCTGAATATTTTTGTAAGTATATAAAAGTATAATTTGTAAATATATTTGTATATACCTATACAATTTTTTTTGCTATGTTTTACTAAAAGGACAAAAAAAGCCAAAACCAAACATCTAAGATCAGAGACTGAATGGTCAGAAAATTTTTGTCTCTTTCTGCTTTGAAGCACTAGTAAAAGAAATCTCTGTTGAGAACTGATTGAAATCAAATACAAAAAACAGATCTGGCTAAAATTTTTTTAGGCTTTTTGATTATTAACCCTTGCATTTCTTTTGGAGCACAGAGAAGTATGAAATATTTCTTTGCTGTGAGGAATTACAATATAAGAGCCCTCAAGGTTCCACAAGTAACCATTACTGGATAAAACAACTGCCCTTTGTTGCTCATGCACATGGGTACCAATAATAGGGAGTGGCAGGAGTAGCAGAAAAGGGTATACACAGGGCATGAGAACAGGCTGAAGAGCGCAGGAGATCAGAGGGGTTCTCCTTAATACAAGGGGGAAAGTCAGGTAGGAGTATCAGATTCCAGCAGAACAGCACTTTACTAAGGAGCTGGGGCAGGGCCACAGGGCTTTGACCTCTCTGACCACAGGGTCCTCTTCAAAGAATGAGGATCTATCTGTCTGTCTCTGGAGTGTCACTGCTTGAGTTATTACAGTTTTAAATGGTGTCAATTTTTAGACAGTACATTAGTACACTTTAATTTAGGGGGGAAAAAGAACCTCAAAATAAATTTATTTAATCTGCTGTTTGTATTTAAAAGATATTTAATGTCTTCATTTTTTACCTCTGCAAAAAGGAACTGGAAAATCCCACGATGCACCATTCCCAGGACTCACAATACATGTCAACATTGCATGGCCTTCTAGGATGTAACCAGAGATACAGCTATATCGGATTTTATCTCCAATGTTGAACCTGGTTCCATGAAGTACTCCTTTAGGTATTTCTCCTGGGTTGCCACATGTATGACTAGGTAATACTGAAAAAGAATGAAATACATGACAGTTCAAATTTGCAGAATGAAATAATAATACTTTTCCAAAAATACTATAATTAACTATTTGGCTTTGGGGTTTTTGTTTTGTTGTGTTTTTTTTTTGTTTGTGGGTTTTTGTTCTTCTTCTTTTTTTCTGTTTTGTTTTTGTTTTTAACATGATTCCTTACAGAAATAAGGTGAAATTGGGTCATGGAATCTACTTGTGCAAAACATTTCAGTTTTTAATAGATGTCATAATTTTCAAAGCTGATTTCAAACTCAGTTCTTGGTTTAACAATCCTTCAATGAAGCTCTTTACAGATCTATTTTCAAACAGTGTCCTACATGTCTTGCTGCTTTTCTTTGAATGGAGTGAAAGAAGTTTTTATTTAATTCTACCTTGTAAATATTGCAAAGATATTCATACAACCATCCATAATTATGGATGCAGGCAGTAGAAAGCCCTTTATGTACAGTTTTCATTTAGGTGATGAAATAGCAGTTTAATAGAATCCAATAATTAACTGTTCTCTGACAGTACATTAAAGCCTGAAGTATATTAAAAAAGTTTGTTTTTCATCCTGGTTTCACATTAGTTCAGGTTCTGGAAAATAAATTAAGTCAATATTTGTTAAAAGAAACAGAAAATACGAAGGGAACTAAGCAGTTACATTGGGAAAATATGAATGGACACATTTTCTTCTTTTTTATTGCAGAAGCTTAATTAATATTTTTTAATATTAGTTATTTGAAAGAGGTCGTCTGCAAAAGTTATCATCTTAAAGATGATACTCCTCCACCTACAAAAAAACAAAAATGTGTGTAGGGGAGAAGGAAAATGGAATTGGTTTTGTTCTCAAACTTCTTTGAAAGTTTTAATGGCACACCATTCTTTTAGCTGAAGTAGTACAAATTGAAATGCTTTCATTTCCCTTAGAGAAAAAAACAAATAAGTGCAGGGAGCTAAAATGTGTCATGAACAGAGCACAGAAGATAAACGTGCATCAAAGAAATGGTGGTCTGAAAAGCTCATGTATAATTCAGGTATAGTTTCGGAAACCACATGTTTGATGAACAAATCCTTCCACCCCATACTTCCTCTTTTTCCTTATGCTACCCATCTGCAGAATCAACATAACCATGCCAACCTCTAACCTGCATGTTGAGAGGGTTAATTACTCAATACAAGCATATCCTCAGAATGTTTTTAAAGCGTTATATCAATATATCAATGATAATTATGCGCCATTATATATACCATGTAAGTTCAATTAGTGAATGCACGCCCTTAATTCATTACTCAGTTAGTCACAGTAGCATTTAAATAATAGTAATTGCACTTAATTTACAAGCCAAGTTATATAAAAAATTTTGAAAAGGTCAAGAAACATAAAGATAAAAAAATTAGAAGAGAAAACACTTTCACTTACAATATAATTTTATTATAAAAATACGAAAATATTCTATAAATGTTAGCAAGGAAACAAAAATCACCTAAGACTCTAATGAATGATGAGTTAGACATATGTTCTATTCATTGCTGATCAAAGATCTAAGATTTCTTGAATTAAGGAAACTAATTAAGGTTGTTTGTAAATAGCTACCAAAGGTAGACGCAAACATTATGATACCTGGTTTATTTTGCACTGTTTCAGCAGGTTTAGCAGAATAAGATATGTCTTAGGATGTGCTCACTCACATTGTTAAAAAAGTCTCTGCTTGATTCACATACATGAGAAAGATTACATATAAATTTAAGTGCTTACATAAAAAAGACATAGGAATAATTGGAATAAAATAAAGATACTGATTTGTATTCCAAAAAGCTGAAAACAATGACCTTTTATAAACTACAGAGTATATTGCTAAATGTTATTACATGATTTTAGGACTACAGAAAATGCTACCTCTCTCTTTTCAAATTTTCCCCTTTTTGCTGCCTTAGTCATGACAGGTTAACACAGGTATTTGTTCAGTGAAAGCCAAACAAATAAAAATTTGTTACCCCCTTTGATACAGGAGAATATCTGGATTTGAGACAAAAAGTTCTTTATGTTATTTTGTAACCAAAACATTTTTACAAACAACTGTAAATGGAAGTACTTTCATGGAAAGATCTGATGCATGCAGAAAAAATGTATACAATCCAAAAGCCAGCTTCTATTTTTTGTAAGAGGGTGTTCTAAAAGAAAAAAAAATGCATTTTTCAAAGCTAGTATGAATTCTGATAAAATGCATTCTCAAGGAAACACATCACAGAAAATCTACATCTGCCGTGTAAATAACAACTGTCATTCGCTAACTGTTGAAACTGTATTGCGGCAAGTCAGTCTTGTATCTCTGTAAAGTCTCCTACAATGTTTACCTGCATCTTCTTAACCAATACCTCTGTCAAGACCTCCAGATAAAATGGTACTTGGCATCCTGAAACTGGCATGCACTTTTCCACAACATCCTAAAGCTCAGTAAAAAATGAGTGATCTGAGAACGACAGCCATACTCAATAATACATGTAATAGCTCACAGGACTTCACTTTTCAAGATCAAGCATTCAACTACATTATTTATGTGCTTTTCTAAAACTTTGACTGAAGTATATTGAGATAGACAGAGTTTCATCTGCACTGTTTCTAGTCTAGACCTAAGATGAATTTGCCTTTGAAGGTTCCTAACAGTGAACAAAATAGTTTAATATTTGGTTTATGAATATTCTAGCTGACCAAAGCTATCATATGCATCCATCAAGCTTTAAATTCATTGCCAAATTTTCAGTAAAAGACCCATATTTTTCTATAGTTATTGAGGTCTACTGTCAATAAGATTGCAGTCACAGCCTCTTGACTCATTAAATAGTTTGATGTTTGCTGCATATTGAGAACTATTACAAACTATAATACACTGAAGCATTTAAGATAATGGATTTTTTTATATAGAACTAAAGTTAGAGTGCTCTCACCATGCTTCATGTCCTTTTTTTTTCACCCAAGTCCTTTCCAACTTTGGGGGAAAAAAAAGTAATTACAGTGCTTGAAGAAGAATCTGTATAGTCTTGGTATTTAGTGTTAGCAAAAATATGCACAGTGGGATAGACAAGGATGTCTTTCTCCAATTTCCTCCTCAAGTGGAGTCTATATTCACCATTCTGACTGACATAAAAACCCCTATAGACTTCACTTCCTAGCAATGATCCATCTGTAGCACTGCTTATTAATTAAGATTTTTTCATTAAATCAAATCAAAATATAGGCCTTCCTCATACATTACCTCTATCTTCCTGGACATAAGAAATTTTTAACTAATGCATGTGATCAAAATCCATTATGAAAAAATAAAAAAAAAAAAGAGAGAGAGAGAGAGAAGCTCTAAAATGCCAAAGGTTTAACTTCCTGTTCAACCTAGCTATCATGCTAATTATTTTTTTCAGAAATCATTCAAAACATTACAACCTATATGCTAAAATGTAATGCTAATATTTGTTATGAGACAGAAGCAAAAGGCTACAACATAGCAGGACTGAAAAAAAGTAGAAAAATGGCAGCCTGCTGATATGTGAATTTTCAATTAAAGGTTATTAAATAAACTCATATTTAACAAATTACTCATTCTTAAGTGGTGTGTATCAGAATATTTATTTATACATCCTTTTCAAGACTTTTTCTAAGGCTAAACTGTCTATTTATTTGCAACACAGACCACTTGAAAGAATATTGACGCCTTAAACATAGTGATCCTTTGCTTTCAACTATGAAGAGTTTCCTTCATTTTTTTCAATATATTAGACTACATAATCTACCTCTTTCTGATTTATTATAACAGAGAAACCACCTAAAATTAAACAACAGTGGTTGATAAGGAAAGAAAACCAAACCAAAATATAAACGGTAGCTGCTACTGGACTGAATAAACTCTTGAAGGACTATTTCAGCCAAGTTTTCTTACTACGGTCTCCACACTAGAATGCAAGAGTGTTTAAATATGCAATAAGCAATGCCTAAAGTTTTTCATGTGTTCAAGCAGTGCCACTGCCGATGCCACTTCATGGCATCATAGTACCAGCCATGTAATGTCCTGATTTGAAAAGATTTTTTTCTATTTTGGTTTAAGAAGTTGAGGTAAAAAAAGATACGTTCTGATAAATCCTGAAGGATTTGAGGTCTCTGGCAGCCCAATTCCTATTAATTGTTACATAAATAAGGCATCTGGATTTGAAAGCAGTTATGAAAGTATGAAAATTAACTTCCCGACTTTTGCTGAAGTTAGTAATCAGAGGCTCAATTTGACAATATTTTTCAGGAGAAATAACAGATTTCTTTTTTTTTTCTCAGATGTCACAATCATCAACTATATTGCAAAGATTGCCTAGAGGCCTTAGCAGCAAAAAGCTCAAACTGCTTATGTCAGTTAAAATTATGTCAGTTTCACCCTTCCATGAACCAGTTGCTCAGCTTATATAGGCCACACACAGTAGCTGGAACTTGACAGCAACAATTCAGAAAGCAGCTTAATGCCAATTAGGAAAAATAGGAAGGGGAAACAAGAAAGAAAAGGAGCTAAGTAAATGTTTTTCCTCCATTTATTTCAATATCTTTACCTGGCTTTACAAGTATATATTACATTTGCTATTTTTCCTGTTGTTACTGAAAGAGCTGCAAAAGTTTTCCATGTTGCACTTAAGTTGAGCCAAACGTAAACTTGCTGACCTTTTGCTGTTCCATAGTCCCTCTGCTACAGTTCCCTGAGTATTTTCTAACATTACCTTAAATTGGTGGTCACAGACAAAACTACACACAAAGAAAAAGTGTAAGTTAGGAGGAAGTGAGATAGTCCTCTGATACCAATGACAGCTTTGGAATTACACGACTGGCAGGGACTTCAAAAGCTCTGTGGAGAAAATCAGGGTTTTAGAAAATTTCAGGGCGTATGTCAAGATGTTCAGTAGATGTGAGGCACAGCCCATGATACCCTGTCCACATGGCTACAGCAGGAGTTGCATTTTGCTATTTCATGCATATATAGAAGGCATAAATTCAACTGTATTTACAGTTACAGAAGAAGAAAACAGTTTTTGAGGAAGGTAATTACTCATAAAAACAGAACACAATAAGCTCACAAATAGGAGATTAAAAAAGCTAAATTTTCTAGCAAGAATGGCAGTGAAACTGAAGTCCCTACTCAGCAAACTGAATATCTTTTCCAAGTTTTAATTTTCAGTTCAACATTAGACTGGAAGAGCTAACGTTGAGTCGCTAATGGTAAATTATGCACAGAATTTTCACCTTTATTCACTTCAAAATGAAATGAGGAAATTTTTCTCAACTCCAGAGTTACAAATAATCATGATCAGCATCTACTACTAGAAGGGTAGTACCAAACTGTCATTTGCACATGTGCACATACACACACCCACACAGACACAACTAACCTGTGAAAGTTTTAGTCTGCAAGTTATCTAATATCAAATTTACATACTTATTAAAAACTATTTAATCAAAAATTAATGGACTTTGCTAGGTTTACTCTAGGGGAAGGAAGAGTTCAATCATAGAAAAAAAAAAATATGAAGTGCAAGTTCATGGAATACCTGATAATTAAGCCATATTTACACTACAAGGTGTCAAATGCAATGTTGAAGGGTCTACATGGCACAGTTATGTACCTATTATAGCATTCAACATGGTCCTCTATTTATCTGCTGGCAACCTTTTAGTTCACACTGTCTTTGTAGGGCCTACTTGCAATTTTTTTTTATTAAAATAATCCAAACAAAACAAAAACCCACCCAGTCTATTGGGAGACAGAAATAAAGCTGTTATGTTTATATTTGCTATCTTATTTTTATACAGTCCCAAGATCAGAAGAAATTTCTCTCCTGTTACATGCTAGTTTCTGTACTTTTGCACACATGAACCATTGCAAAATTGCTAAATAAAAGGCCTAAACTGCACCACTTTTGAAAGATACAACTTTCTTGTTTTACAAGCATTTACCAAACTGTGTTTCTCCATCTCTAAGGATGTGCAAACTTGTATTCGATTGAAAGCTATGAAAATCATTTAGGAGTATACAGCACCTTTAAACTTTAATACATCTTTCGCATTAAGATTGATATTTTAATTTTCTTTTGCAGGTAATAACCAAAGATTGATGGATTTTATTTTTAGTGTGTTCACTTTTATTATGTAATAAATGTCTTGCTGTTGGTTATAAGATCATAAAAGTCAATATCATACAAACAATGCCAGAAAACTCTCAAGTGCAAAGGCAATCTGAAGTTAGAGCTGAAACTTTCCATTTCCTCAAGCTTATTTTGCCTCAGACTTTCTTGTGACTTGCTACTCACTTTCCTAAGTAAACTGAGATCAGCAAGCAGTATTCTGAGTTTTTAGATCTCTCTTGAAAGAGGAGAACAAGTAGAGCATGACACTCCAGGCCAAGGCTGTACAAAGTATTTGCGGCTGTGCAAAATTTATAAACAGAAATTCTGCCAGCAATCAGAAATCAAAAGTAATTAGTAATTTTCTTTAAAATATCAAAATAATGCCCTTCCATCTCCTCTAAAATGTTCAGTGTATTTTATGGTGTCTTCCAGTTTGTCAGTACAATTATGAGAAATATGCACAGTATCTGCCCTTTGCATTCTGAGAAAGACCTTCTAGCAAAGAAATAACTCCTGTCTTCTCACTTTTCCTTCCACAACATTCAATTTCTAAACTGCCAACAACAAAAATTTAATTGGAAGACTACCTCTAGTTCATCACCTCATGTATGATAACAAATAAATTCAATAAAATATTTTTTTTAACCTGACCACTTTTGAGGATCCCATTTGACAAAAGACTTACATTCATTTTTAAAAAAATAGTCCATCCTATCCTTGAAATCTCTGGGGCCATGAGGGTAAAAACAATATTTCTGTGCGTTAAAAGAGGAACTTATCAAGCAAAAGGATAAGTACAAGAAACTGTTATGACCTTATGTGAAGACTCACATACAAATCTGATTACCCATGTTCAAATTAGAGTAATTGAATATGAATCAAATGCAGAGCAAGACTCCTTAAGTGATGAAGAGCTAAAAAGCTTTTAAGAGGATACTGGAAGGTTTTTACAAGCCACAATCTGAGAAATGAAGATTAAAATGCAGTCACTATGAAGATACTGGAAGGCAAACACCAGGTCATAAGAAATATTGTAACCATTTCTGAAAGCAAGGTTAGGAAAAAAAGGGAGAACACATCACAATTACAAGCAGGTTCAAAATGAGATGCATTCTTAGTGGAAAAATAAACTACTGGGTAGTTTCCATGCAGTCATATGGAGAGAGGAGAATGGGGGTAGTGTAACTAGTCTGAAGCTGACCTAAATTTTAAAATAGTTTTAAATAACAGTTACTCCCTGTATATTAAAGAGCCTCATCAATAAATAAAGAAGCTTCCTCATTTAGCTGACATAACTGAAGACAAAAGGTCTAAAAGGCCCACTTGCAGATGTCCTGTCCTGTCAGCCTGCCAAGACACAGGTGTTTGGGCCTGACAACTGAGATGCTTAAAATTGAATTTGACAGAGAATAAGGAAGTTAATTGACTTCTCTCTTTACATGGAAAGGCACATTTATTTAAAGATGGAAGACAGGAATGTACCAAGTTTATCTTGGTATACTGACACAATGAAAGAAAATATATTGCACAATAAAGATTTTTTTATATTCTTCTTACTATTAAAAATGCAGTGGGTTTAAAAAGATTTACATATATCTTATGCAAGTATAATAAATTTTACACATCTAGCAATTTGAAGACTATTTTTTCTTTTTTTTTTTTTCCCTTGGAATCTCTTGACACATGAATCTGTTTGAGAATTATATACAAAGACAAAAGAAAAAGATCACACTTCCTGAGGGCAAGACAAGAAGATACATACTACAACTGTACAGAAGAATTGTGAATAAAAACTGTTGGAAAGAGATTTCACGATATTCTCTTTATTGCTCTCAACACTCTCTGCAATGACTGTTGCTACTAAATAAAATTGGATTTTGAATTATTAAGACCTGCCATATAAGGAAAGGACCGTAATTTTAAGAGAATAAGACATGAGCTTACTCTTCTTTAAGTTTTAAAGTTGCAATAATATTGTATACAAATCTTGTAGATACACTCCAAATGATGCTTGTTAAATAAAATCAAAATTCTTTATGTTTAAGCAAAATACATTCAAGAAGAAAAAAATCTTTAAATCTGAACAGATAAAGCTTAATGCAAAGTATCTAGTCTCCTGTATTATCTGATAAATACAAACTGCAGGACTCATATGTACCACATTTCTGTTCTCAAGCCTAACTACTTAGAGGTCAGGGAAAAATCTCACAGGGCTGAGAGACAAGAAAAGAAGCAGTGGCAGATTAAATTTGGAAAATAACAGTTTCAGTAATAGATACGCTACTGATGATTTAATAGAGGCTTATCTTCAGCTAACACCAGCTTGCCATCATACCTGCAGACCCTTATTACTAGTTAAAGTAAGGCAATAGTCTCTTTCTCTCTCTCTTTCTTTCTCTCTTTCTTTCTTTCTTGTTGGACTGTGGACTCTCACAAGCTTTCCAGAACTATTCTCTTTATGCTTAACACTTTCATAAGTGGAACTCTACTGCCCCCAGAGACTTGAAACTTTATCTTGATAACAGACAATCATGAGGCAAATTTTTAGGAGGAATTCAATATGGCATACAAGCCCCCTGTCTGTGCCCATAATTGAAAATGAAAGGAATTGGGACCTATAGTTAAGTCCTGAAAATGTAGTACAGTAAATTTCATAGCCACTAACTTGTTCTTCACGTTCCTTAGTGATACAGTGTCAGAAAAAAAAAGGCTCTGTCCTGTCCTTGTCCCTGGTCAATGCTAAGAAAAATCTCGCACACAGGTTAAAAACAGGAGTTTATGGATGACAGCATTGCAGTTCTCAAGCCCCTGCAGTCCAAGTCCTTCCAGTTTCCCGAAGGAATGTTGATTGATTTTTTTTTCCCCTCTCCTAGTCCCATGCTTTGTTCTGTTGCCATTGTTAGAAATTCTTGTGATAACAGAAATTCAGAAATTCATTTTCAGCTCGGTCCCCATTTGTTCTTAGATATGGCATCTGAAAACTATGGGAATTAGGACAACTTTTGTCTGGTTAGCATTTGCAGGCTCATACTTAAACAAGGGTGATATGTAACCATGCTCACCGCTCTGGCTGAACAGAAAAATAGAAATATAAAGGCAGGAGAAGAATTTGCCATCTCAAAAGCTTCAGCTATAGAAGAATTATAAATAGGTTACTACCAGGGAAGTCCTCAAGTAACATACATTTCAATGTGCAGCACTTTGTGGACCTTAATGGAACAGTGAGTATTTTGCACTCCACAGCTAGAGCCTGTGAAAAGTTAACATACTCTTGATAAAAATACCAATTTTAATGTGAGTTTAGAAAGGTGAAAGTTTATAAACTTTCATGATTTAGATGAATTCAGAGGGAAAAAAAGATTCCCAAATTAATTGGTGTTATGCACGTCTCACAATATGCAACAGATGTTTTGTATTTAACCAGCCAAGATGAGGCAGGGGGTGCTCTTTAAAACAGCAAATTCTGTCACCAAAACTCTGTTTTAACACAACAACATGATTTTCTGTTGCTTATATTCAGCTCTTTTAGCTGGTTTCTTTTTTCTTATAGTGACTTACACAAACAATCTATAAATAAATGAAAAGGACTGATCTGGCTTTGAAAAGACAAGAAAAATCTCTCCAACACACACGCAATTGCATGTTTGGCAGGATGACTAAGATGCAGTGGGTAACACCACTGAGATGCTTCTTAGCTGCAGTGTGGGAATAAGAATTAAGAACATCAAAAAGAAAACAAGTTCAGAAAGCAAAATGAACTGCATTTGAAGCCATAATCCAAAGTTTCCTAGTGACCCCTGCTTCCTATAAAGCAGATTCCTTGTATGGTAGGTAGAACAAATACCTGGTGAAAGGGGTCATACACAAATGGGAGAAGGAGAAATAAAACCAGAAAGAAGGTCAAAACCCTTCATATGCAATTTTACATTATGTTGTTCTTGGTACCCTAATTAATTAGGAAAATGATTATTTAAAGGACCAAATATTTTAAAGATCTTGCATTGATTTTGATTTTCTTTTTCCTAAATTTTCTCTTTCCTAAATTTTCTCCTCAGCAAAATGAAGTAGCACTTTCAGAACTTCTGAAATCTCTGTCATGCAAGCAAAGAATTAAGCATGTATTTATTAGGTGACAATATGTGCTATTTCTAGAGAGCTGTGACCCATCATGCTAATCCATCCTAAAGTGTTTCTTTGGTTTGGGAGATTATTTTGTAGTCAGTTTTGACATGAGAAATCTTTAAAGCTCCTACAAAAGCTCTCAAGCTTGACTCATGCCGGGCTGATATACCTATCCATTATGTGTGAGCACTTGGCTAGAAATCCTTCTGCACTGATGGGACAACGAACCAGGAATCTAGGGAAAAGAAGTTACTTAAATCCACTGCAAACCTAAATTATGTATTGTGGTGTTAAAATGCTTAATTTTGTTTGCATTCTACATTAAAAGAAAATGAATGGCAAAGTTTCATTATATCCTTTTAATTAAATACATAATCAGAAAAAGGAAATAAAAATATTAAACACCAAATGTCACAGGTTCAGTCTCTTATGATGACCTGTAGTTGTTCCCAGAAGAATTAGATTGCTAAAGGTGAAACATATAACTAAGTATATAACTTTGCAAGTAGCTGAAGGGTGGCAGTGAGTGGCCAGATTTTCTAGACTTTTCCTCTGAAATATTTGGTGTAAAATTCCCTTGAAATTTCTAAAGCACCTGGCTCCAAAGGCCTGAATTTGATTTGCATTAGGTCACAGTGATTCTTAATGAGCAAAGATTTCCTAACCTGTAATGACAAATCACCGCTTCCCTTTTTTTTTTTTTTAAATCTTTCTCTCAGACTCATTTTACACAACTGACCATTTGGAGACCACACAAATAATGTTCTGCACCCGACTAAAGTCCATGCTGGTTCAGTTTATTTGTTCAATAATGGTCTAATCAAAACCTACTCTGTAGAGGACTTATCTCAGGACCATCTGGATCTTGAGATGACTTAGATTCTCATCTACCTCTTCTTATGAGATTCTGGCTGTAACTAACACTTAGACACAATTTTAAAAAGTTCCATGCATTCTTCAACTCTGACATTTTTTGGGACTCTAACATCATCAAAGTAGTAAAAAAAAAAAAACAAAAAAAAAACAAAAACACACCACCAGAAGAAAATCACTAATTCTTTGCAACATTTTTATGTACTATGACATTCTGTCCACTTTGGTTGTCATTGTATATTTTAACCATAAGCACAAAACAGCACATAGAACACCAGAAGATATTTTCATACACCTCACTGTTGTCACAATCTTGGCAGCAAAATTAGTTTGTGGCTATTTAAACAATGAAGCCATCTGTGAGGCTGATGCCATATCAAACAAAGTTTACTTTGCTGAAATACTTGTTCAGTGTGCAGCTAAAGAAGATTGTCTGCTGTTATTTGTCTAAAAGATTATTTACTGCAAGCAAGGAAAGAGAGTTTAATACTGAAATTGTCCCAGAACTCATTAATTTCATGTTTGTTTCTGTACTACAATTATGCAAGAGGGTAAGGCTGTTCTCTAAATCTTAAAAAAAATCTCTTCTACTCAAAAGCACAAATGGCTGTGTTTCACTGGAGATCATGGTGCACTTCCAGAGACTTCACATACAAGTGAGTCACTTGGCCAGGCTAAGGAGACATGACGACTGCACTGTACACTAAAACTGAACAGAACTGAGGCCAGCTGGCATATTATTACCAAACTTTCTGAGCCTGCAAAATAGGATGGCTGTGTCCAGATTGCTTGTTCAGAACAGTCACCATGCTGTAGCAACTTCTGAATCATTCCTAAGAGTTGTTCAGGAAAGTGCTATTTACCCTTAACAAAACTCATGCTATGATCCATCCAACAACAATTTAGATGGCTATCAGTGCCTCTGCCCACATCCTGACGGGATATATTGTGATGTAGACAAGGACGCTGGGCCTGTACCAATGGCTCACTCACTCCAGACAAGGAAGAGAAAGATTATCAGTACCTCCTGTGGTAGATGGAACTCAACTTTTGGACAGATGTGTGATCACTATTGTTCTCCTTTGCTATCTGTTAGAGAGCATTTTGCTCCTGTTTAGTTTATTAATAACACTGTGATATATCCCACAGTGAACAGAAAGAAGCACTAAGACCATCTTTCCCTTTACAATGATCATGCGGGGAGAAATCATAAATTTATCTCTGCTGCCGTCTCTGATGGAATGGGACAACCTTCTCACACATAACCAAGGAGCTTTTGGGGTTTGCTTTCAACATATACTTATCCCTGCCTGCCTAAATATCCAAACAAGAGAAAATGAAAAAACAGCTAAAAATATATCCCCATAGGATATGAAAGAAGGAAGGATAAAACCTGCACTGTACTGATAGCAAGGATCATATCTATGCAAATGCAAAAGACTTAAATAGATCAAATAGGCCTTTTTTCCTCCCCTAAGGCTTTTATACCACTCTGTCACCTGGAGATGTTAACCTGTTGAATAGCTACCTAGGGCATTTTATAGATTTCTGTAGTCTGAAAGGTACCAGTTCTTGCTGGTACTGCCCCTCTAAGGTGTAGCCTGGCACATCAATTTGCTTCATATAAACCCTGGGAGAGAAAGTGATTTTATGTATCTCTCTCCTAATACTAAGCTATTAATTCTTCTCCCCAAAAAAACAGCTCTGTAATCTGACAGCTGTTAAATGACAGAGAAGTGAAAGCTTTATATTCATTCAGTAATCACAGGAGCTCTTTTTTGCTAAACCAGTTTTCAATTTACAAAGAGCTTGTCAAGGTGATAGGTAACATCTCAAGAGACACCCACGCTGTGCCTTCATCATTCACCTACATTTTTAATGTGGTTCCAAGGCTGGCTGTGGAATACCTCCCAACAATACAAGAAGTTTCTATGAAACCAACAAAATACTTCAAGTTAAGTGCCCCTTCAGTATGTCCAATATGGGGCATTTTTGGGTATTAAAAATCTTCACTGTTTCTCACAGTTGGAAAATCAGGTTGAGTTTGTTGGAACTTATTTTAGATACTGAATGCTGAAGCAATACAGGTATAATAATGTTGTAAGAACTACTACACATTGACTTACTTCTCAAAATACTTTCATTGAGAGCTAAAAAACCAGTTTGCTAAATGTATTTTGGAAACCCTATTCTTATGCAACATAATCAATGTGTTAGGAGTTTAAAAAATTGTGTCTAACTAGAGTAGGTAACAACACAGACATTTTTCTTGGTCTTACGTGACATACCAAAACCTGAAGGAAAATTCCAGAATTTCAATTTCAGATGCACAATTACAGCAAAATTAGGCAGCATGGGAGTGCATCTTATTTGAAAATAAAGCATTTTGAATTTTTATATCTCACAATTACTAAACCTTTTTTCTTGAAATAATGAGTGAGATTTAGAAATCTTATGGGTTTGTCCTTTATATGAAGCATGTAAGTCCCAATGCAGTACAACGCTTGTATTCATGCTTATCTGTAATTATAAGTGTTTAGTCAAAGAATTCACAATCAGAAATTCAAATAATATACAGATATCTAAATATCTAAATCCAGCAAATGCAAATTGTAAAAAAAATGAAATTGTTGAAAGAGTGATTGTTAGCAATCAAAGAGACATTATCCTTCTTTCAGTATTTTGGTTTATTAAAGCACTACTATCACTGATGGTCTTTGTGAAAAATGTCACCTTATGAAAGTTACACAATCTTTTTGGGCAAAGTACTTCTGGTATTCTCATATGTAAATGAAATAGAAATGCACAGAGAAGCTGGTCTTAAATATAGGTTTAAATAAATAAAGGTTAAATAAAATAAAGGTTGCCCTAAAGTCAATGTACTTCAGGGTAGAGTTGTGCAGTCAACATATTTTCTTCTAACTGATCTCACGCATACCCAGATAAAGATGATTTAATACTACTGAGATTTGAAGTCTCTGTTGTAATGGAGTTTGGACATTTACGAAGAAAATATTATTTAAAACTCTTCAGACCACCTAACTTTAGTAATGGCCACAAGCCTGCAACCTTTCCCATCAGCACGCTGCCCAGCTAGTGACAGGTTTCAGGTGTCAGTCTAGTCACCCCAAGGGCATCCTCACCAGAAGGTCTGAATGCTGGGGCTCAGGGCTTTCCAGAGAGCTCCTGCCAGCACTGCTGATGTCCCAGCCTTGATGTGGGTCTGTGCCCAACCCCACAACTCTGTCCACCCATACCGGTGCTGGGCCTGCCCAGGACACAACCCTCAGCACTGTCCTCTTCCCCCAGGCTGGTGAGACCCCTGACCCAGCCAGCCATGCAGCACGGATTGTCCTTGCTGCTCTTGATTTAATTTCTAGAACTTGGGAACACCTGTTCTTTTTCAAGACAAGGTAGGTTGCTTCTTACAGCCAGGGCAGTGGTTTTCATATAATAATACCATAATACTGTCAGCAATTCAATCTGTAGCTTTCACACCTCAAAAAAGTCAGAAGATACAAGTTATGAGACACAAATCCAAAGAAAAGCTTTGGTTTACAGAGCCTAAAGTATTGCTGTATGAAACTCGCACACATTGGACTATGGGTCTGCATGTGGAGAAGGAAAACCTCAAAGAACCAAAAAAATCCACACTTCCCAGGATCATTTCTGGCTTCCAGAATTTCCCATGCACTCTATCAGATCATAACAAAGTATTTAGCATTTTTCAAGATATCAAAGTTAGAAAAATACCATTTTAGAATAAAGGAGGCAAGGCATATATAAACAGCAGGCATAAAGCTTGCTCAACAAGATCCTGACTTGCAAAAGGGCTTCTATCCAAAAGTTATCAAGCTGCTCAGTTCTGACACAGTTTGATTACTTGGTTAAATGGCTGCACAAAAAGTATCTGGCTTATTCCCATTGACCACCACAAGTACAACAATGCTGCCACCATGACATTTCTGGTAGATAACGTGCAAAGGTGAATTTACTTCCCCATAAGCACACACACAAATTTCTTTGGGTAGCGTGACACTCAAGAGATAATCAAATCAATATTTGAATTGAAATTTAAAAAAAAAAAGAGAAAATAAAAATTATACTAGCACAATGATGACAATTTAAAAAAATAATAATAAAAAAAAAACTATAAAAGGAAATAAGTAAGGAGATGTTACTAGACCATTTCTGAAAAACACATATACCATGTGCCAATCAGAAACCACTTATCAAGGAGAATGTCATGAAGGTAGTAATGGTTGTTTATCAAACAATAGAAACAAGTGAAAAAGAAGTACATTAATGGTAATTAAAATTATTAGCATGTAAGTGATACTTTAATCCAATATTTTCTTAACATCAAGAAAAATTGGCTATTTTTTCTCGCTAATTCCACCATGGTTTTGAGATTTCTTTGTATATTTGTCTGTCAGTTTGACTACCAGTTGTAGAGGATGTGGCTAAACAGATAATTTGACTTACCTGCTGCAGCAAGTAAGGAATAAACTTGTGTTATTTCAGGGGATAAGACTAATTCTGTAAAAATCAAATCTCAGCTGTCAAACAGAAGGACTGTTCCTTTTAAGTACAACACTGAATTAACAGTGAAGAAAGTAAGAGTCACCTGAGCAACTCTAAGGGAGAGCTCAGTAAAACTTGGATGGCTTTTACAAGTAAATCAGAACCTTTTTTTCTCTTAAATCAAAATATCCAATGCACAGATTCATTGTTTGCAGGTCTCATCATAAGCTAGGCATATATTCATGCTACAGTGATAAAAAAATAATTTTTTGTGCACATCCTCTTTTTAAATATAAAATGCATAAGAACTCCCTGAGCTGACTTTTCTCAAGACAGAAATTGGTAGATCCTGTTTACTTTTTATGAAATGTAGAATTGTTATCTTACCTCTTCCTGTGTTTTATGTGGTATTAAATAACATAGGAAACTCAGGATTTTTTCTAGCACTACATAAAGTAACCTTGCAGTTTTAACATATACCGTAAAGTTTAAAATGCATTTGATGGCTTAAGTATTCACAGGAGGAAAGCTCATTTACCTATCAGTTTTACAGCTCCAAGCAGGGTAGTGCTGTATAAAAGATACTTTGTCATTCCTTGCCCTTCATACCAGGCTGATTCCCCTGCTGTTGGGCGACTAAGACATATGAGCTTTTGCGGTGTACAAGGCCAGAGACAACATTACATGGACAGAAAATGTGGACAATATCCTGTCCTACTGAGCACTATTTACAGCTTTTAATTGCAGAATGTTCCTTTGATACCTCATTTCTTCCAAGACCTCATACCTTTTAATTTAAGTAAACAAAAAATCATACAGACAAAAAATAGAAGTGAAGCAAAAATCCTCAAAAGACCCATGATATGACTCCCCATAAGATAACTATTTAACTTCAGCACAAATCTGTAGGGTTTTTTGTAGGTCTGTTTTAAAGATTTGTGCTGAAATTTAATAACCCTGAAACATTTTTATTATTCACTGCATTTCATTAGAATTAGGGTAGAATAAGGGTCTAAGACACAAGAGGTCCCACCCACAGCCACATGCTCATAGTATTTCATACAACTTTCATAGTATTAGCATTTCCCCCCTATTTGTTGTGGTTTAGAAACCCTACTCCCCAATTTAGTGCCCTTGTCCTCCCCATCCCTGACTGAGACTCCAAAATGTGTCTGAGGAGGAGAACTGGAGACATATATGGTAAAGATAACAGGTTGAGAGGAGAATAATGCACTGGAAACAGAAATGAGATAAGAAAAGGAACAGTAACTGAAACAATACCAATAATAAAAGAGTTCAAAAAAAGGGCGATTCACACACAAAATGCACACCCAGCCCACCTGACCAGACTCACAGCCAGTGGCACCCCACCCCAACAACTCCCACATCTGCCATCCTTATTCCATCAAAAGGAACACCGTTTCCTTTTCTCCCCGCCCCCCAGCAAGGACATCCAATGGTTTTGAATAAAAGAAGGTTCTTAGCCATGCCCACGCAGCTCCAGGCTCTGTCCCCTCACAGCTCCTGTGAAAACTTAGCACTGTCCTTGGCTGAAATCAGGACATTAGTCCAGGCAAAATACTGGAGTTAGAAAACTCCTTGCTTACAGTGTTAGGGACACAGAAAGAGCCAACCATTCAACCCTACTTACCACCCCCTTTCATGCCTCCAAGCAGTGCCACACTGCTTATAAGGTAAATTTTTCCCTGTCTTTTTTTGGCAACTAATTGCCCAAATTCCTTGGCACAAAGAAGACAACTTTTTCTTAATCCTGTTCATTGCACTGTGCTAAGAAAGTAATGTGATGTGCCCTGTATGGAAAGTGGGTTTGGATTGAAGATACTAATATCATGTTTAAATGATCAACAAGAGGGAAGAAACTCAACACCAGTAAAGGCTATCACAACAGCAAGAGATGACATCTCTGCAATCTGCTTGAGCCCAACGTTAAAGAAAGAAAGGGAGCTCAGTGCAAGATTATATGTGTCATTGACAACATTATGACAGTGTAATAAACCTGAAAACTTGTTGCAGCAGCCCTCTTGTTAGAGGGTAGAAATGAGCCAAGGCACAGACATCTTGTTTATCAAAGCATGAAAAGGGTCCTGGTTTATTCCTCTTCACAGCTTAGTCATCCTGACTCCATCTATTCACTGACCCTGGCTGCAGCAAGCTCCTGCTGCAGGTTTCCCTTGCAGCCTCTGACAGCTGGTTATTTCCTGCTAAACTATGACTGCAGGCTTTTACCCAGCTAGACTAGGATGGCAGGCTCCAACAACAGGCTCTAACTGCAGACCCAGAATGGCCTCACAGCAGTGATTCTCTCTCCCCAGGATCCTTCATGATCCTCTCACTCTCTGTTCCTTCTCCTTCATGATCCCCCTGTCACCAGCTAACCCACTCCCTTTTATCACATTTATCTTTATTGGATGTAGCTGTGCCTTATCAGGGGCAAGGCCGTATTAGGTAATTAACACAGTTGTTACTTATCAGGGACGAGGTCATCTGTATTCCCTTCTCCTATAAAAATCATGATGAAGCATTTCAGTGATTTGTAGCAGATTATGAACATTATACATTATTTCAAGGTAGTCTCATGTCTATAAACCACCATCATCTGTCCATATAATTACTCATGCATATACATGATCACTGATGAAATTTTCAAATGAGCTTAGAAGAAATTCTAATGTTCCTTTGTGATATTTTCAAACTGGAGCCCAGATTCACAAGGGGAGGAAGGGGAGTGACACACTGGATAAGACACAAGAGAACACCACAAAACAAGCAAAAAAACCCCCAACACCCCACCTTTTCTCAGTTTTCATATTTGGTTCTGAAAATTTTTAACTCTTTTGAGAACTTCTAGATCTTGTCAGGAGTTTTTATCAAGAAAATATATGTTTGATTTACGTACCACTTACAGGACTTCTACACTCTTCAAAAAAATAAAATGTAACATTACAGTGAGAAATTAGGAGATGTGTAGATATTTTAGATCAAATATCTTACGTGACCTCTAAATTTCCTGCAATAAAGTATCAAGTGTTATGTAGTTACTCTATTCGAACCCAGTCACTTGTATAGTAAAACATAACTCACAGAAATGGAGAGACATCTTATAAGAGGCCTAAAACACTGCCATTTTACTTCTGTACTTTTAGTCAAAATGTGTATCTAATTTTTGTACTTGCAATTTTTGTTATATTCCACAGATACTTTTTCTTGCTGAAGTTCTGCTAGTGTAATATTTTTTCTTTTATTCTCCATTGTGAAGGTACTTGTACATTCTTATCAAATCTTTCCATCAGCTGCATCTGCAGTAGATGGGAAGGAATCGATAAATTATTTTCCCCAAGCTTAATTCAGCAATAAAATACCATTTCTCCCTTTCAATTTTTGGTGTAATTTTATTTCCTCCTTCCCATTCCCAGGTGTTGACTGCTTCAGAAATTATTTAAAAAAAAAAGCAAGTGAGCAAGAAGAGCAAGAGGGAGCTTCAGCATTTTTTCCTCCATAGGGGATTCACATTCTGTGCATCAAATACACTCATTTACTTAAAGATAGGTTTTGGGTCAGATGATGGAAGCATCCAAGGTAGAGGAAGATTGGAAGAAAACTATCAGGTAATTATCATACTTCCAAATTCATATTCAAGTAAATAGACATCTCTTTTCATTTGAGATTTTTTTTCAAGAATCTGGGTTTTTTGTATGCACTTGAAATTTACACACCTGTAACTGCCATTCTGAACAATGACCCCTGGAGTTCATGGGGAATATAGAATACAGCTGCTGAGTTTCTAGTCCAAAATCTTACAATGTTTTAAAAACGAGCTGGTTTTCCTGGAATGCAGAAAGAAGTGCAGCACAGCTTGCAGTGTATTACTGCTAACAAAGGATTTAAAATAGCCATCTATGGATGCAAAATGCAATTCTCATGGAAGCTAGTAAAAATAAGTGTAAATTAAGTGTAAGCTCGTTAAGAACGATGCTGAAGGTGTTTAAAGTCAAAAAAAGTAGGATAGGGATTTTGATACAGCATCATGTTAGAGATGGATACTCACTGAATACTGATAGATATAATTTATGGCTATTTTCTTTCTTAGCAAAAAGTCTGGATAAATAAAATTCATCAGCAATCATTTTGTACTCCTCCTACTAAAATGTAGGGAACTAGTACAAGGCATTGGTTCCCATGCTTCTCAATCCTAAATACAACAAAATACTCAAAGGATATGCATCAGAAAATAATTAAATTCCTTATTTCCCATGTCTATGAGGATTTGGAATGGAGGTCATTTATCCACCTAAGGGTGGATATTTCTTTAGGCTGCTGCTGATACAACTTTTTGGCACCTTTATTATTTAGAGAGCATTTTAATACCTTTACTACCATGATTACTTATTTTTAAAGGTAAAATTCCTTGGGAATAGTTTTTTAGAATTCATAAATTCAAGTCAAATTGATAGAAAAGAAAAAACATATACACAAATTCAAGTCAAATTGGTAGAATAGAAAAATATATACTCCTATGCTAGAAAGAGTACTTGATACTAAATTTAATTGGATACCAGAGTAAGCTTGAATTATACATTTCTTTATTGTAAGTACCCTATGTTATAAATAAATGCACTATTTAAATTATATGTTATAATATGATTTCTGTATTCTATTAGAAAGCTCTTTTTTTTTACTAAGTGGTATCAAGATCAGATAGGATGAAAGTAAATACCTACAAAAAATCAAAACTTTACAAGAGATGGTTGGGAGCAGGAAAAAAGTCCCAATGAGGACTCCTCATACACTTACAACTTTTTGTTAAAGGTTGCTTGTTCCCTCCAAGTATTTATACTATAATTTCTTAAATATTTTCATGTTGCTATGTAATACCCCAAAGGCAAATATCCCATTGCCTTCAATGGAGAGAAAGATTTAATTCAGGGCTTTTAATTCACTTTGCAGCATCATTACTTGACATGTCTACCATCTACAGAGAAGTTCCCCTTGCATACTAACAGAGCATCCAATTAAGCTATGAAAAACAAAAAGTTTCATTGTAGTTCTTGCAATCTAAAAGAGATGATTAAGGAACTTCTGAGGCATGCAGAGGTATAAATTAGCAAAATAAAAGGATGTTAACAAGGCCAACATTATACAGATAGAGCACAAGCCACATCATCTACCCAGGATTTGATCTAACTCTTCAGCAGATTATAATTAGAGTTAAAAAGCTATACGCATTTCCAATTTTGAAAGTTGATGTACTGTATGATTTAAAATAAAATAACAAACTATTGTAGAAAAAGCAAAGTTCCTAAGGAGCATCCCCACAGGCATACATTCACTTCAAAATAATACTTTCAATAACTTCAAAATAATTTAATTAAAGACACGATTAGAAAAAGAAAATGCTGATGATTTTTTACTGAGAACATGGTACCATTGAAATTAATGGGAACTTTAGGTGGTGTGCTTGAGGTTTTGACTTGCATAGAGCTATTTTTTTTTTTTTGTTCATAGTAGCTGGTATGTTTTGGGTTTGTGATGAAAATAGTGTTGATACCTCAGAGACGTTTTAGCTGTTGCTGAGCAGTGCTTGCACAGACCCAAGGCCTTTTCTGCTCCTCACACTACTGCAAGCAGGCTGTGGGTGCACAGAAAGCTGGGAGGGGACACAGACTAGACAGCTGGTCCCAGCTGAGCCCAGGGATATTCCACACCATATGGCATCATGTTCATCATATAAAGAGGGGAGAAGAAGAAAGAAGAGGGAATCTTCAGAGTGATGGCTTTTGTCTTCCCAAGTCAGCATTGCACATATGAGCCCTGCTTTCCTGGAGATGGCCTGAACATGAGAAAGTGGTGAATGAATTCCTTTTTTTGCTTTGCTCGTGTATGCACCTTTGCTTTACTTATCTCAACCCATGAATTTTCTCACTACTTCTCTGTCCCCATCCCACTGGGGTGAGCAAACAAGCGAGTGGCTCTGTGGGCTCAGTTGCTTGCTGGGGCTAAACCATAGCAAGGTGTCGTGTATGAAGTGAGCCCTGGCTCATTCTGTCAACCAGAGAAATGGAGCTGGCCTGGGCAGAGGTACGTAGGGATTTTTTTTGTCAATAAATTTCCCCATGACACAATATAACAAAGCACATTTCTTTTCACGCCATTTCTGATCAGTGCATGGTATTACCCTACTTTTGATTCCTCAGAGAATCACCTTAAACATCCCTAACTTAATCGCAGTAAAGCCAGGAACAAACAGACAAATACTATGAGATCTCTCTCACTAAGGAAAAATTAACAAAACTGAGCCCAGGCCCTGAGTAAGTACATGGAAAGAAGAGGCTATGATCAAAAAAAGTCTATGTGTAATTACATATGCTTTTGGAAAAGGCAATCAGATTTTACAAGATGTCTAGCTAAATTACATGCTGCTGGGGTTACTAGAGAGCTAGTTGCAACAACAGTCATAGCTACAATTAAGGAATTTTTAATAAATAGGAGCCTTTCACAGTTGAAATATCACTCAAGATTTTAGAAAAGTCCTTTATACCCATATATTCACATTATTCCCCCAACACTAGCAGCAGGAAATGCATAAAGAATGAATGACAATTGCCTTGGCTTAATTAAATACTTCATTTTAACTACCTGCTTCTGTTTCTATAAAATCTGCTACATGATGATTTCCTTTACATAGCATTTATATATATTTTACAGGGAAAGATTGAAAATTCTGATACTATAGGAGGTTCAAATGCAAATTTTATGAACATGCAAGAAATGTTAATTACTACTTAGTAATTAAATCAAAATTTAAAAAAGTCTTTTCCTTACCAATTTAATTTCTGAAGTTCACAGTATAACCCTGCTATTTGTACGATGTGGATTTTGCTTGCAATGAAAGAATTCTTTTCCTAGAAGGACCAGCTTGCAGCTACAACTTCCTTTTCTTCCCTGCAACTACACCTGCAGTTTATAATATTCTCAACCAGAGAAAGATAAGTTCAGACTCTTATTTCTGTTGTTTGCACTGAACCTGGCTGAAAACAGGAATGTACGTATAGAGATAGACTGGAGGTTCTCCTGCAACAATTCTTAGCACAAACCTTTAACAAAACCAGGACTGCTGTGCAAAGGAATACTGCTTGTTTCATGGCACAGTTTTACATCAGACACAGGTGTTGTTTCTACTCTACTCTGTCATGAGAAAGAACATTGATTGGATTGAGCACTATAGTTTGCTGGCTGCTTTGGAACAGGATTAAGACAGTACTGCCAACCATCAAGAAAAAAAAAAAAACTTCATGAAAAAGCTTCTTTCCTAGAGATAAAACTCCCTAGTTACCTCTGTGATTAATTTTAAAGTCGTACTAAAGCTATTAAAGTCACACTTACATATACTTACACAATTGCCCCATATAAGCAGCCTGTAATCTTTTTCCTTCACTTGACCTACCTAAAGCAGATATCAGCTGTTTCTATACTTATGCCTTTGGATGGGGTGAGAAGAATGTTCTAACAATTTCATAGTGTTGCTGGGCTACCAACAAAATGTGTATTTTACTTTATTTTCTTAATAGAAGACTTGAAAAGAAAAAGAAATTCCAAAACTACAAAATTTCACTTATCCAAAGAAAGACTCTTCCAGGAAGTCAAATCCTCTAATTTCAAGCCCCTCTTGAGCTGGAGTGAATTCAGTTTTACTGCCTTAGTAATTTACCCTTTATTGGGATAAAGATAATTGCAGCTTTTCCTGCCAAATCACTGTCACATGGCAGAAGCCAATACAGAAGTAGTACAGGAAGAAGAGAGAGAGCACCAGAAGCATGGCTCTAAAGCTTACCTACTTTTGCAGTCTCCTCTATGCTTTTTGGTCGGTTTTAAATTAATTTTTAAGGTATGAGCAACTCAGCTTCAGACACAGCAGTGATGGCTAACAGCTAATTGAGAAGAACAGTCCAAACAGGTTCAGACACATGTACCAAGGAGTGAATTGCAATAAATATTGTATTCTTTAGGATAGTAGAACAACACAGATGAAGTCACTTCCATTTGAAATAAAAGAGCAAGTCTTGATCACATTTTAGAAAGAAAATTTTTCATCATTCATGAGAAGATTCTGCATCCCAGCTGAACTCATTTGTCTCAATCCTCTTTAAATTGTTAAAAAAATGCCGTGCTTTCTCAGGGGGCTATTGTAGCTCTGTATTCCAACAGCATATGGCTTAATTTTCATAGGGAGGTGTTCACCTTTTCTCATACTCTGTCTGGAGTTTAGGATCCAAAAATTCTTCTAGAACACAACTCAAACCTTAATTTGTACCAATGACTCCTCCAAAGGATCTAGCTCTAATCAAAAGGAAGCCCATCTCAGGTAAGTGTTTTCAGAAACCTCACAACATCTCCAAAGACAGATGCTGTACTTTCATCTCAGGACACCTTCTTTGGCTATTGTACCCTGAGAATGCCAAAACCACATGGCTTGCATTGGATTGCAAATCAGTCAAACTCTTTTGCATTTCTTCTCTTTAGGATTTTTTTTCTCTGATTTGTTTGGTATTCGGGTCTGTCCATTCCCTCGCTTTTTATTTTTTTTTATTTTTTTTTTTATCTTAAGGAAACTGATTTAGGTAAGATATCAATAATATTTAGAGAAATTCTTGTTTCACTAATTTTACACCTATATGAGATCTTGCCTCATGGGTGTATGAGTCTCTCCTGAGTCTCTCTTGAAAGCAGTTTTACCTTCAGTTTAATGCTGTATCCTGTTCTTTACTGCCAGGAGACTGGCTCTCTACAAATCCAGTCAGAGAGCCAGCATGCCTGTTTAATAGCAAGAGGTCTAAATTAGCCCACAGCCCCTCTTTAAAAAGTTTTACATCAATAGCACTTAGTATTGATAAAATTTAAATGTTTTGCTCACTTAGTGAAGCACTAGTATATTTTCATATTGCAGTTTCTGCTTCTGAGATAAAAAAGATCCTTCTCTTCATTCTATATTCACAAATTTCTAATTGCTTATCACCACGAGAATAGCAGGAGCAGAGACATATTCTTTTATTTTCTCCCTCAATATGAGGGCCATACAAGAGCATTATATTTTCTTCAGTAGGCACTGTTGAGGCTTGACATCTGTAATTTAATGTGTTAACCCCGCTGAAGCTGGCTCAGATTGTTTCTGTCACAACACGTTTGAAGAGCTGCACGGTCAATCCCGTGCTGATACGAGAGCCATCAGTCATGCTGTGGCATTCTTTGCTCAACAGATGACTGACACCGAGAAGTTCAAACACTCAAAGTGTCAGCTCTTCAGGAGGCTGCAACACAAGCTTGGCCAGCATACAGATTATCTTAATGATTACATTTTCAATATTTAACTCATTATATTATAAAATAACACCAAAGTAATTACGTTTGGACCTTTTAAAACAAACAAACAAAAATAAATAAAACCAAACTTGTAAAAGCTTACACTATTTCTGAATGCTCTTCAGAACATGACAGACCCTTTAGAATTCAGTGTAGCTTAATTTCATGATTTTTACAAACAGTCAAGGTCTTCAGTCACTCCAAAAAATGAAATCTATTTCCTGGTTACAGATTGCATTCTATGGCTTTCATCAAAGTAGTGAACAGAAACATATACTTTCTAACCTTCCCATTTTCAAAAAGCTGTTTTAACCAAAATGACTGAATATTTTTTTTCCCTTCTTCTTTTACAGTATATGAAATTTATGGTGTTAAGACATACTATAAGCTGCTGCTGCTGCCTCCAACAGCTCCATCACCTGGGGGGTCCTCTTGACTGGACCAATGAATGCAGCTGCTGCTTTCCCATTTGCAGGTTCTACCAGCACCAAAGCCAAGTGCATATTCCCCAGGTATAGGCAAAAAACCCACAACCAGGGCCTGCCACAGAGAAGGAAAATGCTCACAGCCCAGCCTAATGCTGCCAGGACTGACAGAAACACATACAGTTCCATCCCGTCCTGCTCTTGGGCTGGCAGAGACAGGAAGTCACTCATGTGGGTGTACACATGACACTCTTCCAGCCCACGGGTCTCCAACTCACCAGCTGGCCATTCCAGTGGTCACTGCCAACAGATACACACACACCTATCCCACAGGCATTTCACACCTACAGCCACCTTCAAATACCTGCACAGACACAAATCTGGGGCCTCCTCCTAGTTGCTGATGAGTTCAGCTTAGAGTTTTCTGGCAAATAGCCATGAACACCTGTTTTGGGCTAATACAGACATTCATTGTCCCTGCAGCCAGCACCAGGTACCCTGACCCATGGTCCCACTCAAGCCATCGGTGCTGGGCCCCTTGCTTGTTCCAGTCCCTCTAGTAGCTGGTTTTCAGGACACACCCTGCTCCCCCATAGCAGCTGGAAGACCCCCAACCCCCCAGCCCCAGTTGCTCACACTGTAGTACAGGGCCTACACCCCAGTGTGACCCCGATAGCTGCCACCCACTGCACTCAGGCCAGTTTACCCAGTGGCTGATAATCACACACACAGGATGGAGAATGAGATCATGCAGACAGAGTTATGAGAGTCTTTAAATAAGGTAGGACAGACTGTGGTAATCTGGCAGAGGGCTCAGTCACAACAAATGCACCGTTCAGCCCCAGTTTACATAAGATCAGCTCTTTCATACCCTCCTCCACCTGCCCCAGCTTTGTATCTCCCCAATTCACTTCCCCTAAACATTCCTTGTAAACATTACATAGTCACTTGAGTTTCCCGCGAATATTCCAAATGCCCACATTCCTAGTTTTCCACTTTTAATCAGTCACAAAACCCAGGTGGCCCTTTTCAAAGCTCTGTCTGCATATTTTTTGATGGCACTTCAATTAGTAGCTCAACACTTTTTGGATTTTGGCACTGCTTCCCATGTCTCCTCA
Source organism: Sinosuthora webbiana (assembly GCA_013397395.1). NCBI lineage: Eukaryota > Metazoa > Chordata > Aves > Passeriformes > Sylviidae > Sinosuthora > Sinosuthora webbiana. Next base: position 74,673 of record VXBN01004073.1, read on the forward strand.
GATGCAGACACTGTGCTCCTGCTTACCACTTCCCCTTCAGCATCAAAACAATCCTTGGTCATATAAGCTCAGTGAAGCAGATACTCATCTTCCACAAGCCCTGACATACTGGACACAAGTTTTTGGTATCTATTTATAAATTTAAGACCTAGAATGCAAGACCTAGAGCATGAATTTCTTCTGTGAAGCACAGAAAACACTTTAACCTCTAAGTTGTTACAGAGAGCAACATCTGTTTCTTAGACATGTTATACTTCTAATGGCTGCTCACCCAAGACCTGTCTTTCAGATTTATTAGGTCTTTCACATAGTAAAGGCATTTTTAAAATTCTTTATTCTCTGATGAGTTTTATTATAATATTAATCAGAAATCATGGGAGAATATTAATAATTAACTAAGTGCATCCCAATACTACAAGGGCTACAACATATACAAGTAAAGTAATCATTCCAGGGCTTGTTTTTTTTATGGCCCTTAAGCTAAGTAGCAAAATGCAAAAGAACATGATAACCTCCAAATTGCCTCTGAAGTGCTCTTTTGAACTGTGCCAGGAATTATTTGACTGGAGACAGAAATCACACATGGGACCTTTGTATCTCTCTAACTGTACAATCAAGACTCAGTACCGAGGTCTCTGCACCATTAAATTCACTGGTACTGAGATAAGCCCCAGGTGTCCATCTTCAGCCAGTAACTATGTCTTCTACAAACACAGTCTCTGGACAGTCATCCTACTGTACATACTTTATCCTGCTTTTATATACTTTAAATATAAAAAAAAAAAATATTTAGCACATAAATTATTTTACTTTTTGAAGTTATTACTATGCTTAATCATAGCCAAAGAGGGAAAAATACACAGAAAACTTTGATAATTATTTGTTATGTTCTAGTAATTTCTATGGCTTGAAGTAGCTCTAAAAATTTATATAGATGCAGAATTCCTTTATTTTGCACAAAGTTCAAAGGAGTTCAATCAAGTCTAACCTTTCCTCACTCTTGGGGTATGTCATGTTCTGCCATAATATGCAATAACATTAGTGCACCTGCTATAGTTAAATTAACAATATATTCACTCAGGGCAAAATTATATAAAGCACTTGAGCCAAGAGTAAGAAAGAAGTGCAGTGCAAAATGTCCCTTCATAGAAAAGAGTTTCCGGGAATCACACATATTGCTTGCCTGAAGCTAGTTATTGAAATACCTATTGTTTTCATCAATTGCAGAAAGTTCTTCAGCTCTAATGGAGACTTCTATAAATCATACACTAAAAAATGCACAAGCTGCAGTAAGGGAAGTAAGAATTATTGAAATAATAAACTGTTTTCAAAAGGCCTCTGCCAGTACCTATTGCATATATCATTATCAATTATGGCACAATAACTCCACTGTCACTTTTAATCCTTTTTTGCTATCAAAGCCTAAAAGCCTAAACAAAATCAGCCCAAAACCATTACTAATTCTCCCCTGGTTCCTTATAAGACCACCAGTTCACCTTTAATAATCAAAAGGAGGGAAAGGGCTCTGGCTTGTCCTTATCACTTTATCCAAGTCCCCATGTATGAAATGTAACTTTAAATTAGACTCCCTTCCTTCCTATTTATCATGTCCTTCCTTATGCAAATTTTAAATGCTTTTTTACCTGCTGACATCTGTGTCTGAGGAGGAACAGGGCCTGGGGAGAAGAGAAGGCAGGGGTTCACAGTTTTGGAGCAGCAGCTATTTCTGCTCATGCACATCTATATCTATCATCTGTATTTTGATGTATGGTAAAATTCTGTGACATTGTTGTTTCTCTTCCTTTAAAATTGTGATTTTTTTTTTTTTTTAAGTTTAATTATGTATGTGCTCCTCTGCAAAATTAACTCATCATCCCCTGGTAAATGAGTTGTGACAAAAAACAGGCTTCATTTTTTTGCTCATGGTTTCAGAACTCTGTGGCTATTCAGCAGGCTGCTGAACAAGGAAATTTCTAAAGTGTTCTCAGGAAAACATCAGGCTGTCTTGGGTTATGTAACAAAACAAAACAAAACAAAACAAAAAAAAGTTAATTCTATTCCATCTGTTGAAACACGGTTAGGGAGGTGTTTTTTTTCTTTATCTGTTGTAACTCCAGGAGGAATGGGACGGCTGCATTTCCGATAACAAGACAGCTGTTAAAACTGGGTGGGGCATTGTTTCTTATCTCTTTCCACTCTCCCGGGGGATATCTTCTGTTAATGGGCCATTAAAGCTCACCAATGACATGACACATTACATAATCCCATTGTGAGATGCTCTCCTCAGGGAGGAGGAGCCAAACCATTTCCACCTAGATAAAAAGGAGACACAAGTGTCACCAGACATCCAGTGTTCCCATGAGACTCCTGAAGGAAGACCGGACACATCTCTGGACCCTTGGCTCCACAAGAACCATCTCTGCTTCCAACAGGACCACATCTGCCACTTCAAGAGGGCTTACTTTGGACTTTCCAACACCCTGACCAACAGGGTGTCAGGTTGTATTCTGACTCCGTAAGTGGTCTTTTGTATTATTACATTTATTTTATTTTACTTCTTTTTTTGTCTTCCTATATAAATTGTATTTCTGACTTGGAGTCTCTCACTGGTTTTATTTTTAAACCACTACACAGGCTCAACTGGAAGCAGGTTCTAGGGAGCAGAAAAGGATTGGGAGGTAACAAGCAGATATCTGCAGGACAAGTATGAACTCAGAAGCTCCTGAGAAAAAAGTGAAAGAGAGTCGAACAGAGAAGTTGATTTCACCTCTTTTATTTCCATTTGGTTCACCCCACACATCTGGTTATTATATTTTAATTTCTTTGTAATAAACAGAACTTCAGAGTTAAGAAGCTAAGTATCTTTTCTCAGTCACCACTCCTAAAACTGAGGTGTTCCTATCTCCAGATTCTGTCCAGCATATCTGACGTGATTCATAGGTTCAAATAATATTTGGGATTGGAAAGAATCCAAAAGGATCCAGTCCAACTCTTAAGTAAATGGCTCATATGGGGACTGAACCCACAACCTTGGAGTTATTAGCACCATGCTCTAACCAACTGTTCCATCATACATTTCCCCACTATAAATATTATTCTTAAGATTTGAGTTCAAATGAACAGTGTTGAAACAATTAAAACTGCAAGTATATGCAGGTCTTATGAGACTGTATCTGACTTTTTTGGGTTTATATCTGAAAGAACTAAATTAATCATCTATGCAGCATCTTAAATAGCACATTAATTTTCCATTGCATTTCCTTTATAATCATACACAGCAGGAATCTGTTAATTCCCTGTGCAGTTTTTGTGCATTGCACTGGCTCAGCCACTAACAGACACACCTGTATTGCTAAGCTGTTTACATGCTCTTTGTTAGGGTTTGGGCCCTGGTATTGCCCCAGCAACTGAATCAACCTGGCCCTGGAGTCTGCTCACTGCAGTCCATATAAAACAAAGCTACACATTTCCCTAGGCTCCAGGACAGGAGCAGTCCCAGTGTGGGGGATATACCAGACTGGGCTTTGGTATTGTCCAGGAGAGTGCTATGACAGAACAATGCCAGGGACCAATGCAGTCACTTAACATCTTACAGGACCAAGTTCCACCTTTTAACCTGTTAGTGTAGATGCACCTTCCTGGACATAGCTGAGGGGATGGTGAAAGAATTTCCCCAGCAGCTGCTTGTGTGTAAATCTTCCCTGCTGGGGGGGAATCACACTTCAGCTATACATCATGGGAGCCATGCCCCACCATGTGTCCTCTGGGCCCTAAGATATACTCCTGCCTGATTTATTTTGTGATATAAACATAGTCTTTAAAGTTCATGAGATTTCTTTTTGCTATATTTAAGTACACTTGAAAAGGAAGAAATCAAACTTTGAAATATAATATTTTACATTTCAACGATGAAGACAAATATAAAAGAAGAGTGATAAAGATTTCTAAAATTCAAACACCTCGGCCAAAGACAATCTTGTGCCTTTGAAAAATCAGGGGGAACAGAAAACACATTGAAGTAAATCTATTTTTAGTAATCATTAAATGAATATATATACTGTGAGAAAAAATATCATAGACATATATCAGTCAGCAACAATGTCTTCTTACATTTCAAATTCTTTTAAGTGGGAGTTTACAACAGTACATTCATGTGAGATTGTAATTACAAACTAAAACTGATTCATCAGTCATCCTAGGAGGAATAGACTATAATCGATATTTTGACTGAGAACTATGATGGTACTGGCTGAATTGTAACTATGGTCAGAGATTTTTGATGAGTGGATGTAAGAAAAGTACAGTTTAGTATTGTACACAATGAAAAAATACTGAAAACTTATTTGAGGCAGGGATCCATCATTTGTGTCAAATGTGACAGTGCAATCCTGCAGTAAATGCATGCTGTGTCAGATGCTACTGATCAAACAGACATGACTGCTGCTGAATCACGCAATTATGTTCCTCTCTATCCCATCTGCTATTAATAACAGATGCAAATGCATAGGAATAGAAGTAGTGGGGAATTGCTGTAAATACAAACAAAAATAGAAGGATAAGCACATAAAAGTGAAGTGTCAGCATCAAATCAGTGTCAAAGGAAGATAAAAATAAAAATAAAAAACACCAAACTTGATAAGGCTGTAATGTGAAATGAACCATATTATCAGAAAAAAAAGCCACATTATGATGTTCTGTAGAAGTTTACACTGTGTACTCCTTTTTCATCACTTCCCTGCAGCTTTGAACTGCTGCATATAGTTCAGATTTCATTAAAATAATAGCATAATAGAATGCCATTTAGAATGCCATACTTTCTTGATAAAATAGGATTTAAAGACAAATACATATCAACAAATACATATACACCAAATACATATCCACAGGAGTTTTAATGCCAAGATGCTCTTAAAAATTCACTAGGTTCTTGTGAATTCAACTTGCACAGAGATAGGTAAAACAGAGTACACAGTGCTCTGAATCAACACAGGAAAAAAAAGCATGCTGAAATTGGCACCACTTTCAAAACAAAGCCTACAGCTGGAGGGAAAAGAGACTTTTAACTACCTTTTCTCTTCTTAGTCTTTTAGGAGTCCTTTTTTGGATGATATGCAAAAGGAGAATAGATTGCTGCCTCCCTAAGTCTTTACTCAGCTGATTTGCAAACGAGACATCCATAGTCAGTTCTGTCCTACACAAAGAGAGCAAGGCACCCTCCAGATCATACTTTTTGCTGTAACTATACTGAATTACTTCTTGATGTGAATACCACGAGTGGTATCAGCTTCATGACAATTCCATTTAGCTTTGTATTTGAGAACAGTATAGCGCAGATAAAAAAGCATCTAAGAAGTCCCTGGGAAAACTATTTTTTGGCCAAGTCCCAATTTACTAACAGAGTTTACAGTAGGGAAAGAAAGAGCACAATTATTTGATGTTGCCTATGGATGTCACCATAACTCAGTATGTGGGTTAACCCTGCTTGCTATGACAGGGTTACAGACATACAATTCTGAGGCCGAATCAAAATCCTCTTTTTTTTCCCTAGAAAAGGGTATTATTTCCAAGACCAGTGCTTACAGAAGTAATTTACGCTGCTCCATGGCCAGGTATCTTTTTCCATGTATACCAGTACTAATAAAGAACCAGTCCCATAGTTTTCACTTGTCACAGCCAAACCTGTTCTCTGATCTGCCAACAGACCAGATTACTGAGCCTGCCAAAATTACCCCTGGCAAAAAAAAAAAAACAAAAAAACAACCAAAAGCACCCAAACCAAACCAAACAAAAGCACACATAATTTTTAGAGATAATCTCTAAACTTTAATAGGATAGGGGTTTTATTGTGGTTGTTGTTGTTTGATTTTTCAAGATGCAATTGAAATTTGGGCTGAAATGCCCACCTCCCTTATCCTTGAACAGGGGATAATGCCAATGGCTTCCAGCAGCAGTTTACATTTGTGCCAATGTAGAAGAGGGAGATACCTGCCCATGGTGCCACATGTTGGCACAGTTATGTAAACACATTACTGGGTTACAAAATAACAAAAACAAATAAAAGCAGAAAATGCATATATTAATGAAATTGAATGGTGAGATCTTAATATATTTTGTGTTTCATTTTTTATATAAACCCCAGAATCCAATGTTGTTTTTCATAGAAGAGTCCACTCTTTTCTAACAGTGTGCATTGCTGTTAGTCAAGATAAAGACAAGCAGAAATATTTTTAAAAATCTTAGTTGGTATGTGATAGCACTACAAGTGGATGTTTTTGAAACTGAAGGTATTGTAGTCCATCTGTAAAGAATTGTCACTTTAATGGAAACAGCCTCCATATTACAAGACATTGTGACAGAAGAATTTGCATCACATCTGAAAATTGCACAGTTTATGTATAATTTAGAACCCATTAGGCAGAAAATGTAGTTTTAAGTCTGAGAAATTTTCATTGGAGAAATCTTCTTTCATAATAGTAGCACATATAGTAGTAGTGACCTAGCAAATAAATAAAAGATTTCTGGCTTAAGCCAGCAACTTTATGCTGGAATTTAATTCCTATGTGAACCACTCAATAAAACCAAATAGCCATTATCTCAGACATACCACAGAAATGATTGGCAATAATGATTCAATTTCAGCTCATCCCTAAGAACTCAAACTTCTTGGTGGTGATAAATTCAATCCCAGAGTATTGCAGTGTGGACTGTTTGAATCAAGAACTTCTTAAAAATCCCTCAAGGAACGGTTAGGAGTCTTTGTCTTCCCACAGAGCTATAAAAGGTCCAGCATTCCCCATTAGCACAGTCACAACACCTATGACCCAAAAAAACCCCAAGGTCAAGGTGTATCGGAGCAGAAAAAAGAATCAGAAGGGTCTTCAGGAAAGGTTTTAGGTGTCTGCAATTGCAAGTAGCAGTGCAATGACCTTTCACCTGGAACAGTGCACAGAGCACTTCCTGTGATCAAGCTGCAGTCTCATCAAACGTCAGTAGTGACATAAAAAGTAGTAGGCCATAAGGTGAGTGAAGAAAAATTCAGGTAGGTCCATTTGAGGGCTAAAGTCCTAAAGGAATGTCTTTAGCTAGTATTTCTTCATGATGGAAAGAAAAGATGACATGTTGCAGGAAAAGGTAAACAATTTCAGTATCGCAAGTTTCTGTTCATCCCATCCACTGCTAGCTCTCCTTTCTTGGGCACAGAAGATAGCTGAGCACTTGACAAGCTTTGCAACAACACTAGAAGCACCACACATCCCATTTTCACCTGTGAATAATCTCCAGGGCTTCAGGCAGCAAAAACTAAGGCAAAAACAATATCAAAACAAACCAAGCAGCCAAATGAAATAGCAACAGAAAAAGATTAAGTCACAGAAATAAAATATTCTGCTGTCAGCAGGTGAGGAGCAAAGGCCCTGAAGATGGGAATTAATTAAAATACGGTACTAAACCCCAGAATCAACAAATTTTAGATCGCTTTCGGAAATGCCTCCTGATCAAGCACCAATGTTTCACAAATGTCAAGTTATTAACATTTATCTTATCCTTATGTTGTCTCACAGCCCAACAAACTGGGTTTACAACTAATCATCCAGTCCAGATTATATCTGTTCCCTTAACTACTCATCCTCTTGTAGGATCTCTGTCCATAACCAGGTATTATCTTGGCTTTCCAGTTTATCACACTATTGGCTCTTTCCAGTAGTATGTCTGTGTATATTACCTCTCTTACATAATCTTTTCCTTTCCTTTCTGCTCTTCATTTCTAAGGTTTTTTTTCCTTGGCAAACTAATGCAGATTGTTTTATCCTTCAAATACATTCACACCTTTACCATAGTTAAAATAACCCAGTTAATAAATGTGGTCAGTGCAATGAGTAGTCTCATTGATTATTACATAATTTCTTCAGGAGAGTAAGCCTTTTTCCTGTGGCACTGGGGCCAGTTCAGGAGCATTGACACGGAAGTGTCAAGGATAGCAGTCAGCAGCAGTGGTACTAGATTATCTCAAAAGACAAAACACCCTGTATCAGTTTTCCTTTTCAGAAAAGTTGTTCCTTCAAACTTTTCCTTTAGAATTAATGAGAAGACCAGTTATTTCTGAACTGACTATTACCAAACACCTCTCTAGCCTGTATCAGAAGCTAATTTATTTATGTGGGATCTTAAGTATTTTCAGGATTTAGGCTTCTTCCCTGGCTCAGGATTCTAAGACTAGAGCACTTCTTTTGTAGTCTTTTACAGCTGGTGGGGATCCTGGTTTAAAGTCTTTGGAACAGATAGGTAGAGTCAGAGGTGTATACTCAAGTCATGGCCTTAGATAATGGGGTCCTAGTATGTCAACAAAATATATGGTAAAAATTATGAAGACGCAAGGACCAACGTGAGGGATAGAATACATTTTTACTGTTCTTGGAGCTTCTTTGCCATTTTTTAGACCATTCAAAGTAGGGATTTCTGTTTCTTTCAAAACTGTTCCTTGTAAATCCCTTCCTATACACCTTCATCTCACAGCAAAACATTTTAAAAAGTAAGTATAAAATGAGAAAAGTTTTCTTCTGGCTGTGTCTCTACCTAAAAGAAAATAATTGAAACAGGAACAATATATTGTAATAAATTATGATTGTTTTAATAAATAAGGAACTTGGAACAGTATAAATCATTTTCACCTGAATGACTCATGGCAACCTGTTACAATACTCATTATTGTCACTCATTAGGTAACAACTAATAGAAGTCTTCAAAAGCAGTTATTTTTTACAATAGACTAGAATTAGTTTTTTTACTTTCTACTTGTAGGATTATGTTAGGTTATCCAATGGTCTGAGCTCTTACTGCAAAAGAACCCCAAAGCATCTTATATCAACAGTCACTTCTGGTCACTTCAGTTGTGAATCATATCAATTCAGTTGTGAATTTGAGTCCTGAGAACAGATGTAAAACAAGAATCCTGAGAAGCAAAGCACTCTATCTGCCAATTAAACATTACTAGAATCTCAGTCCCTAGAAAAGGCAGACTATGCTATGCCACACCATGCATTCACTAGTGCTTCCTTATAGAAAACCTCACCTACTCTTGGCATTGTGGCAGCAGAGGTCAAAGGTCCACCGCTGTTCTCTGTAATAAGCTCAACTCACCTTAAAAGCTTTCTCCAGTCAGCTTTTTAATTCTGACATGACATTAAAGTGAGTTTCAGGGAGTCATGAAGCCCACATTTTGATTATAAATTTCTTGTAACAGTCTGAATATCATCATCCATTAATGCACAGTGAGGTTTTGGTTCTGCTGAGAGGGAGAGAGCATCAACATTTTATTTCTAAAGCTATGCAATTAAAATGCTTCTAAATCTATATTCTTCTGCAATGATTTTTTTTTTCATGTTACTGGCTATAGTTATAACTACGAAGTGAAGCATATGACCAGAAAATGAATAAAAAATATTTTATTTTTAGAGTTTTCTTTGCATAATTAGATATAGAAAACGCATGTGATGATCATGGATTTATTTTAGGAATTGTTTTATTCTCAAAGGTGGTGTATAAGCAGTATTACAATTGTTCAGTCCTACTCAGGTATGAAAACATGTATCCTCCCTGGCTGTGCAACAAAACCTTGCAGTAATAGGCAACTTCTTGCTGACCAAACATGATTGCCTTAGACGAAGCTGCAAAGCACCTGTGATCCTATTTCCCTTCCTGTACAGATCAGTGAGAGGCAAGAGAGGGCACATCCTAGATGATGAATTTATTCGTCTGTGTGACAGAGCTATGTGAACTGGTGTGTTTTGTAGCAAGCATTAGATATGGTCTGCTAATGTAGAGCAGTAATAAATGATTCTCCCTTGAGCTAAGAAAGGCAACTAGAGATATCTGCAAGGGAAAAGGTGGCCTCAAGACAACATGCAGCTAAAACAGGACTTGGAAATGGTCACCACAGACAAGTTAACTGGATATAAATTTACATGATATTTACAACTGTAATATAGGCACATTAAAATACAATATGCATATTCATATGCACTAAAATCACATACAAACCAGAAAAAAGTAATCAGTGAATGAGCTTGTAGTCACAACCAAATAATCTAAAAGGTACCTTATCCTGCATTTATTTTTTCCAAAGTCAGTATTGAATTTTTGTTATGAACCTCTTTCAGTCATTAACATACCGCCAAGGGGGCAATACGGATCATCACCTGGAAGCAAGAGCCCAGTCATGGATGTGGCCTTAACACAAAGGAGCAGAAAGAGGGTTGGCTGGTGGAAAGCCCTCAATCAAAACAAAATTACAAAGTTTTTGCCATTATCTGGAATGTGGAAGTAGGAAGGCTACCTCTGACTTAAATTAGGAACAATTTCTTTTGATTAGCATTAGTGAAGTGCATCCTTGTTTAATCTTTTCATAAAATGGAAACTGAAAAGCAACCTGCAACATATTATTTCCTTGCCTCTAAACCTCCTGACCCCAAACTTCACCAAATGAGGTATCAAACACTGAGCACTTGATGCCCTCACATGGATCTGGAATGCGTTGCCAGGTTATATACTTGCATCTTTGATGAAAACACAATAAAAGGGAGAGCAGAGGAACAAGATTGTGGGGATTAGTGAACTAATTTCAGCTTTTCCAACAAATGTCTGGAAGTCTCAGCACCCAATTGCTAATAAGGCAGCACCTGGAAAACGGATCATCTGCCGGCATTGCACTCACACTGGTTACTATTGCCTTTCTCCATGATGTATTCCAAGTCTTCTGCACTACTTTTGTTTGCTTAATAAAATGATTTATTGGCACGCTCAATTAATATGCATTCTCCACAGTAATCTTTGCATCAAATGTTTTGATTTTATTTTACCAATATTATGAGGCTATTGTTGCAACTTGGTAATTTTATTCTAAATTTTTGTGATGCTGAATTTTCCAGTAGGTTTGGTGATAGGTTCCTTATTCATGTTTTGGGGTAATGAGGGTAGTTAGACTGGCCACATATCTCAGTTGTGTCAAGCAGAAACAGACTTACCTGCTGTGAACCACAGAATTTTCTGTCAGGAAATTGGGTGAAATAATGAAGGAGACTGAATAGCCACAGCATTTCAGCCAACTTCTACACCTTTGTTTAAGGAAGGTTGCTAGCTGTTGACACTTTGTTTTTACTTGTGTACTTCAATTAGTTCAATGGTTTCCAGCAAGGAAAGTAACTCCTTCTTTGATGATTTTTGTAAAAAAAAAACAAAAACAAAAACAAAAACAAAAACAAAAACAAAAACAAAAACAAAAACAAAAACAAAACAAAAACAAAAACAAAAACAAAAACAAAAACAAAAACAAAAACAAACAAAAAAACCAAACCTATAAAACCTTGAAAACACATTCCCATCTCACCATTTTTTTTTGTTTATTTGATTCAGTGTGCCTTGTGTCCTAACTTTGAACTCGCTCATACTCCACTGTAGTTTCTTTTAAAACTACTCTCTGAAATTCTCTGTTGCCAAGTGCTAAACTACATTTGAGAGCAGTCTTACTATAGCTGATTAATCCTTTGAATATAAGGAAAAAATTATGCTGCTAAACTTAAGGAAAATGTTTAAATAATGGTACTTTACAGATAGGGCTTAGGCACATATGGTGATAGAGGAAAGCAGAGAAAATTGCGTTTGCTGCTGAACTCTGAAAGGTAAAACAAATAGCTGTGGGAATGAATTTTTTTGTGTATAAAGGATTGTCTAAAAGTTCAGCATTAAACAAAAAACAACCACAAACCTCACAAACCCTCAAACCAAAAAACAAACAACTACAACAACAACAAAACCAAAAAACAAACAAACCCAAAGTTCTATCACCCCACCCCCCAAAAAACCGCCCCTCCAAAAAACCCCAAAGTAGGAGCCAGTCACCAGAAGCAATAATTACAGACACAGAACAGTGTTTTTATCTTCTCCATCAAGTCTTTCAAGCACCTTCCAGAAAAGGAGCAATAGTTTCCCTTTACTAAGTCATTTATATAAAAAATAAAATATTCTGGGATATTTGAAAGGTGTATCAATCTCTTAACTCTTTTTAATGGCCTTTCCAGAAGTAAGAATATTTAATTTTGAGCCTATATATTATATCAAGTAATTCTGGGAAATTAGCCATAACTGCAACCTGCAGGTTATATTTTCAAGCCACATCAGCTGCTCAAAATATTTTTGAAAAACTGTTTAATTCTGCACCCTTCTTAGTTTGGTTTTTTCAACGATGTAAGAGTGGCCTCTGATTATGACATTTGTGTCTAAAGTCACAGACCACACAAAACACACTGTGCAATGTAGTCATACTCATGAGACACTACTAGCACTAAGGTCCTTTTTACACATTGTCCTGAACTACTAAGCAAATCAGTATCCTAGCTTAGAAAGAAAATATTACATTTAGAATTTAAAATAAAACTCTTCTGCCACATATACCATCATATTTAAACAAAAATATTTGTTCATGTAGCATAATTTATATGAAATGATGTGTATACATTATGTATACATATACAAAATTTAAACTGTCTTTTTTTTAGTTATTACCTCCCTATTTATTTGCATTAAGTTCCACTCCTTAGTTTGCTTATTAATGTTTGAGATTGTTTAAGAAGCCAGTTGACATCTCAAGCCTAAACTGGAATAGAAAACTATTTCTTCATCCAAAAGTTTTAATTTTTTTTGTTTTTCAAGCAGGCTACACAGATTTGAATCAAGCATCAAAGATCATTCCCCAAAGATTGAGTAAGTCGTGAGAATTAGAGACATACTTCTTTAAGTTTCCTACTGAAAACACATAACTATTGCCACTTCATTTTTTGATCAAGCTCCAAATATTGAAGTGATTTATTGTTCTGGCAGCTAGGAGCAACTTGTCATTTTGGCAATATCTGGAGTCCTGGCATTACTTTCAAAAGTGGGAGAAGATTAAATTTTATTATTATTATTATCTTAAGCACACAAGAGACTGAATTTGAAATTGCAATAGTTTAGAAATCAAAACACATTTCCTTGGAAGAAATAAACTTCTGTGTTCTATGGGATTGTTCTTTGAAAATTGTTATGCTTGGAATTTTTTCTATTTATGCTGTTAATCCAGAATTTTAGAAGTTTTCATTCATTTTGTATGAGTAACATACTCAAAGAAGATTTTATTAACAAATTCTGTGTTGGAAAGAAACATATAGGTAAGTGTCTGCTCGAGTTGGTTTGGCCTGCATTGCTTTTAGAATAATTGTCTTTTGTTCTTTATTTCCCTCTATTTCCCCTGAAAAATAATTTAACCTATGGTCCTTATGGCTTTTCCCTCAACATTGAAACATTAATCTTATATTAACCACAACAGTGTAATAGTAAAATGTACTCATTTTGATTTTCATCAGTTGTTTTTACATATATAGCACTTCAGAGATTCCTAAAATACTTACAAAGTTCTCCCTGGCTTTTCCTCAGAACACATTAGTTTTGCTAGGTTGCACCTCTGGCTTGCTTTTATCTATGTTTCAGGTTTCACTTTGAAATTACAAAATGTAATACAAGAAACACTGCATATATGCTATTTATACTCCTTTGAAAAAAATCACAGTAAGAAAATGCTGCATTAACTGTGTCAATGCAGAAAAGCAAATTCCCTCTACCAAAGAAGAGCCTCTATTATCAATAGAAAACAATTTTATAAATCTGTAAGAATATAAGAATAAAGGTATTGAAGCAAGGTGAACTGTTATTTTTTTATTGTGCTCTGATCTCTATTAGACTTAATTTATAAATAGGTTCCTAAACTGCCTAGTATGGCCTTTTGCCTCCCTAAATAAGATTTTTACTTCAGTCTGCTCTGCATTTAACATGGAAAAGCAGACACAGCCCTTCACGATTGTACCCTTTTCACTTTTGTATTATGCAGAGACAAGAATTTGGGCAGTGGCACTCTGGCCAAATGAGGGTGTCCAATTTACCTTTATGACAGACTGGTTAAGCAGTTCAGTTTCTTTTGACTAATTGACTAATTTTTATAGCTGACTAACACACGTGGTTAAAAAAATGAGCAGTGTACTGTAAAAGGAAATATGAATAATTCTATGCCTTCTTCACTGTCCCTACAACTAAAATGGTTTATTTTACATCTCTGTGGGTTCATATTTGTCCTGATCCATTAATGAGATTAGATAATAATTTAAAATTTATTGCTTTCCCTGTTTCCTATGTATACAAAATTGAAAATTACGTAGTTCTCTTGTGATCCTGAATTATCTTTTTTTACCCATAATTAATGGAATAATTATTTAGTCAATGAAAAGCATTGCTTATTAAAGCATCATGAATACACAGCTGAAGAAACTAGAGAGACAAAATCTCTAATATTCATAAAATGATAAAAGAAAAAAAATCAGATCCTGCTATAAGGAAAATATAGGTCTTATTTGGATTTTTAAAAATCAAGATTATGAAAAAAATTATACCCAGATCTTAATGAGCATTCATTCCATCTAAAGTTTAAGGTGCCTATTGGCCTAAAGAACTCAAAGGGATCCATAAGCTTCAGTTGTGTGGATGAGCACTTCAAAACTGCATGCAAATAGCCCAAACAAAGAGAAATAAATGAATTGACAAGAATTTAATACAGCATGAGATTTACTCTGAAATGAATGTTTCTGCTCAATGAATATCACTATAAAAAACAATGGATTATGGTTGTCTACACCTGTTCTATCTTCTGTTGCTTTGTAGTCTGCTTTTGTCTCTGCTTAAAACTGTACATGTGACTGCAGGATGCTTAATAAATCATAAATGTTACCAGAACCCCTCACTGGTTTCCTTACTGTAGAAGAATTACATCCCTGTCTCACTTGTTATACTGATATTAAAATGTTGTCTACCAGATTTGATATTGTTCCATCATAATTTTATGCTCTTACACTGATCCAGAAAAGCCTGGAAAACTGAAGGTTAAAACCAAAAAGAATACTGTATTCACATAAAAAATACTATATAATTTTTACTTTTTTCCAGATTAGAACAAATGTGGAATTAAGTTTAATAAGTTTGAGGATTACTGCATGTAAATGAGTGAGCTCAAATTGTTTTTTGTCTTTTTTCATTCTTCTTTTTCCCAAAAAATTCTTACTTGTGTTGATGTAATTATACATCCACATGGCGTAAAAGAATTATAATCCTGAAAAGATGAAGTTGTGCTGTGTTGAGAAGTGGCTAAAAAAAGATGAGAGTTTCCTTGGATCAGACTTAACAGGTGGTACATTGCTGTAGGTGCCTGCTTTAGCCACATGATCAAGAAGAATCAGATAAAGGCTTCTTTGGACAGAAGAAAGAAGCCTTATGTTCATTACTGGTACTTATGGGAAACTTGAACCAACATGATACCCAGTGAGAAGGAAATAAGCTTGGGTGCAAACAATGCAGAAGGCTTCTGTAGCTTATGACCTTGATGCAGGTGTTTTGACAATCTGACCAGGGTGATGCTCTGCTGGATCTATTCATCACAGGACAGAAGAAATGGTCAAGGATCTGAAGGCTAAGGGCAGCCTGGGCTGAAATAACTATGAAACTATGAAGTTTAAACTCTTGAAGAAAATAAGCAAGAAAAGCATAGGAATTATAAACAATGGAATTAAACCCCTATATTTCACAAGAACTGATTTTCAATTACCTAGGGATCTGCTTAGCAGGATCCTACTGCCAACAACTTTGGAAAGTAGAGGCACAGCAATCCTACTTGATTTCCAGGGGAACCTTCCTCTTTGCATTCAGACATGCAGAAAGCAAAGCAAGCATAGGAGAAGGCCAGCAGAGATAAACCATGACCTCCTATCTGAGTTTAGAAGACAAAATGAAGTACCCAGAAGATGGGTAGGGACACGCTGCTCATGACAGATTTAGAAATGTTGTGCTGCAGGCAGGAATGGAGTTAAGAAAATTATAGCACAGCTGGAATAGGAAACAAGTGAGGGAGGTGAATTGGGTGAAGAGAGATTTTACACATCCAAATTACTCAGGCAGCAAAAGACAGACAGTGTGTGGCAGAGTGTTCAGTAAGACAAGGGATCTAATCATTCTGTGACACAGATGTGTCTTTCATCTAATGATGAAAGACCAAAATACTCAAAGGCCTTTTTTCCTCAGTTTTTACTGGAAAGGTCTGCCCTCTGGCCTTCCTGTTCCCCAGGGCTGAGGTCTGCGGTAGTGAAGCAGCACCCTCAGTAAAAGAAGACAGAGCTATGGGGGCATAGGATCTGATGGGATGCACCCCAGATGTGTTCCAGGGGAGCTGTTCACTGTCACTGCAAGGCCACCTCTATCAACCTTGACACATCACAGAAGCAGAGGGAGGCTCTGCACGATTGCAAATGAGCACAAATTACTCACTGCTTCAAGGGCAAGAAGGGAAATACTGTCCAGTCAGCTTCGCCTCAGTACATAAAAAAGTTATGAAGCAAATTCTTCTCAAAGCCACACCTGCTCTGTGAGGAGAGTGAGGCATACATTCTTTGGAGATCCCTTCATACCTAAATTATTCTGTGGTTGTGATTTTTGCCCTAATCCAGCACTGTAAACTCATTGTCAAGCTCACTGGTGGAAAGAGGACCTGACACAGGTACCTGGATTCCAAATTAGGGATCTTGTACATCCGTACTGTTTAGTGTCATGAGAAACCACAATGTGATAGGTGAAAAGCTTATATCTGCTATGTTTGAACAGATATGGTTGTACTTTCATGTTGTACATTCCTACTGTTAGTGATGTAAACAACTCTTGGTATGTGTATCTGTGACTAAATCACACAAATATATATATATACAAATCCATCTTCCTATTTGTTCTCCAAATGAAATTACTCTGAAGACAAGAAAATGGAAGTGAACCAAAGAAACAACAAATTAAGAATGTTTATATGGTATGATAGGCAGTAAAATAAGCCCTTTAAGCAAACATTTTTCTAAATCACCTGTTCAGGTTCTACATTTAATGAAAAGGAACCATTAAATGACTTCACTATCAAAGTGCTAACAAATAAGAAACTATAAATAGCTCATTCTCATTTAAGTTCTTCTGAAGGAGCCTCATCACCTATAGAAAGCCATACAAGTGCCCATATTTAATCTTCTTTTTGAACTAAAAAGAAAATAATGTGTTCTTTCCAGAGATCACGCTATATCTGTAACCCCAAAATGTTTACTCTGTCTGTAAATGAGTAAGGCAACATAACAATAAACTATGAGCTCAGTCAATTGAAACATAGTACACAAAAGTTGGTTCCCAGCAAAATTTTCACTTAAGAGAATTGTCTATTAATGTGCATCCCAGTTTGTGTTATTACACTTGTGTCCAAAGACTGTTTCCCCGTATGTTACTGATTTAACTGTATTTTTCAAGAAAACTGCAATATATATTTTAAACACATAAAAACATTAATATATTCTTAAAATTCCATTAAATACTGTCAATCAATCCCAATTTCATGCAATGTTTTGAATTACAGAACATTCACTTTCTGAAAATAAGAAATTTATTTTAATGCCTGAAGTTGAGTAAATTAGATTGGTAGTATGTTTTATGAAAAGAGACTGTCTTGTATAGTGCTATGGTTTTCAGCCCTACACAATGTTACAATGAAAACTGGACAAAATTTGTTGGAAGTGGTTAACAACCCTTTATTTAGAGTTTCAGTGGAGGAAGCAGTTAAATTACTTTTCAGAGCAATGACTAAAACAAAAGTAATTTCAAGTTTCAGGCTATACTCTAGGCCAGTTTTTAAATTCAGGAACTAGGAAGAGCAAATGAAACTGTAAACCTAAGATACTATGAGTGAAAACAGACTTGGATATGTGAGCAAAGACAAGACAAAATTACTTGTCTTAGTACAGGAAATGTAAGGAAAAGTTCTTTAGAGTAGTATCTCATCTCTTCCAATTCTCATACCATTAAAGATTTGCCAACCTCCTCAAAACTGTGGTTTTTTCCACGTATTTGAATGTACAGTAGAACATTCTGGCCAGTTCTCTTGAACTGCAATTCCAGAATAACATGCAAAGCACTAAAATCCATTTAGGATATAATTTGTCTACACTAAAAATATGATTGTCTACCATGTGATCCTATTTAGTGTCTCTGTTATTCTTTTTCTTCCCAATTGCTTATTCTCATGCTATAATCATAGCTCCAGCCTGAGACAAGAGTTACATTTTTCTGAAGCATATTTCCATTGAAAGGCTCCTCTATTCCCTTACACTCCTCTCTTTGTTTAACAAATTCATTCAGTTAACCAACTCTCTCTCCTGCATCTGTCAACTGCACAAGATCAGGATCAGTAACTTTCTTGCTCTTTATTGTCTTTGCAAAACAGAAATTTTTTGGGTGATTCATAAAAGTGCTGGGAAGCAGCCATAAACCCTATTCCACTGTTTCAGCATTCCCTCTATGGCACAGAAATGTCACTGGGCCGACACTTGTGCAAGAGACCAGCACAAGAAAAATTCTACAAAAGGCTTCAGCAGGTTCTAGGTTTTTTTCCCCCATGAGAAAAGTCGTAAAATAAGCTTTTGGAAAAGAAGAAGGTGTTATTGCAGCAGATATGACAGTTAAATGATTCATTCAGTCTAGAAGTTCAAGTACTTCAATTCTTCTGGGATGCCTTTCACAGTTTCCCAAATATGAATTTTATGTTTCTCCTCATCACAAAACTCCTGGAACTGGTGGCTGAAAAATCACATCAGGAAGTCTCACAGATCTCAGTCACTGACATTCAGTGTATTTCCAAATTAAGGCAAACATACAAAACAAACAAAAATAAGGAAACAATTGAGTCCATGAACAATAATTGTATTTTAGAATTATTTTCATCAAGAAACCAATGCCTGTTCAGTCCTGCACATCATTTCCTGGCACATTGCCTTCTTTTTTGGAAATTAACTCAAGACAACTGACGTATATTAGAAACCAAGTAGATTTTGTAAATCTGCTGCAAAATACATTGGGTGTGATAGATCAATGTGGTTTTTTGGTAAAATGAAAACAAATTTACCCCAGAAAGGTAAAATGTGGAAGAAATTAAGCAACATTTGGACTTCAGCCACTAAAATCAAAATTGCAAGAACACTATGTATGTCTATGTGTTGTTCTATAACCATTTATAGCTGTCACAAGCCCTTTATCCTTTTGTTATTATTATTTCTGCAATCTCCAGAATGGTAAATGGGATGTGGAAACTGAAGTGTCAACATCACATTTTAAAATGGTATTTAATCATCTGCGGAAAAGCAACATAAAACCCCATGTATAGCAGACGAGTACATGGAATCTAGGTAGATAAATAATTTTGACCCTGCAAACTTTTAATGCAGATGGTGCTTGACACACAGCATCTAACCCTGCAGGAGGCTCAGGAGCTCAAGCCTCAATAAAGTTGCTCAACTCAGTTGTGTATCCATAAACTGTGCTATATTCAATCACTAAGAAGCCTGAACCAAATGACAGCATAGCAGTGGCTTTTGTGCTCTCTCTTTTGATATTCAGGAACTAATGATGTGTGTGCTTCATGGGACATAGAAAGCACTTTATTCTGTCCTCTGTGTGACAGAATTCAAACAATTTCCACAGTACTCAACACTGACTCCTTAAATGAGCTGTTGGCAATTTCTGCTTCTTATGTTGAAGATGTATCACTGTGCAGGAAAAATATGAGACTCATTTTCATCCATTTTTTTATATCAGTCAGGGCTTTATATAATGACCATTGATTTATACTACAAAGGTAGGGCCACTGGCAATTACCAACTTCCTATCCTTACAGGCAGTACAGCAGCTGCTATGTTTACATGCAGTTCATGCCTGAATAAGTATTGTTACAGAAGAGCTTGCTAAATTAGTTCAGGGAATCACACAGCAATTTCATCTAATTGCCATTTGTCAGAACTTTATTACAATCACTGAATATTTTTAATTATATTAAGAAAGGGAAGATGTCAACTCACAATTTCATAATATGTCAGAGACTCCACATAAAAGAATTCCAAGATTTATCATTTCAAAGTGCACTCCCGGTATCAAATATTGCTTGCTGTTTAAAATTACCAGCAGTTAAGGGGAAAAGATTTTGTTACCTCTTGTGGTGTTGCTTTATGATTTATTACTGTTTTAAATATAGCAAATTCAACCTGATGATTTCCTTCCTACTATGTTCAGCCATACAAAGAATGCAGAGAGGTAGCTTTACTAAATATTGAATTTTTAGACAGTACAACTGAAGTCAGATGAATTCAATGAAAGTGGAGAATCATCAACACCTTTTTCACCTGTCTTTTAAAAGAAATCTGCTTCAACTGAAATTTCTGCATGTACTTTTAAAAATCCCACAGCATTAGACTGGGAAACTCAGGAGTGCATTTTCTGGATTATGATAAAGTTAATGGGAATGATAGGCATCAGGCAGGAAAAAGATAATACAGTACATAAAAATCATGCATTGCAGCATCCACTGTTGACATCAGCTTCATATCCTAGTCAATTTTTCTGACCCATATATATTTTGCCAAATCATAAGTTTTTAAGACAAATTGTCTTGCTGTTGAATAATTCATACACAGTAGTGCATTAGGTATTGCAGCTTTTTTATTATTTTTAACATTAAGAAGAACAGAACTGGCATTATGTCCTACTAAAAAAATCTATGAAAATATACTAGAAGGTAGTTCAATTTCATTCACTGCAAGGTAATTTGTTACTGTACCTTACAGAAAGTTTAAATATGAAACTAGTCAGGCCTAGCTTATATAGCAGTAGACCTGTATTCATCTTAATGATGGAAACCTGAATTACCCAGTAATTTCAGTCACCTTTTCCTCACATGCTGCCAGTTTAATAATTTGCATTTTCTGCCGTAGGCAGTAAAAGATTCTGATGCGTTCAGTTTGGATTTATGAAGTTAGTTTACTCGTTGATGAAACAGTCTTCAATATGCAAATGATTCACTCAGAAATTATTTAAAAATACCTCCCAGCCAGTAAGGATTGCAATTAAATAGTAATTAAACAGAGATACTGCTCTGTGAAAATCATCATACTGCTCTGTTGAGACACTTGAGTTTAGAAATAAAGTTTACATAAAACATCATGGTTTACTAACTTAATATGTGTATTGTGTTAAATTAAAAAAAAAAAAAAAAAAAAAAAAAAAAAAAAAAAGTTTGTATTTAATCTTTTCAATTTATCTGTTTTTAAGCAGCTGGATAATTCCAGGGATTTTGAACACTTTCCCACTGTTAGAAAAGCCTGTTGCTGATATCAAGATATAATGAGCTCCAACAAAGACAAGGATCCACTTTGTGATTCCATTTGTTTGATCACAAAGGCAGCAAGATCATTCACCATACCCTCACTTAGAAGAGTGCACAGCCATGCTGACATCGTGCCTTGGTATCCTGCCTGCACTTTGCCACTGCTGGGAACGCTGGTTCCTGGGCGAGAACTGGCACAGTGGTGCTAACATCCTTGGATTGACCAGACAACCACAAGGCGCTGCAACGTCCTGTCTTACCCTGGGCTTCTTCAGACTGCAAAGGAAACAGCAGAAGCAGAGCAGCCCCTCCTCTGTTGAGCCACATAACTGTGTGCATGTGAAACATGTTTCAATAAATTTGGAGCTTATCCACTATTTTGCCCTTCTTCTACATCTGTCCAGTATATAGGAAAACAAGCTCAGGAATTTCATTCTACACCTATCATTTATCTACAGAAAGAGGAACACTTTAAGAGTAATTACTGAGTTACAGGACAATCATAAAAGATGTACCTTTACTCTCAACCACACTTTTCAAACATGGATTGATCTAAATACATGTCCTTCATATTTACTGACTACTGTATGGTCCTCACCAATAATTTAGCAGAGCAGTTCCCCAGCACCCTGTTCTTTAGGGGTTTTCTTTCCGCTTTCTAAAATAAACTATTTTATCTCACGATGGGAGAGAACATTTTTCTAGATAACTCTGTGAAAAGGAATATGAATGGTATCAAAACATTTTCCCTAATATATTCTTCTTTTTTTTCCCTTTTTTTTTAAGAGCATGGCTTCCTAGTTCAATATGATTTGCTTTATTAAACGGTCTGCTCATTTGAACAGTATTTGATTTTTTTACAAGAAGAATACACATAAGATTAAGGTAGAGAATATGGACAAGATTGACAACAAAATTATCTCACTAAAACAATGTGTATTCACTGTCTTTACTGAAGAATTGCAAGATGAAAAATAGAAATCACCATTCCTGTTGAAAATGTTAATGTTTCACCTGAGTCTACTATTCTGCTGTTAACAGAGATTACTCAAATTAAGCTGTCTGGTACCACATAATATTTTAAGAAATTCCAAGTGAAATGACATCAATGAGCTATACTCATGGACCAAAAAAAAATTAACACCTATTAAAACATATATTTTTATAGAAAAAAATACAGTCATATCCCATGCAGAATCAAAAAATAAGCTGTCCTCTTTTTATGTGCCCATATAAAATTAAATTATGTTGCTTCCTATAACCCAAATTTTATAAATCTCTTTAGTCTCACGTTGAATATTTGCACTTCTCATTCTGCCCTTCTATTTTCCTTCTGTCCCTATAGTCTCTCATACTCCTTCACCAGCCTTCAAGGCTGAATGTTTTCCAACTTCCCCTCCCTTTCTTCCACCCCTATGATTGTTTCTTCCTATTATATGTTTTCCTCTTTTCCTCTTCACATTCCTTTCAGTCTTGCTTTCCCCTCTTATCAGACTGTATGTGAACTTCGCTGCAAGCACAGCTGTATGAAATGATTTTCAGTACTGCCAGAAGGTGGGAGAGTATGGCTTTTATGATCCTTCATGTGAACCCGATTAAAAGCCTCCAGCACAAGTGACCTGTAGTCAAAAGCAAATCTTATGTTGCAGTAGTCATACTCCACACCTTAGTTTCTCCATTCCATAGAGCCTATATATAAGAGAACATACAGGCATTGTACATAGACAAAGATAATTGTCTAGGATAAATTCCCATTCACACAATTTCCCAGGGGCATCCCAACCAATACTATACTTTCCCACAACCTAGCAGAACCAGAAGTGACCGTGCCACATCATTCATTTGTTAATCAGAACATTAAACTTTTCTCAGTGGATACATCAAAGGATTTACAGAGCGGAGAACAAAACAGCTCCAGTTGCAAGCATTCCCCTAAGGACTGAAACACCATGTGTTAGCAGATACTAGATATTTCAACAAATGTAAAAAAGGATAATGGTGCATAAAATCATAATAACTCAAGATAAGCAGCAAAATAACACAAGTCTTTTATAAATTAGCGATCTTTATAAAAGCACTCCATTTACTAACAGCTCAGAGTCTATACTCAGTCTCTGACACTGAACAATGGTTTTGACTTCCCAGGAGGCTGCTCACTCACTCTATCTGCTCGGTTCAATAGGACACCTTGGCAGCTCTGCTCTGCTGGGGTTATGACAGCCTTGCTCAGGCAAACAGCAGCAGCCTGAGCAGGAGAACCATTTTCTGCAGGTACATATTGCTCTGAATATACATGCAGTTCCAGCAGCCTCATACTTACAGGATTCCTGCTCTTTGCTACATTTGCAAAGAAAGCTGCTACAAAAGAAAAGCTAAATTTACCAATCTTTTCCAATAGTTAGACAGCCATTTCTATATGGTAAAAAATAATTTTCTTCAGATGATTTTTCTCATAGTGCTGTAGTTAATTCCAACTGAGGTCTGTGGTAGATTTTGATCCCAGATCCCCTATACTTAATTGGATGGATGAGGCTAAAAAAATTCCCAATGGTCAACCATGCCACAGAGTAAGATTACGTTAAATATGCCAATCATTGGATTCAGGCAGAAAGGCATAAAAAACTGCAGAACTAAAGTCCTATTATTAATGCTAAATTGACTGTCACATCAGAATAGCAATACCCCATGTCTTGCTTTAAATAATAATGCATTTCCTAATTTGAACTCTTATTAATATGATTAGGTGATGAAGTACAAAGTAATGACCCAAGCAAATTCATAAGCATTTCCTGTACTGTCACACTGAAAAATTATTTTTTATAAACTAATTAGACATCCTGCTTCAAATATTGCATTCTTAATAAATTTCATACATATACATATAAATAAAATGGGAACATTTATCAAAGGTTCCTTATCCAAGTTTTAAAATAGCTTTGTAAATCTATCAAGTACTAAGTGAAAACAATAAAGAAAGAAGTCATTAAAATAAAATCATTACTTTAAAAGGTACAACCATTCTTATTGACATTGCAGTATGAATTGGAGTACAGCATGTCAACCTTTGGAAAGTGTGTTCAGGAGAGGTGTTCACAGCTGTGTTTAAATGGGTAGTCATGTGCGAGGGCCATAGCAATGCTTTGGATCAGAGCTTTATGACAAGTGTATACCACAACTGCTTCAAATTTGTATATTCTTAACAGAGAAATATATATCAATTCAGGTAACTTTTCTAACAACTGCTATAGATGATTGTAAGTGCTCCATGCAGTAGTTTAGGATTATACTGTCAATATTTATAGTTTACACATTGAATGCATAAGCTGCAGTACTACTAAAAGCAACAGCATATACTACTATGGAACTTGAGAAAGCTTATTTTTTTTTTAATTAAATTCTCCCATAACCTCCCATCTTAGTATAGAGAAGATATATTAACTGCACCTTTTCTTGAGAGCTCAGATTTTAGGCACGAGGCTGGTGTTTCATTTATCTGGCACAACTGGGCAGCCAGGGGAAGAGAAAAACACTGAATCCCTCTGACGATTCACTTGGCTCATACAGCAGCTGCATCATACTTTTGCACTTATCTGCCTAAGGTTGATGTCATCTTACATACTTATAAGAAATAAGCCTTTCTTAAATATGATGCAATACTCAAGAGAACTCTTTCAAGCTAACTACAAGATGCTTTTCCAAAACACACTCTCCAAATGTGTAATTCTGGAGATGTATTTTCTTTATACAAGCTGGATAAGGAAGTCAAACTTCGAAGAGAAAGTGTGTCAGATTTCTGGTTTTTCCACAGCAGAAATAAGAAGCAGCGTTTCTAAAATACATAACCTTTTTTATTCTTGCTCTTTAAGCTGTTTGCTTTCTGTTAAAGTACTAAGCTTTATTAATGCAAAATTATTTGAGGTGGTCTGACCAGCATCCTACATATTTAATACCACACTTAACAGAAATACGTATTCCGCATTCTAACCATCCAATTATCAACAGCTACTCAGAAAACTGCTACTCAAATTGCCAAAAGCAATGTATATCTATACCTACATATATATTAAAATGTGTCCTCCTGTGTTGTATTTAATTCTATTTCATTTTTTCTGTGATATTTATATAACTGACTTTAGTATACGAAGAAAAGAATATTGCTAGGTCTGTGGCCCTTGATCACAGACCAAATTTAACATATAGGTAGTTGCCCCAAGTAAGAAAATCTAGATGCAAAATTATTTAATGCCTATGTGCTGCAAGACTGAATTTTGGTTTGCCTAGGGCAGTAACATCTAAAGAGCTCCCATTTTATGAGTCACCTTCCTATTCACCACTATAAATTTGCAATGTATTATTTGCTTGGCATTAAAGAAACATTTATCAACATCAGAAGCTTTGGTTTGACTCTTATTGAGGTTGAAATACAAATGTCAGTGCACTGTTTTGGCTAGAGTAGATTTAACTATTTTTTTCAGCTCACATGGTGCTGTGCATTGGATTTTTGCTGACAATAGTGGGGATGTTTCAACTATTGCTGAGCAGTGCTTACCCAGGGACAAGGCCTTTTGTGTTTCTCACCTCAGCCCACCAGCAAGGAGGCTGGGGGCATACAAGAATTTGGAAAGAGACACATCCAGGACAGGTGACACGCAACTGACCCAAGGGATATCCCAGACCAGATGGTGTCATGCTCAGTACATAAAGGGAAGAAGATGGGAGCAGGGATGAGGAAGAAATGAGGTTATTCTAAGTTAAGGCATTTGTTTGCCCAAGTAATAGTTGCATGTGATGGAGCCCTGCTTTCCTAAACACCTGTCTGCCAATAGGAGAAGTGAATGAATTTCTTGTACCACTTTGCTCGAGCGTGCAGCTTTTGCTTCGCCTATTAAACTGTTTTTATCTTCCTGATTGCCTCCTCCATTCTGTTGTGGAGAGAAGCAAGGGAGTGTCTGGGTGGGATACAGTTGCCAGTTAGGGCTAACCAAGAGCAGTCAGTATAACACTTCTACTGCTCACAGCTTTCTCTGAGGCCTTTCTTTTTAGTTACAGATTATGCTATATCATGCCTTGAGACATTAAGACAATCCTTTAAAGTATTTATTTTTCAACAAGTAACAATTAAAAATAAATGGTTCTAGAAACATTGTTTATCTCCATTTTTAAATGAATGGAACCCATTTCTCTAAAAACCTTCTGTTCATGTCTTTATATTGTAGAAACAAATGTTTTACTGAAACTTTGATGAAAGTTTGATTGTTCCTAGTTGAAAGGAAATTCATCTGATCATTCTTTCATCTTGCAGCAGTAACATTTTTGTCAAGATACGATCTGGAAAAACCTGTCTTTCATGCTTTCCAACATAGTGCTAAAATGTACAGTTCTGAAAGCATACAGAAGCAAGCAAGGTAAAAATTCTCAGAATTCCTCTCATACCTGTACACCTGTAGAACCATGAAATAAACTCAGGTTTTATGTAAGAATTTATAGATTTATATTGGTCAACATTGCATATTATCTTTCTCTAGTTCAGGGAAAAAATCTGTGCACAGTCAGTATCCAAGGAAGGAGGATAAACAGAATCTGGAGACACTTGCTACTGTGAAACACATAATTTAACACCACAGGAAAATGATCGCTGCAGAAACTGTTAAACTATATTCTGCACACTTTTCATCTGCTAAATCACACCATGCTGAGAAGCACCTACTGGCTGAGCCTCACACAGATTCCTGAGGCACTTCACAAATGAGCAAGTCGCAGTTGGAGGCAGTGGAATTGAGTTCCAGAGCAGACAACAAAGCTCTAAGCTACAGGTTCTCTTTTTAATAGCATGTTCAGATCATCATTCAGTCACTGATCAATCTTGCCACTTCCAGCACTGTAATAAGCCATGAAACACATGGCAAAGGATCACAACATAAGGTTCTTGTGTTACTTTATTTAACATGTGTAATCTATTCCCAGACTACAGGTGAAATCATGCCCTTGAATTTGCACTAGAACTGAATGGAAAGAATTAATTGCATAAGATTAGGGATCTCTCATTCACGTTACTGAAGAATCTCCAAGGAAATAAGGAGTCCCTAATCTAGCAACCCTGCTTTCATCTGTGGGATTGAGACAATCCCTGCACACCAAGGAAAGCATCTTTGACTTTATGTATTTGTAATCTATAAACCACTTAGTTTTCACAGAATCACAGAATATGCTGAGTTGGAAGGGACACAAAGGAATTATCAGCTCTCAGTCCTGCACAGGACAGCCCCAGAAGTCACATCATGTGCCCGAGAGCTGTTCAAATGCTTCTTGAACTCTGTCAGGCTTAGTGCTGTTACCACTTGCTGAGGGTGCCAGTTCCAGTGCCCAACTAGCCTCTGGGTGAAGAACCTTTTCCTAATATCCAACCTACACCTTCCCTGATGCAGCTTTAAGCCATTCCCTCAGGTTCTGTCACTGTTCACCAAAGAGAAGAGATCAGTGTCTGCCCCTCCTCTTCCCCTCACAAGAAGCTGTAACTGCAGTGAGGTCTCCCCTCAGTCTCCTGCAGGCTGAACAGTCCAGGTGCCCTCAGCTGCTCCTCATACAGCTTCTCCTCAAGGCCCTTCACCATCTTTGTTGTCCTCCTTTGGACTCTCTCTCTAATAGCTTAGCATCTTTCTTATATTTTAGTACCCCAAATTGCTGCACACAATATTCAAGGTGAGGCTGCCCCAGTGCAGAGCAGAGGGGACAATCCCCTCCCTTGCTCAGCTGGCCATGCTGGGCTTGATGCCCCCCTGGACAGGGTTGGTCCTTCTGGCTCTGTCCAGGACACTGCTGACTCATGTTCAAATTTCTCTCAAACAGGAGCCCCGGAGCCCTTTCCACAGTACTGTTTTTCCATTATTTTTATTTTAGTTAAAAGAATAGATATTGTATATAACATGTTATTTTGCAATCTATTTTTATCTTCTATATTTAATTTCAAATGTAATTTTAAAAGATACCTACCCAAAATTTTAAGTTTTCTAATATTTTTAATAATAATAGCATGGAATCTCAGTTCCTGAGCTTTTATGAGTATTCAAATAAATAAATTGTCTTACATACTGTTTTTTTCTTGTAAGGATTTGTGTAGCAACTTCTGATATACCCACTACACCTGAGTAGTAGGTGTAGTGGGTATATCAGATATATATATCTGATATATCCACTACAAGAAGGCAGAGACCTGCCTTCTAAGTGTGAGAGTAAACCAGCAGCAAAAGCATCAAACTAAATTCTGGTTAAGCATGAAGATGATTGGACTCTTACTGCAGTTTTAATGGTACAAGTATGTGGGCAACATTTTTCAAGCCAATTTGTTAAAACCAGCCAACTCTCCCCACCCTCCTCTCATGGCCATCTTAGCTAACAAAGACAAACTGCTGGTTCACATCAACCACTTCACTATTCTGGCTAAGTGGCCAATAACAGACATTTTGAGAGCAAGCATTCCATGATAAATAACATGCCACTAAGTCATACCCTTTCAGCTTCCAACAGCGACTCAGGAACTTCATAAGTCCCAGGTAGGTTCTGTGTATTTATTAGTCAGCAGGGTGGGTTTGTCATAATTCTGTTGTGACTTTTAGTCCTCCTTTCAGTCTATAAAGTTCCATGAACAAATTTTCAGGGTTCTGTGTAGATTAAGCCTTGACTGGGGAAAAACAACTCAAAACAAAACAGTGACAAAAGCATTATTGTTGCTTATATAGTGTAAAATTGCATATATTGTAAAATACACTGAGTATGGACTGCAAGCTGCTTCTGGTGCCATTCACTGTTAGTGTGGAAGTAATGACCACAGTCTGCTTCCTAAAGGTAGTCTGCATTGGGAGGTTTGTGCAAAGTTTGGGTTCTTACATGAATTGCTATTTGCTAGTGATTTTGTGATACCTCCCTCCATAAATAAGGCATTATTAGTACACCTGAAACCTGAATAAATAAAGCAAGAGAAGCAGGCATCTTTAAAGTCTCACTGAGAGCTAGTGCAGTAGTCAGCAGGCAAAGGCAGGGGCTCTAGACTGCCTTCTACCTCTTTCAAAGATATGGGATTCACCAAGTCTTTAGATTTCAGAACTACATGAGTTCAGCGACTAAACTAGGTAATTATTACATTAGTAATTAGTGTTCTTAAAAGGCTCTGGGAAAAGAGTTGGGGTTTCTTTGTTTGTGAGAGATGAAATAACATATTGCTTCAGCCCAAAAGAACGGAAGTTGTTGCTTCTGTTTCCTATTTGTTGTTATTTATGGTTTGGATGTGTTTTCTTTAATCTGTTGGGTGTTGCTGAGAACTGGGACAGGGGCTGGGTTGGAGACAGGACCAAAAAAGGAAGAAGGATGAGAGGGGGCAGGAGAGAAGAGTAAGCAGTTGGGAGAGAGTATAAGTTCCTGAGTACCATCCAATGGGAAAGGGGACAGGGATCACGCCCATCTGGAAAAGGATATAAAAAGTTGCCATTTTCTTGGGGATGGGGGGATGGGGTTCGCCTCTTGGGAGAGAGATACATGCCCAACTCAGCTGACTCATTACAAAAACACAGGGTTTTTTTGCTTAGAGGACTTTATCTGCACTGAATTGTATCAAAAAGTGAGTTATTTCTAACATTCTCTTTCAAATTTTAAAAATTAACTAGACTGTTCCGCATTTACTGCTGTACTAACAACATCCTCAAAGACAGCCAGTAAGAGGAACACTGACGCAGTACCTGGAACTAATATCTCCATACAAACAAGTCTATAGTTATTTACACAATTAGAAGCTGTCATATCAGTTACCAGAAATGAAAATAAATTATTCTCCCATTCATAAAAGGGATGAAAAAAAACTATTGAAATTGTACCAGCATGGATTTTCTGCCGGCCACGCTAAAGTACTGTTAATTAATACTATACTAATTGAGCACTTTCCGTAGGCAGTTATTATGAACCCTTCTTATTGTAAAAATGTTCTTAAAAGTGAAAGTCATTGAGGAAAAGTATTGATTAAAATGGATTTTTAATCAGAAATACTAAAGGCATAAAAAGCCCCCAAATTTATGCATTTGCATACACTAGAAGTTCAGAGTTTTGTCAGACACAAGGAAAACTGACACGTGAAGAGACATGGTGTCCAAATCACTTAGTACAGGTACCCAAACTAATTCAAGAATGGAAAAGAAATAAGAGAAATAAGTAAAAAAGCCTTCTTTTAGAACTTTTTCTTTTGTTGTGTACTGCAACACCATCACTGCAGAATTAAAGTCCACTGAACCTGTCTTTCCCTACTTTCTCCCCTTCCTCTCCCCCTGCAACTACACATAAGCTAGGCTGTAAAAGGGACTGAGTATAACTTTTTTATAAGGTTGTGGTGATTGAGTAGGTATTTTATATTTCATTTCATAGTTAAAAGAAATTAAAAGCTTTAATATATTTTAATTAAAAGTGTATTTCTGAACTAATGTCCTAAATTCCCTCAGATTCTATATATTTATATAATTTATGTGTCACTAGGGAGTTATCATAGTCTGTTTTGTCAAGGTCTTTCCAGAAAGAATTTAATTTTCAGTTTGCAGCCATTGCCCTTCATCTCACTGTGGACCTTCATTTCATTGTTTTTGCTATGTATGCAGATCAGCTGCACAACTTAAAATTGAAAAAAAAACTGATGGCAAGTATTTCTAGATTTTTTTTTTTTTTGACAGCTAATAAGGTTCTTACATGCATTTTTAACAACCACATTTCATAAGGCACTATGCTATATTATTTGATCCATGCATTCATTTCTTTATTTTTTAACTAAGTCTTTCTTCAAGAAGAAATAAGTATTATGAAGCCATAACATTTGGAATTAGCCTCCAGAAATTACTATATATATACATGGTTAGAAAGGAGAAGTAACATACATGTATTTTCACAGCAGCTTTGGAATTTTTAGCTTCTGAGAGAATGCATTCTCTCAATTCTCACAAGCATGGAACACTTTAATTTTATTTTAATAGCAAATACAATGTTTATCTTTATAGGAGTCTGAAGTCACCTATTTGCTTTCAGAGAATAATTACGAGCAAGCATACATGCAATTAATGGATTCACAATCTCTTATCAGTATATCAACTTGGAAAAACTCTCTCTGGCTGAGTAACTTAGTTTTGATACCCATTTAATATTTTGGCCACTGCTGAGATTCCAACAAGGGTGCTAATTAGTGCCAATTGTGAGGCTGGTTTCTGTGGTACAGCCATCTGTCTTACAGATACTGAATCATTTAATTACTTTAAGGTGTAATTATAAATGTCTCAAAGCATTTAAGACTAACCATTCATTATTTTAAAAAACACAATGTTGCTGTCAGCTACTAAAGAGGGTTATTTTACCGGAAAATATGGTTTAAAAGATACACACTAGTTACAAATAGAGCCATTACACTAACAACCCCATAGTAAAAGTCAGATGAGCAAAATCAAATTTCTAACAGTACCCCTAAAATGAAAATCTGCATAAGGAACAATCTTAGGGTACGCGTGTGTGTGTTTTGTTTGTTTGTTTGTTTGTTTTGGTTTTGGTTTTGTTTGGTTTTTTTGGTTTTTTTTTTTTGTAATTTCAGAATTTCCTGAGAGAATGTTGAAACTTAATCCTGTTATATGGATTTTATATGCAATTATTTACAGTGTTTGCACTATTTTTATACAGTAGTAAGACAGCATGTAATTGTAACATTAACAACGGGCCATGATAATATAACTGAACCCTACATGAAAAAAAATGAAAACTTTAAATGCATAATTCAGTCTTAACCCCAGATATGTCACCAGCAAAAAGCACATTTTACTTGAGTTTTTTGTATTTCAGTTTTTACCTCCCATCCCTCCCTCAGCATCACCCCAACCTGAAGCAATGGAGTGAAGCCTTCTGTGGCAGCCAAGTCCCCACACCAGCTGTACCCTTCTGTACAAGTCGTTACATCACACATATCTTTTAAATAGATGACTTTTACACTACAAACACCAATGTCTGGAATTTTTATCCCATGGTAATGAAAATCTCAAGGAAACAAGATATTAGTTTCCCAAGGTTTTACTGTTCTTTTCACAAGAAATAGCCAATGAAAATATGTGATGTACACATTGTATTTTGCTGTATGGAGGAATGTTTCAGAGATGTGATGGGCTACTGCAGCTTTTTTCCAAATATTAACTTGTGGTTAAAAAAAAGCGATTAGGGAATCATTACATTAATTGGAAATACTGAAGGCAGAAGAAAAAAAATAGCCTACATAATTCTATAAAAGAACAAAAAAAGATACGATTTACTGAATTCTCTCTCCCCTTTTATCTGAAGATAGGTGGCACCAAAGGGATCCCCCTAACTGTTTTAAAATCAGTTGAAAAGCAACATGTGTTACAGAAAGAGTTTTTATCTCTTGTTAAAATAATAAGAAACATCTGTGTCCGAATTTTAGGAACTCCAAAGCAAATTAGAAATGATGCTCTGGGACAATCTATAAAGCAATAAAAATCTCCTTAAAATAAAAACCAGAGTTTAAAATTTTAAACAATGAATATTTCAAATTAGTCAACATAATAATTAGCCTATTTCTATGTAAATCAATTCATAATTATTGATATCTCTTCACTCCTGAGTACAATTTTGCAGAAAACATTTTTTTCTGAAACACTGCAGAGGGGAAAAGAAAAGACTTATTAATAAGTACCTCTCTTAACCTCTTTTGTTAAATTAGATAAATGAGAGGAAATTGAAATCTGTAATGAAATATGTAATTTCAAAACAAAAGCTCTGAGAAAGGAAGAAAGCTGAATTAAATGGACTGAATTAAATGTATTCTGACTAATTACAGAACACTATATCTCCTTTTCTCCGGTGTCAGAATATTGCCCATATTGACATGATGCATCCAATACAGGACATTGATACGGTTACTTGGATAATTTTGTGTCAACTCTTATTGTGATGCTTTGTTCTAATAATGAATAATGCCCTGGCCTGTAATTTAATTCTGTGGACTTCATGCCTGAACTACACTACCAAAAGTAATGGGCTATTTTTTAATATAAAGATGTAACCCTCCTGTCACCATGTAAGTTTCCATTTTCTTACTTGAATAGCATAAGTCTGTCTGCTTAGCCTTGAGTATATTCAGAGTTTTATACCTCACTGCACCTTACAGCTGTCTGCAATATTTCAGATTTTCCATATTATGATTATACAGTACATATTGAACACATTTTTATTTAACCTCACTGATTAGCATCTGCATGCCTTGTCTTACATAGCTGCTAGTCCCATACACCAGTACTTCCCTCTGGGTGTTTTTACTACTTGGTGGAAACAGAGGATGGTGCACATCCGATTAAAGGCTGTTGTGCACAATGTAAATTAATCTAAACTTCTTCAAAGGCAATGGAAAAAAGAAGTGCTTTCATAATATGATTCCTTTTAAACAGAGGCAAACATCTTGAGTAGGTTGGATATTTTTTTTTTTAATTTACTGAATAAAAAGTGATTCTAGGCTCTTATAGACAGCTGTACTGCATATGTCTAAGGTTACTTGAAGTTAATTTAAAGTGGGGAATTGCCAGGCCATTAAAATGAGTGCATGTTTTCTGATGTACAAAACTAGGACCTGGAATCTGAATATAAGGAATTTTTGCTCCTGGGTGAATGGCAAGAGTTCAACAGAGATACTAACCTGAGTTAGTATCCAGTGGTCTAGAGAGCAATGTAAGGCTACAGTCTGCAGTCACCTGTGATGTTTCTGTTAACATCTGGGTATGCTCCAGTCTGGCAAATGGACAAGACTGAAGACATTCTCTTAATTCCAAACCTTTATACCAAAATATGTGTTATTTAGCTCTAAATATTTAGGATTGCATAACTTGGTGAATTATCATATACTTTGCAAACCACCATGAAACATTTCATCTTATTCTAAACTGAAAAACTTCATGAGAATTATACAGTTTTATAGATCACGAAGGATCCTGCACAGATTATGGCTCATGTAATTTGATTCCACAGTTTGAACAGCAAATAAGAATGCAGACTACAGTAGCTCACCTTACTCTTAATTGCACAGGTATCCATACTTATGAGAAAGACAGTCCTAGCTGCAAGGCTTTGGAATACTCTGGAGTCTGGAGAACCTGTTACTTGTCTATTGAAACTCTATAACCACAAAAGCAAGAACTCAAAAAAAAATGGCCGGACGGGGGAAAAAAAAAAAAAAAGCAAACCTTAAGACACAATCAAAAAAACCCAAACAAAACCCAAACAAACAACCCCATACACACATACAAAAAACAGACCAAAACAAGAGGAAAAATGACACAAGAGCTTCATGGTTAAGGCAGTTGAATAGAATTGGGTTACATCACAATCTAGTGCATATTAGTATGTTTGTGTATCTTATCAATTAGATATTTAATGCTGCTATGTAACTTCTCATTCCCCAGTGAATATTGAAGGACTAGATGGACAGCCATTTTTAGCTTCTGTATTTTTCTTCTAAAGCAATAAACCTTGAAGTCCCTCATACATTATCATAAATCTTCAAAAACATGATGTGGAGACAAGCTGTCTCACACATAGGAAAATCAAAATAGCAATACAGCACAACAGAGCTAATTAAGCCTGGCTGCTTGCAGTAGCAGAGTTTCTTGATTCAGAAGTCAGAGCAAGCTCAGGAATCATTCTGTACTACTACACTGCCCACAGGAGAAGGAAAAAGAACCTCTCAGTTTCTGAGCAGTGGAGATTTTACTTAAGTATTATGGGGCTGATGTAAATACTGTAAATCTACCAGGAGAAGGATGTAAATATTCTGTTTCAAAATAATCTTGATAAGATGGTGATACATTTGGATTTCAGAAAATGCTGCTTGTAAAATACTGGCACAAAAGTATTCTACACTTCTGAAGCAGAATATTAAATTAAGTTTTACTCATTCCAGAAGAAGAGTGAAAGTCAATTATATATTTCCCAGCAGCAAAGCTAGGAGGTCTAAATTTTTATAGAGATTCCTTCCAGGGATGCTCTGCTCCTTTTCCACATGAAGGAATAGGTATTCAGATGTCTATATAATCAGATTTAATGTTTGGTTTGTGGACTACATCAAGGCTTCATCCTTTAGTTTCTATTTGGTCAATATGCTCAATAAATAAAATACTCAATAAAGAAAAGAAAATTCTATCTTTTTCCCCTAAGCAATTTTATTTAGGTGACATATAGACCTGGATTAGAATTTCTTAATCACTTTCTGCTTGAACTATTTCCTCTACACTTTTGTTCTTGAGAATAATAAAAAACCCACTTCCATTAAAAAAAAATAATCTGACAATTAAAACTAAGTCAGTTTAAAGACCCATTGAAAACAGTTTAATTAGCTTATACATGCTATACTAATTAAAAAAAAAATCTGAGATCTCAGTATTGTACTAAGTACCTTTCAATTAGTTGCGGAATTACATTATGGAAATAATCACATAAAGTAATTTCAAGGTATTAAAAACCCAAACAAACAGAAACTTCATACAACATCTATTTGAATAATTTCTTTGATTATGCCTAATTTATTTTACAAATATATTCTCCTTTTCTCTGTTACTTTTAAGTTTGGAAAAGAGTTAGGAAAAGTCAGCCTCCAGAATTTTCCAATTCCCTCCAGGAAACAAGTGGATGAGGTTACTCTCTGCTGCAAAAAAAAGGTTAATTGACACAAAATCTACAGTGTATCTCCTCTCTGCTTTATCAAAAAGGTAGGATCTAAACACTCAGCTCACTTCCAATGTCAACAAAATAGTGGCAGAAAATGGGGTGTGTGCCAAAGCCATGAAAGGTATCATGAGTCTCCATGTAGAACATGCAGCATGTTGCAGAAAATGACACTATTACTATTAACAATTATGTTTGGTTGGGTGGCTTTCAAAAGTGGGTTATGTCTCTGTAGGTGCTCTGGCAAGCTAGCAGTGATTTTTCTATAGGCATTAATTAGAAAAAAATGTTGAGGATCCACTAATGCTGATGCTTAGGCATTTTTCTAGTACAGTGAGGGATCAACTTTAATTTAGAACATAAGGCACAACTTTTCACAAAAATGTCACCCTTTCACAAGGCGAAAAGCTGTTTTGTCATAATTGCCTGAACATACACAACTCTGAGTTGCATCTTTGCTGTATCTGGATCATTGCTGTTGGCCAGATTTTCAGAATGGGATGTCTCTTCTGGATAGCCACTGCTATTTTCTAAGGATAAACTCTAGTCAAAAAAATAAAACCATGATGATCTGCTAACAACTGTCAGCCCAATGCTAATATGATAAATGCTTGGACAATATTACTGTCTATTACTAATAGAAAACACAAGCTTCTATTCCATAGGAAACTAACTGACTTAATCATACTGAGAAAGAATTTCACTGTTTTTACACAAGCTGTTGCACAGCATTGATAACCATTAGTGGTCACAATATGATACACATGTTTTTTAGAAATTAATGCCAGTGTATCCAAATGATAATTAATAGTTGCTAATAACAACTCTCAGCATTCTCCTGCTCCTGCTAAATTTATTCCTGATGGCTTGATTTTATCAAGCATTAACATTTTTGTTTGATGAAGCCTTTATTTTATTCTATTTTTCAGAAAAGTCATTTTATGTCCATTTCCTAAGAAATGAAAAAGGTGATTTGCTGATTGAAACTGAGAACATTTGTTAAGGTTCATATAGCACAATATCAATGCCACTGGGGAAACTCCCCTATGTGTCTTATTTTATTATCTACCAGAGAAATCTATTAGACCAAGTTCAGCTGCTGCCTTTGTAGGCATATTCCTCTACTTTTTCAATAGGAGGGGAACAAATTCCACTGAAAATCATTTTCAGTGCCTTTATTTCTAATCAGCTATAAAAAGAGAGTATATATTAAACCAGAATGGACTGATGTAGAAAAATATTAGTATTCCCTGTGGAATTTATTATTGATTTGAACAGAAACATGGGGTGGATTACTTTGCGTGACACTACTCAATTTTTTCTTTGTTTTGTACTCACCATAAACTGTTCAACATAAATAAACAAGCACCTTCAAACTAAAATAATTCTGTGGTTATTACTTTAAAACACCCAGTAAGTAATAAAGTAAATAAAAGTAGAAAATAAACATTAAAAATTCTCAGTTTCATGTCATATATTTTTGGAAAGGGTGTTTGTTTGTTTACTTGTTTTGGTTTTGTTTTTTTTGTATTGTTGGTTTGTCAGTCTGAAAATGTGAATGATTGGTAGTTAATGTGTAAATACACACAACAGAATTAAATTCTGCATTACTGTAGTTAACAACCGAAAAATACCTGTGACAAGTATCTTTACTAGGAGAGTCGCTTGAAAAAATATAGTGGAGGAAGAAGGAATAGAGTGGAACATTTCTGAAGCCTAAAAGAAAATAAGAGTCTGGTGGCTAAAACCTGTGGTATTATCCACATGAAGGCTGTGGAAGAACTCTCAGAGCAGGAGACAGACTGAAGAGAGGCAAAGCTGTTCTTTTCAAAGCAGAGGACCAGGTAGAGCCAAGAACAGCAGAATTGGTCAGAGAAAATGTGTTTTCTCCAGAGAAAATGCAAGTCTGAAGTTATCCCTAATATCTTTTCAAGTCTAAGTGGGAACAATTTGCTACAAATCAGTAAACCAAAAATAGTTAAAATGAGAAGATGTGACTGTGTAAACCATGAAAGTTAAGATATGAATTCAGGAATAGGTGAATTGCACAAATTGCATTTACCTAACTCTAAAGATTGTGTTTGCATTTCAGGGTGATATCTTTATATTGCACATAAACTGAAGATGTCATGTTAATGAAGAACAGCATCTGGCAGAATACAACCAGATCTGGGAGTTACAGATTTATGAGTCTGACTGTATTTATTTGTGATTGCTAAAGGACTCTGAGACTGAAGCTGTGATAAGCTATCTGTTTTGTTTTAACTGTCTTTGGAAATTGTGGTACTTTGTTATGTAATCATATATATACAAATCTAAATTGCAGTAGCAGCTCTAAAATTGAGAAGTATAATTTAATTTTTTAAGTTATTTCCTTCTGTGGGAAAACATTGTCTGTATTATTTTAGACCAGCACAGCATCTGAAGAGATCTGCAATGAATCATAACTTCTCAATAGATATCATGATGGTAGCATGCATTAGCAGTAGTGTACATTCATCATTCCGAATTCTTCATAAATGTAATGTCATTCATTGGATATATACTATTTAAAAGCTGGATTGATGCTGACAGCATCAATTATGTATAATTTTTACAATCTTTAGGGTCCAAGCATCATATATTATTGAAGAGAGCAGTCTTTTTACTTACACATGCATTTACATTTAAAAAAACCTGAAATCCACGTAAATAAAAACACCAAAAATACTTTAGCTAATGACACATCCAATAAAAAAGCCTCCACACATGAATAAAAAATATTTCTGAAAATCAAGAAACAGCACAAAATAACCACCTAACTAAAGCTCTTACCCAAAATCAGAACATTTGTAGGTGTGGCAATTAAAGCCAGCAAAGTATTTCTCTTAAGTACCCCTCAAAGAGCAATCCCATTTCTCAGATTGCAAAAGAGTTACCTTGCCAGTTGATGAAAAATTTGGTAACCACCCTGGATTAGTTCCCAAAATACACAATTAGAATTTTGTGGAGATCAGTGTATCATTTTTTGAGACTGCAGTTGGTGATCAAATTCAATAAACAGGTTTTCTTAAGAACCTGGAAACCATTTTGCTAGGATGAAATAGAAGCAAGGTAGTCTGAAACAACTCAAAGGAAATGTGTTATATAGTATAACATGAGGAGAGAAAATGACCAATAATTATCCAGATGAACAAAAATCATGTAATGTAAACCATACCGGACATTATTTGGGTTTTTTAACCTAGTAATAAAAATTATGTCATATTATCTGAATATTTTTTTCATTATTTAGTCCTCCTCCATTAAAAATACTAAAATAGCTCTCTGTTTTCATTTTTGATGAAAACACAAATGAAAATAGAATGAAATAATGTAAATTTCCCTTTGAATGTTACAATTTAGCTATTTTTTTTACTGTAAAGAGCTTTATTTCTTTTTAGTATGTTCTCTGTCTATGCATCCTTTTCACTAGAATGAAATGGTACTCGAGTGGTAGGAGAAAAAGAATAAACACTGAAACAGAGTGGATTACTGGTAAAACTACACCTGCTATATGATTCAGTGGTGGTTTTTTTTAAAAAAAAAACACTCCAAAAGGCAAAAGTACAATGGAAAAGAAAGAAAAGTTTTCTCATTTTACCTGCTGCACCAATTTATGATGGAAAAGGTAGAGACAACCCACAACTGTATGAACCAATTATTCACCACATTTTGCAAAAGAAAAAGCCAGTAGATAGTTTAAAGAACAATGTGACTAGTCAGTGAGCACCTAGAGTGCCAGGAAGCCTCAAGGAGAGGGAAGGACAGAGGGAAGAGAGGGGCTGCTATAAAAGGACAAAACTTTGTTCAGTGCCAAGGACACCCAGGGGATTTTGGTCTGGATGGATCTGCTCTATAGATGGACTGGCTGTTTAAATGCTTTGCCTTGAGTTAGTCAAAAGAATGTGAACAGCTGAGTTACATATATGGATACAGGGGACAAGAAACACCAGGCACTGGGATTTCAGCCCACCCAAAATGTCTAAAGCCCAGCCAAAATACCTTTTGACTGCACTCAAAAATACTAAAGCCAAAAACCCTCCAGACAGTGCATCCAAGGAGTGCATCTGTATTTGGCAGAAATGTTTTGACAAAGCACAGATGAAGTGACCACTGCATGGGCTATGCAGTGCTGTGCTGGGGGAGCTGGTGGTCAGATCAAGCTCAGGCAGCAAGACCCCTTGCTCCTGCATCGCATGAGCAGTAGCAGAGATTAGATACAGCATACAAATCCATTGAAACCTGCAGGGAAGTGGCTTGAACCCCACAGCTGTTTCAGTGAGCTTTGAGATGAGGATGGCCTGTGAGAATGTTCTGAGGAGAAAAATTTTAGACTGACTTTTTTCCTCTAACAATGGTACAGTATGTTTCAAAAGGACACTTTGAAAATCTGTTCAGAAAACTCGGCAAGTAGATTGCTGCTTAGTGCTCCCTCAACATGAGAACCACAAGGCTGGATACATTGTTACAGAACTAGAAATAGTCAGGGTAGAGGGAGTATTCCCCAAAAACTGAATTGCAGGTCCAAATCAATGCTTTACTACTTGTTTTTAGAAATACAATTTTATAGTAGATCCCATTGAGAAGAAAGAAGTACAAATGGGGTGCTTTAATGGACAAAGAACTTTACAACCTGAAAGTAACAGGACAGTAGATTGGAGGAATAGGCTAACAAACGAATAGGTACAAAAGACTGAACTTGTACTATGTCCAGGAGAGAATACCACTTGTAGGAGGTTGTAAATTCACTAAGTAAGCAATAAACCCCATAGTAAGTCCCACTCATTGTGGGAACCCTAAAAATCCCCTCAGGGAAACTTCCAGGCTTTGCCCTGGAAAGATTTACCATAAAGTTTTTCCCTGCCTGGGCTGAAAGAAAAGACTTCCCCCACAGCGCCCTGCAGAACTACTGCCAATCTACCTTAAATTGCTTCCCTTATTGGTCACTTAACCTACCAACCCCAATTGTTCATCTATCATCCCCTCTATAGGTTGCCTTTCCCTTGGTACCGCCTCTGTGCCCTCAGACCATTGGTTCCTGACCCCTACTTAATCACCGAGCACCACATGGTCAGGGTCTTCTGTCCCTGACCCCTTCAGCATGCTGGAATAAACCTCTGCTGGAGCATGTCATACAGGAGGCCCTTCCTGTCTTTGCTCCTCTGAGCTATCTGTGGTGTGTGTGTGCATGGGCCCGAAATGGCTGTTCCTGCAGCCTGCTCTGAGCAGCTTCAGAAGAAGACACTTCAAGAAGGTAACACCATTTCACCATCCTGCCATGTTGCTACAACTCATAATGGGCTCAGTAGCTACACAAATTCCTTTTAAAACAGAGGTAAAACCCTGTTGAAGCACTGGATATGAGGTTGTGCTTAAATATTCAACTGTGGATTGATCTGCATGATTATTTCATGAGGGAAAAAAAGAGTATGGGATGCTGGTGACAAGGGGAGTAATTCAGCAAAAACTGAGGCATGGACCTCAGTGGACCATTTAACACCTGTTCTTCCCTTGAAGGAAAATGTGATACTATATGATCTCTATGGGACCATTGAAAGTTTGAACATATTCCTTAAACCAGTCTCTAACAGATTTTTTTTTTATTTACAGTAGGATTTAAGTGAGTTTCTACACCACCCTGATAAATTAAAATAATGTAAAGTAATTTTGAATTAATAACTTTAGTATTAAACAATAAAACTTCTTTGGGTGGCATTTCTAAAGGAGCCTGGGCAGAAAGTACTGAACTCTGATAAATGGTAGAAAAGGTTAGGTTAGTTTACCTGATGTTTATTGTTACTGAATTATACTCTTGGTTTCCAGACAAAGAGAAAAAAGAGGGCAATGATGTATACCATTGCAACCTGTCCTAGATAACCTTTCAAGCTGATGCTGATGAAGTGCAACCAATGCCACAGTAGATTCCAAATGAAAAATCCTTCCTCAAGTTTGTTTTACCTGGTACCAGTGCCCAGTTATGATGTCTCACTGGGTCTTTGATTACTCTCTAAAATGCAGTGATGGTGGAATTGTCTTCCTCTCATTACTCATATACCACAGGAGTCCAAGACTCATCCTATTACCAGACAAGAGTTCTGTGAGGGTTTTACATTCCAACAGATTTTTTTTTAGTCTTTCCTTTCTGATTAGCCTTTCTTAGTTCTTCAAGAAAAATTTGTTTAGTGTGCCAAATTTAGATCTTAATATTTTGAACAACTTGTTCTAAAGACTGTGTTGGAAAAATAATAAGTGTGTTTTTGACCATATGATAATGTGAAGTAATAACTGTCTTAGAAGCATAGGAAGTAGATTTATTTTTAAGTGTACTCACAGATTGATTGTCTTTATGGTATTTTATGTATGTCTGATTGGACTAAATTATAGTTATCAATAACAAATAGAAGTAAATATAATTTATCTCTATTATTAGGAATAAACTTCATTAGTAGAAAATGCCTTTCTATTTCAGCATGAAGACATAGACATTCATCTCACTGATCAGCACTGCTAATGAAGAAGTTGCCCTGGGTATGAGTTTCTAAGAAAGAGAGCTCCTCTGTAACCACTGTACAGAAATGTCCCTAAAAACACCCCTACTGCTTGGTTTCTTTTCTTTAAGGAACGTAAATACAGATATCTGTAGGAAAACAGATGTCTCTGGTCAGTGTCATAAACTTGCAATGAAGATGGAAATTAATGGTATGGCAAAAGAGGACTCTATTGTGACAGGAGGCCTCCTGAAGATATGAAATTTGGAGCTCTCTTAAAAGATTCAATGCAAATGTTTCATCATCCTTCTCACTCAGCCTTCTGGGATTCT
Organism: Sinosuthora webbiana; assembly: GCA_013397395.1. Classification (NCBI taxonomy): domain Eukaryota; kingdom Metazoa; phylum Chordata; class Aves; order Passeriformes; family Sylviidae; genus Sinosuthora; species Sinosuthora webbiana. The sequence continues at coordinate 117,539 of VXBN01004073.1, forward strand.
TACCCTCTTTGTGTGATCTTCTGCATAAAAGATATACTGATCTGCAGGAAAGCCAAGGAGTACAGAATGCTACTGTAATTACCAAGTTTCTTTAGCAGTGCTGGTGAGAAGCAACTGTATACTTTGTTTAAACATTGACTTATAAGGATGCAGCATTTATAAAGATCACAAGGTCGAGAACTATCAACTATGTGAAAGACTAGAAAACTGCAGAATTTCTTGTTGACCTTTCTTTCTTTCTTAGCATACATAAATAACAATTTAGAAAGTGGAAATAGTTTGAAGGGCAATATTTTTTCCAAACTACTATTTTTAAAATCCTTTAAGTAAACTCATTCAAAAATCAAGTTCTGTTTTGTGCACTTGTTACTCTAATGACAAGATTTGAAGGGATTTCTTAAAACCACATAATATCAGAGAAAAAAATCAGTACCATGGTGAAAAGGCCACAGTCACACATAAGAGTAAAAAAACCATAACAGAGTCCTCAAAATTACTGTACTGTTTGGAAAAGTAATATCCTGCTATACATCCCCTAACCAACATCACATCACATGAAACTTGTACTCTTAAACAGGATTAGGATGGTTGATTTTTTACATGAAAATGGAGGTTATAGCTCTTGTTTAGAATGTTTAACTGTTTAGTTATTTTTAGGAGATGGACTATAATAATGAAATTGAGAAAAATATGGTAGCAAAACAAGTAACAGAGGTCACAATGAATGGTCTATTCTGATTTATTCATTATTAGTATGCATATGTCCAAAGACAATGAACTGGTAATCCCAAAGAAGAAAATAAATCTTCATAAATATGTTTGTGGTTGGGCTTTTTGTCTTGTTTTATGAGAAGATTTTTCGTTATTTGTTTGGGCCTGGGGTTTGTTGTTGCTATTAATTCTTGAGATTTTAAATCTTATTTTGACCCCAAACTTGTCTCAGAGTAATTAAAGGTAATTCTCAAACTATTCAGGGATATCATTCAAAGTTCTTAGTGAATAGTAATAAATCAGGTATTTAAGGTTAGTTTTGAAATCCTTTGCAAGCAGTACATGGTAAGTTAGAATAATTGCTCCTAACCTGGCAGTATAGCTTTCAATTATATTCACACATACTGAAAAAAACCTTTTCAACATACTCTTGCCATAACATCAAGCCTATTATATGGTCAGTGCGCTCACTGGAAAACTTTACTGTTTTATCTCATAGAAGTGTGCAGTGGTCAGTGTTCTATGACTTTTTTTCCATTTTAAGAAAATGAGGTATTTCTCCTAAGTAACAGACCTAATGAGCACAAAAGACCAACAGGATGGTGTATTTAAAATATTACAGTAAATGTAATTATGAAGAAAACAAACTGAAAAGCAAATTATGTTCTACTTTTTCTATTAATGTAGTATATTTTTGTATTTTTATGTATTACATCATTAACTGTAAGATGGAACTTGATTTTTAGGTAATTATGTCTGATTTTTCAAAAAAAAATTTCATCCACATAACCATATGTTATGGCATTTACATTTATTCCTCTAAAAACACACACAAAATTTCAAATAATTTCAATTACTTATATTCTATTTCTTCTTTATTACAGTTACTATCATTTATTATAATTATCATTTTAAAAGCAAACATGTCTATGTGTGCATGTGCATGAGTGCCTTGGCAATAATATTGCCATTCTAGACATAAAATGAAGCACAGATATTCATAAAGTTTCTCAAAGGTATTCAGATACCTAATTCAAAAGTAAGAGGATAGCATTTCCATTTCTTTGACAACATATATCAAAGTTTAATATACTTTACAACTAGCACAAATCATCAGTCCAACGGCCATGTTTTCAGAGGTAAATGCTAGCTTTTGCAGTTTTTCAGGATTCAGACTTGCCTTTCACCAAAATTGGAGCAGTGTTCTGGGCATGGAATTAAGTAGCTTTCAAGATACTAACAGGCTTATCAGTTCTTCATGACTAATTCTTAACCTTTTCTCTCCTACTTTAAGTTTTACAGTTTCTCATCCAGCTTTCTCTGCAATCTAGTACTATTAGACTGAAGTGATCATTAAACAGTAAAGATATCAAAAATCTAATATCAAAGGTCTAATTCACCACAATGTAGTAGTGGATTTGTATGAAAAAAAACATATCCAAGGTAAACATTTAACAAGTGTTGCTGTACATGCTTTCTCTGGAGCCTTTGATACATGACTAGGAAGCCTCTCTCCTGGGTGACTGAAACTTTTAATGTACTCATCTGCTTCCTAGTCCCTGTTGGGTTTAAAAAGTTCAATGTCCTGTAACTTAAATCCCCAGAGGGGCTTCTCACAGTACACCTAACGTGTACAAGCAAGCTTGAATTCATCACAGCACACAACAGCAACATGTCCAGAAGGGAAAGGAAAGATGGCACAATGTTCTCAAAGACATGTAGGAATCACTGTGAGGACGTAAACACAGCCATGCCTACATACATAAATCTCTATAGATCCATACATATATCTTGTTCAGAATTTTAGCTATGTGTTCTTTTTAGTGTTTTCTACTGATTGATATAATTTTACCTAATTCAAGTGCTATATTCTCTGAATTTCATTTCTACAATAAACTGAACCTCCTTCATCATATTCATAATTAGGGTTCAAACAGCTGTTTCTGAATGTCATACTTCAGAGCTGTGTACTTAGAGTTTAATACTGGGGCATCTAAGTTTCTTACTGAAGCAGGTAAAAAGCCTAATGAGGGCATAAAGGTCTCCCCTTGCTCACAGAAAGCTTTAATTGGTTTGGAGTGAGTTTTCAGCTCTTCACAGTCAACAGTCACAAGCTTGTAAGAGCAACTGCATAAACACATGACAGCCCAAGTTATGGCAATGGCACCTACGACCCACAGACACCCAGAACTTGGACTGTATAAAGGTGATACCCCAGGAGAACAATTCTGGGACCCCCACCACTGAGGCAACCAGGGTGAAGAAAGATGCAACAAGATTCTGCAGGATTGATGGGGTAGTGACTATCTCCTGCTCTCTCACTCTTTCTCTCCCTCTCTCATTCACATTTACTGTTAAATAAAACCCCATACTATTGACTTCAGGATGTGGTCTCATTTGAAACTTAATTTGAGCAAAGAAATGTCTTAATAATCGAATCAACAATATTACTATGTGCAGGCAGTTATATTGCACAACAAACTCTCAGGCATCTTTCATTTTCTATTTGACATCTATCTTCTTTCAATTATTCTATTTCCCTTCCTGACCAGTAAGTTTTTCTCCCCCATCTACGCCATGCTGTTCTTTATTAGACTGAGGAACAATTCAGTCTTTTGAAAAGGAAAGGTTCTTCTCACTATGACAACAAATAATCAGTTTTTCATTAAACATAATTACCAGGAGACACTGTAGGTAGAATTTACCATCATATTAAGTTAACTTCAAAATGTCTTCTACACTATAAAATAAATGACCTTTTCAGAAGATATTAAAATACCATCATAACTGCTTACAATCTAACTTTCCACATCCAGTTTCCATATCCTTGACTTTCCCAACAATCGCCTTTTTCTTATTTCTGAAGTTATATGTTGTCTTAAAGTAAGCACACAATCTAGCTGAGTGTGGTAACCATGTTTGAAATACACTTGAAAATAGTGGGCCATTTTAACAATGAGTTTGTTTTTGTTTTTTTTAATAGAGCTCTGTATGCAAATGAATTTTAAATGTGCAGAACATGTACTGAGGAAATTCAAAAAGAGATTAGCAGCACATGAGAGATGAAGTAAGCAGTTAGTAAATTAATTATTTGAGGACAAAAATGGTATGTGACTTAAACTGTGGCCTGGAGCATAGCCCACCCCAGACCTGCTTTCTCAGGTATTTTATTAGAGATTAGATTAAATCCCCATGATCCAAATTAATCTAATTCAAGTAAGGTTCTTTTCTCAGATACACAATATTTACTATATCCTCATATAGTGGATCAAACACAGACGTGTCATGAGAAATTTTGTCTGATTACAAATATGTTCCTAATATTTAAACTGTGCTGCACTGAATGTTGAGCATGGCATTTTCACTCAGAAATCATTATGAAGTGCCAGGAAATGAAGGTCTCTGTGTTGGAGTGAAGATGGTTACCTATGAAGAAGCCCTCATAACTTGTCTTGGTAACTTCAGCTCCTCATGAGCAGGACCTGCTCCTTAAAGTGTGTGTTCGCTACTACTTCTCCTGTGAATTCCTCTTTTTGATGCATTTTTTTCTCTTGTCAGCTCCCCAGCACTCATTTATGAGAAAAAACCCCTTACTTATTCTGATTGACCAATATCACCATTTTTATCTGTAAGGTCCCATTCCAACAGGCAAAACAGTTTTTCAGTCTGCAATAATATTACCATAGTTTGTAGGCTATGAGATTATGAGACATTGAGATTATTATGCCGTTCTAAAATCCACTGTTAATTCAAGCCTTCTAAACAACACTTTAGAATAGAGAAGTACACAGCAAACTAAAGCTTCAGTGGCTCTCTAAAAAACAGAAACTGCCACTGTAAAAAGTGTTAGGTATTACAGCTCACAGATTTTGTAAACATACAGCAGTGAATCAGACTAAAAGAGCTTACTTATATTAAAGGATGCTACCAATGTGTTTTGGCCATGAAAAGAAGATAAATCAAATGTGGCAAGATTGGGAGGATTCAGTACATACATTTCTCTGTGTGAGTATAGAGAAATAAAGAATTCTTCAGGGATAGAAGACTCATCATGGACCTTAGAAACAGAAAAGATAAACCTCCCTTGTACTCTAGCAGGTTTATATTTTATTTATCAGTTATGGGAATGTCTCCCATCTGTAGTGCTGGAGCCATAGATAACACGGTGCTATTGCCCTAGGGCTGCAGTAACCAGCTTTTGCACAGCCCAGGAAAAAAGAAAGAGGCCAAGAACAGATTACTGCAGAAGTGCTATCCATGAAATACATTGTTTTATTCCTTCAATAGTTCATATTTTATCCTTACAAAAATGTCTAGCATTCACTAGTGTGCTGTTCTCAGTTATAGAAACAGCTTCTAAATAACACAGTTCTAATACATCACAAAACCATTAAAATTGATCTATCAATAACTGGATAAAAGCAACAATCCATTAAGTCAGTATTTAATCAGGTGCACATAAAAAGAAGAGTTCTGAAGATTTTTTTTTAATTTATTAGGTAAGCCATCCTGTGATTTCTGTCTTCCGTACCATCCCCTGTAATTTCCCCCCATTCCATAACATGTCTCGTAACTTCTAGGAGATTTACTTTAGGCAGGATACTGAGTGTCTGACAAAGAATGATGTCAAATACCTCCATAGCCATACTCCATTCTTTGTGTAACTGGGCTTTTGGTAGGATTCTACAAGGACAGTCACCTGTCACCTTGTCACTAAGATATCTCAGCAAAATGCACCCAGCTGGAGAAATGAGGCAGAAAAAAAGCTGCATCCCTCTTGCCCAGCCCAAAAGCGAGCATTTCTTTCAGTATCTGTTGAACCAAGGTTGGACCTTAAAAAGGTCTTCCAAAGACCAATTCATTAATTGCTCCAAAGATGCTGTTAAAATACCAAAGCAAATCTGTCTTTGGCACCTTAAACAGTTGTTGGAATGGAGTATGTACTACTTCAAAAATATCCTTCCCTAAGGTGAACAAAAAGAAACCATGCAATACTTCTAAATGTTCTGAATACATTACATTCCAAAATATGTGGTTTTTTGTTTGTTTTTTTTTTTTTTTTTTCCCTACAACTGTGTTTCTGTGGGAATATATTTTCTTCCAAATTGTGGAAAGGACTCACAAGTCCTGTATCATACCATTCCTTTCTAGGTATCAGCAGTAAGTACAGTAAGTATCTTGAATTTGAAATCCAAAAATCTATTAAGGAGAAAGGCTTGTGTATTTTTTTTTTCTTTCTTTCAAATTATGAAACTTAATTCTTCTTTTAATTTTGAGGAAGTACTGGATTTTGAAATTAAATTTATAAACTTTAGAGTGCTGAGCACCCTGAACTTTTTCATTTTATGGAGAATGATTAGCCGATATTCTGAGTGACTGATAGAGCATAACACTCTAATTTACTTTCCTTTTAAAAGTTGTTGGTACATGAAGCAGAAAAGAGCCACCATATTGCAAATAAAGTAAGTGGCAGAATATATGTTGTTCCTAAAAGAATGGATGTATCTCAAACAACCTTTATTTATGGAATTCAAAAAATATATTTTTGTGAATTGTAAAGGAGCTTTGTAAATTTGTAAAGGAGTTGTGTTATAAAAATTTACTTGTAAACCACTGAGAAGGAGAAAAATAAGAAGTCATCACTGATGAGGTTATTAACTAATTGCCTCAGTATAACTCAATTTACAAACATACTCTAACAAAAAGTGAAAAGTGCTCTTGACTTGCTTCTGATTTTTAATTAACAGTGATATCCCACATAAGGTCATAAAGATAATTTAAATCAGCATAGCATGAAGTATTTTATGCTATGACAGGACTAGAAGCTTTATATTTTGGGGATGAAATACACAATGGTCTAATTCTAACGATCATTCTTTTACATACTGTAAAAATTCCTGCAGGTGTCAAGTTGGGGAATTTTGTTTTGAATGCTTGGTGTAAAGTTTGGCTTGTTTTGGTTTGGTGTTTTATTTATTTGTTAGTTTTGTTTTGTATGTGGGTTTTTTTTGCCTTTTTGTTGTTCTTGTTGTTGTTGTTGAAAAAAGATTGCTCATTTAACAGAAAGACTTCAGAGAAATTAATATTATCAGTGCTTTGCAACAAACACTCAGGAAATCCAGACAGAAACCCGAGTCACATTTTCTCCTACTGATATAACTAAGGTAAATACTTCTGGCTGGGAAGGTTTGTGTACAAGGCTGAGATTTTGTGTTCTTAACAGAACTACTGATATGATTTCCTTATTTCGTTTAATGATGATACGAAGAGACATAAATGGAAGATGTATCTCAATACAAGTAACTCCCTAGATCTCATATCCAAGCTAGCTCATTTGCTCCCGGTCTACGAACTGCTCCCTGTGCTGTTCTTAAAGGATATTCAGTCTGAACCTACAGTAATCACTTCCTCTGATGATTGTCTGTCTTTTAGTAGTCAGAAGAAGGTCTCTTTCCTCTCAGAATGTCTGCCCCTGACAAGCAGGCCTGAAGAGCTTTGGTGAAATAGCTGCCCAGTTTGTAAAATAATATAACTGGCAAGAAAAAAAAAGTAATTAAAAGTAATTTTGTCCCTATTTTCTGCTGGGCCCTCTCCTCTCCTTCCACTTTGTCAAACACCTTTAAACAACTGTGGCACACACAGTATTTGCTATTATTCAGCATTTTATTTGCATATGTAAGATATGCAAGAAAAAAAATTCTGGCAGCCTATGCAGAGACTCATTCAAGTATGGAAAAGATGCATTCATACAATTGATAAAGCAATATTTCAAATTCATTAAAAATATAATTTGGAAGTCGGTATTTTATAGTGTTTAAGGTCAGTATACTGAATTAGTCAATCTTTTGTTTTGATGTTTAAAATGACATGTACTCTATTATAGTATGTTCAGAAGTACTAAGTTGAGGCTATCAGAAAGATGATTCACAAACTTATGGAAAAAATTATGGTGTCTCACATTTTTGTTCTGTGGATTTCCCTAGATATGATATGGAAACCAAGGAAGGCTTACACTTGAAGAGATTTTGGAAGTGGAAAATGGATTACAATGGGGTTCTGTTAGGGAAAAATTTCTAGAAGCATTATTTTCTTTCATTGCAACACAATGTTCTAAGGAGACTGGTTTGTTTTTCTTTCAGAGAGCAGTAGAAGGATTGGGGAGAGAAAAAATTCTGGTTTTCAAAATCTCCAGGAGGGATTTGGAGGGAAGTTCAGCAGCAGAGGAAATATTAAAAGTTGGCACTCACATCCTAATTACTTTAACATATCTAACATTGCCACTGCATAGGTACAAGAAACGCTGCCAGCTTGTATAGGGGTATTACACAAGATAACTGAGATTATTGATATCCTTCATAAAAGGATAAAAGCGAGATTAAAATGTTTATGTAAGAATAACAGTTATCTTCAAATGATTTTTTTTCCAAAAAGTTCAGAAAACAGACAGTAAGTCAACCAGATGAGGTATTTCAGATTTCTTACAATATGTATATGAGTAAGTATGATGATTATGTTAACAGGACTGTATATCAGTTTCAGATTTGTCATGCACTGAGTGGGACAGATATGTATCTTTTACAAATGCTAATGTGAGAAACAGTATTTTTTAATATGACTCATTTTCTTGCTGAATACAGTTTTAATACTTTACACAAATGAGAATGCTTCTGCTACAACCAATTTATCTCTGAAGTAATATTTTACATTTGCAAAGTATTTAAAACCCACTAATTCTTAAAGAACATGTCTGTAATTAAGTAAAGAATGTTTATCTTTTTTTGCACAGAATTGAGGCAGACAAAAAAGAATTTGTCCATGATTTCATAGTTAATCAATAATAGATAATAAACTAAGAAATACATCCTGCTGTTACTCATTTACAGGCAAAACTAAATGTATGATACTACCTGTATAATCATCTACAATACCAAATAAAACAATGAAAAAATACTGTTGATATACTAGATTTGATTTTGACGATGTCTTCACATGTTTCTTTTTTTACAGAACACAGTAAAACAGCACTGCTGTTGGTATCATCATATGCCAATGAAGCAGCAAAACTGAAATCTAGAGGAATATGTCTAAGCAAATAAAAGGTAGTTTTCTCTTAACCAAACCTACATACAAAAGCAGAGTCATACATGAGAGCTTTAGCCAGGAAAGGTTAAAATTTAAGACTGCACTCATTCAATCATATTCTCTAATCACTGACCTTCCTTTCTTCTTTTGAGCAGATTAAGTTCATATTCTTCAACACATAAATATCAACAGGGTATATATTGGCGTACTCTTACATGCAGTATGCTTGGTGATTAATAACTTTCAAATTATTAGTTAATTATTTATTTTCTCTTCAGAAACAGTTTTCTTGAAGGTCAGGTCCCACAGAAGACAAAACACAATTTGACATATCTCAAAATACATTAGTTTTTCCCAGAAAAAAAGGCTTGATCCAGCAGACTTTTTTGGAATGTCATTTGTCATTTTGGGATCTGGTTAAACTCAAGTGAAGCCATTTCCAAAAAAACACTTAATCACAAGCTTTTGTATAAGGTCTGCAAACAGTCTCACAGCAAACTCGCGACTGACATCCTAGTGAAGATGAAAGCAAAGTTACTGTGAGGGTCATGCTAACTGTCAGGCTAGTTACATTTGGGGTTTTTTTTGTTTCCCCAGTGTGTCTCCTTTTGGGAAATTTTATTAAAAGGTGAAGTTGACAGATGGCCCTGCATCACTCCTCCAGGTAATGAATGTTGTTTTACTGACCTTCTTGTGACTAACAATTCAGGCTTGTCTGCCCCTACCACAGGAAACAAATGAAATGTACTCTATTGAAATTCTACACTTCACAGTTTCTGAACTGCTAAAAGTGTAATTTCATATAGGATGCCCTTAGGTTGCTTTTTCAAAAATTGTTGTCTGCAAATTGAATTTACTAATAATTTGCTTCCCTCACAATACTTTAGAAAATCCTTGAAATGAGAAATAGATGATAAAGCAGAAAAAGAATGATGGTGAGGTATTGGAAATATCTCTACATCACAGGTTCCTAGAGATATAATGGAGAAAGACAGAAAAAATTATCTTCTTTATAGTACACAGGTTTTTCAAAGGAATGTATTGAAGAGAACTCTCCTAGAATAAAGATGCACAAAAGCTCCATAGTCCTTTAGCTTGTCATGTAAGAACTGTGATTATGGAAACTGAGAGAATGAGACTCCAGATCTGTGAAGCAATACCTCATTGCACAGCTGTAAAATAATTTATTTTCATGAAACTGCCTACAAATAATCTACTAACATTCATAAAAATTAAATAACATCACGGAGGAGACAAATACTCGCTGAAAAGAACTTTTCTCACAAGACAAGTCAAATTAAGAGACAAATTCAATATATATTAAAAAAGAAAAATCAAGGTAACCAGCTTTACTGGAAGACTTTCCTGCATGCTATTGATGTAGGTAATATTTGACTGGATGTTTTGAATTAGACTCCATTTTTCATCAAGGCTATTTGCAATAATCCATAATCTCTGCAATGAAGATGGAATTTATCTGGAAACTAGTAGTTTGCTGGTAAAATTACCTGGATTTTTTTGAGGTTTCATACATTATTTAAATTAGTAGGTCTATATTTTAAAACTCATAGAGATATCTAATGTATTTATTTCAAAGTCCAAGCAATGTCATGTGACCATCTTCAAATGAGAGTAGGAGTTTAATTTTTTACTGAAATAATTTTTTTAATTGTAAGATGAGGTCGTAATGTAGTAATATTTATTTTCCTTTGGCAACTCCTAGAAAATGTGTGCAATCTTGGGAAGGAAAAAAAAGGGAGACTAAATTAGCATATGGAAACCTAAATTTCTGAGAATGTATGATTTTTCTTATATGAATATGTAGGCAAGACATAACACATTTCATCTTGAAACTGATGTACAAACTTAAACCCCTTATATTTCCCGTACTTGTGCTAGTAATTTGCTTTTTTCATATTTATTGTTAGGCAGTAAGGAGGAATGTTTACTTTCAGCCCAGTGAAGTCTTTTTTGATTGATCTGAGAATTTGTATTAGAATTTACCTAAAACAAACATCTGAAACCACAGAATTATTATTATTATTACTCTCTTCAAATGGAAAATTAGCAGTTGAGTTTGCAAATTAACAAATGCAAAGTTAAAATGTCTCTCTAAATCCATCTCAATTCTCAATTTTTAACTTTGAACATCATATATTTAAGATTATATCTTCTCAGGAGTATCCAAGATGTATTTGCATGAAAAAGTTTGGTTTTTTTCTGTGAAAACTCATTAGACACCTTATATTGTGATTGACAAACTTGACAAGCAGAAAATATTGAAGCTACTCAACACAAACAGTTCTGGAGTGGTTTCTGTAGCACAGGGTAAAGCATACACTAATTACAAGGATCCAATTTTGCATATCTATTCTAAGCATACTCCCATCCAGGCACACCAACCACCTATACTCAGATGCTCAGAATCACTCAAGCCAACTGTGGAACAAAGGCACAATTAAAGAATTTCTTATACTGCATAAGAATTTCTAAAGGAAAACCCAGACAAGCATAACCAGAAGTGACTCTGAATGAATAAAAGATTACAGCATTATATTATTAAATTTAATAGACCTAATATGCGTAAATACCAGCACTTGATCACTGTTGTTCACACAGTCCCAGGATGGTTTTGACAAAAGCCAAACAGCTGTCTCCAAACTGTGCCCCCCAGAGGTCAAGACTTATACAAGCCAAAGAACAATTACATTAATACAAGCCACTTCACAGAAGGTAATTTCAATGTTGTCACCATGCTTTGGAGATGGATTCATTTTACGGAAGTAGCCACATGTACCAGCTGCTCTCAAAGCCAGACAAAACCTTCAGAAACTGTTTTCAATCCTAGAATTCTAAAATCCTATAATCCTAGAATGGTTTGGGTTGGAAGGGACCTCAAAGATCATGCGGTTCCTATCCCTCCTCCACCATGGTGGGTTAATATTCTCATATAGTGGCATTCAGAAGTAATAAGAACTATGAGTAATTGTGAGGTAGAAAAATTCTGGGATCTGTTGTTTCCTCTTTGCAAGTCCTCCTTAGTAAAACAAGAAAGGCTATTAAATTAAAGAAAGCTTCAATGATCTACTCTGTCAATCTCTAGCAAAGAATTTAACATTGTTATTGGTACTTCACATTCTAAAAAGTTGACTGGACAGCTTCCTTTCCTTTCAAAGTAAAAGGCATGAAAGAATCTGTCATGAAATCATGCAAAAGAAATGGATCTCTTGTAATCAAGAGCAACTCCATGCTGGATTTTTACATCAAAACAATCAGCTTAAGCTTCACTTAGAAATCAGCCAGAGTGCTGAGAGGAGTAATAATGTGATTTCTATAAAACTTCTACTTAATGAAGAAATCCACAGTGGTTTTTGGCACTTAATTTTTTTTTCTAAAGAACAGCATTCTCAGTAGATAAAAGTTTGCTAAACACAGCTTGCAAGGCTTGAGAAAAGGAGTTGTGATTTTATAGCTGCAAGCAGATTTTGCAAAGGCCCTGAGTCGTTCCTCCTTGATGTCTATGTTCTCCATTTGTTGGACCTAGACACTACTAAACAGGAGCTCTAACTGCAAGATCTGATCTGTCAGCGAAATGCGAAATGACAGCAGCAAACACACTGCCCCTTTGGCAGGTAACAGTTATGCCTTTTATGGCTAGAGTCATGCCTCAGTACCTCTGGGTGAAGTGAGCAGATCCATCCAGACAACCGCAAAGCAGTGAGCCAGATGGGTAACACTGCTGCTCTCTGAACCCCTGGACTAGGACAGGCAGCACAGCCTTCACAAGAAACTGCCAACCTACACCTACAACTTGCTTAAAATCTAATCTCTTCTTCAGCTTACCTTCTTTAAGAAGATTTCATTGCAGCCAAACTGTTTTAGAATTATAATATACAGCACTACTCTCCTTGTATGCTAATATATCATACAGCTTAGCATGGTAATTAAGTGTTACTTTGGCAAAACAGCACATGGCAAAAAAAAAAACAAACCCAAAACATTAAAGCATTTCAACTACTTCTTAAGTCATCATAAAATATTTTATGCTTTCATTTGCTATAGAATTACAAAAGTGAATTATCATTGATATTCACTTTTCCAAAGATTTATAAATGATTATATACTACATCCTGCATGGTACAGAAAAAGCATTCATAACAAGGCAAAACTTAGCATCTAGCATCTCAAGCAAATTGTTTGTGTGTGAGAAAACTTCAGTTCACACAGACAAAATGCTAACTATCTAATTGAAACTCTCAGTCAAAACCAGAATAATTTTGTTATGTCTGTGCAAAAGATAAATGAGTCCACATGAATCATTAAAAAAGTATTGATAGAGTACTACTTGGGTCTAGTTGATATTCACCATAAATCAATAGCAGTAATCTTATTCATATACATTCAATGCAGTTGAACCCAATGAATACAATATTTCAATGTATTGAGTGTATCTCAATACATGAGATTTTTTATGCAAGTATTTAAAACAAGACACATATGTTTTCCTTACATTCTGTTGAATCTCAAGAAAGATAGATAACCACAATCAATAAAATAAGATTAGCTGAATTCAAAACTGAGAAATTTTTAATACTACTGTCCAGAAGATTAATACCTGGATATCATTCCAGCAGTATGACAAAACTAAAGTACTAGAAGTCAAACTCCAAATAAGGACAGCAGTGTGCTTTCTGGATTACTGCTTATGTTGTTATTGATTCTTGTCAAAGACAAACTTTCACAGATTCATTTAGCTTCATTACATATGTGAATTTACAAATCATTAATTAATATGTGTATTTGTGTGAATTGCCAAGTATTTTTTTAGTCATCCACAATTTTTCACTCTGTACCATTCAAAAAGTGTACTTCCTACTGTTTTTCAAAAGCAATTACCCATATTTTTTGAATACCGTATATAAGTTATATTAATATACCAACTGTACAAAACAGAGAGCAATCATATTTGCCTATTTTTTCTAACTAGTAGATAAGCATTTAAGCAACAAGGTACTATGTATTTTACTCATGAATAATAGTTTACTTGTATACACAGTACATGAAGAAGGCCCTTATGCAGACTTCATCTACATGAATGTATTCTAGACATGTAAAAAAGTCCCACTGAAGGGAGTTCAAGTAAATAATGTTTAATATTATAGGAATAGGAAGACAAGGTTTAGAAGGTAATTGGAAATTTTATTCATGCATTAAATATGCATTCAGTCATCTTAGAACTACAAAACTTACCAAATATATTTGGTGCTTACCCAGCAATATACAGACAGTCTGTTAGTGGAGATACTAAATACAATATTACTGACATGTAGACTAGCCTTTTACAACCTCTTATGAATTTTTTAAAGAGTTTTACCTGTGACTGCTGTCACACCTAGACAAATCTATATCTTTGGGCAAATAGAAAATACAAATACCAAAAATCTTCATAAACAATACCAATTTCACATAATATTCATAGAATATTTTGAACACACTGCTGATAGCATTAAAATTCCATATTTGAGTAATTTTTGATAGGGGAAAGTCTTGGTTTTTCAAATACTATTCCTTTTTTAATTCAAATGATTGCAGAAATATCAATTTATATTTTTAAGGTTATGTATAAATACTCGTTACCAAAATTATTAATTGACAGTGCCAGGACTTTGCCAGAGGAGCCATGCTGCTAATTGTTATTGAAGTCTCAGTGGTCTAAAAAAGGTAAGAATGATGCCGATAATTTTTTGTGAGCCATGGATTTTAATTCATGTAGTCTTACTACTTCTGTTTAAGTTTAAATAAAGCTTTACATTATCCCAGTGAAGCAAGCAAAACATAGACACAGGTTTACATGTTGCAATGATTCAGCAGCTGTTCAACTGTGCATACTGTTCTCTGTTACTGTATTGAAAATGATGTCACCATGCAAGCATAAAATAATTATGGTATTTATGGAATAAACAGTACATAGAGTACTTGTCATCCTTATCACACACCCCAAGTAATAAGAACTACTGTGCTGTGACACTATCCTCTCCCTTTTCCTTTTCCTTACAACACTAACACCACAATTTTCTCAGTACCTGCACCACAAAAGTGGTTTCGCATTGAAGGTTGACGATTACTCTTTCTCCCAGCATAAAGGAGGACATGACAGTGTATATGCTTGACTGTAAAAAAGGCGGGGGGAAGTGGGCAAGCCAATGGGAGCAGTTTTATCTGTGCATCTCCATCCAGGTGCAGGCTGTTGATGACAAGTTGGGAGGGGAACTGTATGACCTTGGCTTATGCAAAAATTCAAGCTCTAGCTCCATCCACCTCCTGCTCCAGAAGGATCTACAGTTTTCCAAAAACCAGATAAACAAAAGCAAGCATCTAGTTGGAAATTTCTGTCATTTCATATCTTATATCTGTCTACATAAAAAATGCATTAAATTATTTAAAGAGAAAAATAAAACTAGGAAACAATGTGTGTGCCTGCTATCATCAATATAGTAACTATTGCAGATTTTAAAAGTAGAGTAATAGTTGAATGAATTGACAGAACCTGTTTAAATTTTTTCCAAAAAAGGAATATTTATTTACAAAACAGGTGTACCTGTTAGGAAAGTACCTATTGTAGATACCAGAGAATTGCATAATAATTACTAAATACACAATCTAATACAGTGATTCCAAATAGTTACTAAAAAGAAAAATTAGATGAGCTTTTCTGAGCTATGGAAATCTACTTCATTTATGGAGATCTGCAACAATTGTTAGATGGCATTTTAGGTGATGACAAATATTCTAATGAATATTTGAATATTTCTGACAGAAAATTACATTTAAAATCTGTGGCTCAATCCACTCAGAAAATAGCTGTTGTATGAAAAAGAACTTAATAGACACAGGATCTTTTTCATGAAAAAAAATGTGTGTAGTTTCAGTTTACTTAAAAGTAGAACACTTTGACTATCAAATGTGATGTGACTGAAGAGACTTGTCAGATTTCGAATGGAAGAACTGTCTAGTGCTATGTCTTACATAACTTGTTAAATACTTTATTTATTTAAGAGTAGACTTGAGAAATACTGCAGATTTACATTTTCAGTTTTATACTGTTTCACTTAACAGTATTTGACATAATTTTTATGTTATCAAAGGAGGATGAGTGTTGCCCTTGAGTAAAATTCAAATCTAGATTAAAATCTATTAGGGTTACAGTGGCATAAAAAACATATGCTTTAGTAATGAATTTTAATATACATTCTGTTTGCAAATGAAAACAGATTAATAGTCTATAGAGTTAGCTGAACATCAATATACCTTTTTTTTTTTTTTTCTGAAGATAGCTGAGATTTCATCTACTGTTTAAGTTTGCTGGAGATTTAAGGCTTACTAGTCAAAAACGGGGCTCAATATCACAAAGATTATTTAATATTCAATGTCCAAACTGTAAATATATCTCCAAAAAGAAAGAATGAACTCAGAATTGTTATTTATTTCACTAACTGGGTTTTTTAAACCTTATTTTTCAGCAATTAGCTTTTTTTTTCTAGCTATATGAGGAATGATATTTTTCTACTTTAAAAATGACTGGTATGGTTCTACCCTACCTATTTGATTCATAAAGTGAAGGCTTTAAGAAAAACACTGGGTATCATTCAACTCACAACCCAGTCAAAGGATCTGGAGGACTGTATCTATAATAGGATTCAAAATGTATTCTAATCACAGAGGAAATAATCACCCAGTAGGATTCAGCTCTTTCTTTAATTATAGAAAGAATGTTTTTACAAGAATAGGTTGTACTGAGCCAATTATATCATACAGCATACTTGGCTCAGTTTCATATAGATTTTCACATTAAAATAAGCACTAGTTGCAGTGTCTTGATATATGCAGTCATTTGTACTTCATGATATGTGCCACAGACTATTAAGCATCCCATAGGGCCTTTAGAATTGCTCAAGGAGATGGCTTATAGCAAATGATCATAAAAGCAAAAAAAAAGAAGTCAGTAATACTTTTATCTCAGTATGAAATATGAAAGGTCATGAAATATGTACTGTTATGGACACAAACTGGGGGAATCTCTCTGAACTTGATTTCCAAAGGAAATATGACTAATGCTACTTACTAAACTGATAACTAAGAAAAAGAAAATCCATTTAAAATTCATATTTAGCAAAATAATAAAGTAATAGGAAATTCATTTTTCAGGCAGAAAAAGAAAGCTTAAGGCCATAAAGAACTTTGGTTGTCCTTGTCTTATCCTCTCCCAAGAGGATTCACAATCAAAGCATATGCATATATAGGAACATTCATCTGCCTTACATGTTACAAGTCTGAATCTCTGAGAGACTGAGTAATCAGATTCTTTTTCAGCATCTCATTTTCCTTTCTAGCTTGGCTTCTATCACACGCTGTATGTTCCATCACTTGTATCACGGCTCATATCCAGTAAGCAATATTATTCATACTTTTAATAGAAAATCAGTATTTCAAAAACAGTCTTAATTATTTTGAAAAAAAAATTTGAAAGAATCACATATAATTCTAACAAAAAGAAAGGAAGACATGCCTGTTGAATTAAATAGTTGTACCAAGTTAAGGTCAGGTGGTGCTTGGCAGATCAAGTTGCAAACAAAAGCAATAAAGAAGGCAGAACAATAGTTACTCTTTTTCTTTTCCTCAGATTTCTTTAATCTAATTTGCATAACCACCACCAGTTAACAAGTCTCTATGCAGAACAGGTCATTCTGCAACACACTTGGGAATGGATGCATCCCACCAATCTTTAAAAGCAGCTTATGAACCACAGCTTATGAACTAGCTGTGAACCATAAGATGATGCTCTTGAAGCTTCATCAATGTCTGGTTTTTCATTTCTGTGTTTGTGAAGGCAAAAATGCACGTCACTTCTCAAGTTCATTCTAAAGGCACCACCATTTGAAGCACAATCCTTGTAAGATGATAACCTGTCACTTTTACACAACTCACACACTTCTAGTACTGCTTCCCGATCATCTTGAGTTCATCTATACTTACACATGCTTGTAGGTATTCGTACAAATACATAAATGTTTAATGCATGAATACTTACAGTCAACAGCAAATAGGAAGATATTCAATTCCAAATATGATGTTCCGCTAGATTTGTTTAGCTTTTACTTAGAAGTTACATTTCATTCTGGGATCACAAAGGGAATGCAGTCACTTCATCAATGTCATCAAAAATAGAAGAAAGATATCATGTATAGTGAAGAATTTATATTGTGTATAGTGACAGAAAAATTGAGAAAAATTTAAATTAACTCAAGATCAGATTTTTTAAAAAAAAACTATAGTGATGAAACAAATTTTTAACAAAAGGATTAATTCTGGTTATAGTTAAAAGGCTATAACTTCACAGAAATTAGAATAAAATCTGGTTTGAATGGAAGACAATCAGCCCAGCCTAGATTTGTCTCTCCATGCTCTTGTTGCAATCAAATTACAGTTTAAATATCACATTTTAATACAGTAATTATTTAAATAGAATATGATATTTGAAAAGCAAGTCAACAGAGATTTAAAGGGAGACCCTCTAGAAATGTGTGCTTAATAGAGTGGCAGAAATAGCTAAATATGTTGCCTTAAAATTGATTTATCAACAAATTCATCATCTTAAGCACTATGGCAGTATCAATGAGTTGGATTATTTTGCACTCCTTATAAAAAGACATTGAAAATAAGACAGGTTTATGAGAGAAAAAAAAGCAGAAACCTACAAGGGTTAATTTATAACTACATTATATCAGCTAAGTCTTTCCTTACACAGGTAATCTCTGTGTATGCAATGAGGGAGCAAGGGGAGGAGAATGATGATGTGGCACACTCCTGGTGTCCTGGAAAGAGAATTCTTCACAGACCTGAGAAAACCATTTCATTACCACTCTCAGCTTTTGCAGAGATTTACTCAAGACTAAATCCACCCTACTTTGGTGGAAAAAATACTTAGGAACAATTGAATAGCAGTTTAATCTAGTTAGCATCTGAAAATGATTTGCATGCTTTATGACTACTTCAAAAAGCAAAGGAAAGCTCTTTACTTATGCACACTAGGAAGAATCATCTCAGAAGTGCACTCCTGATCCAAACTAAAATTGAATTCATTGAAAAAAGATATGATATTTTCAATACATTTAAGATTGATATGCTTTACTTTTACAGATCATTTAATAGGGGTTAACAGAGGTCTTTCTAAAGCCTGCATTCTAAGAACAATTCACACGGCCTCTTGAAACTATGTGCTTTGTCATCAACTGCCATTAGACATATTGTGAAATTAATTTTGTGAGTCTACAATACTTTTTAAAGTATACAAGAATCCTTAAAACTTGTTTTGGATTCTTCAGCAATGGGAAGAATACCCAAATATCATCCACTTATCTTTTTTTCTTTTTCTCCTTTTTAATCTTTATTTTTGTTGTTGTTGTTTTTTAAATTTAAATATTTCAGATATTTTAAACTCAAATTGTGGAAGCATTATTGCCTACTGGAAACATATGACTGGTTCAGAAAATTCTTCTAATATTAATCATACCATTTTTGAGGAACTCATATATGTTTCACATTTTGCAGGATAGAAAAAGAATGGCAACCTTATTGCAAGAATTAAAGATTTATGAGTAGAATACTGTCTATTTTTCATCTACATGATACCATTTTTAACACACTTGCCCTTTATATGTCTGGGTAGAAAGATTACTAATTAGTAGGAAAAAATATTCACTAAGGACTCAAAAGATTGTTATTCTTCATTGTTCACCTTTGAAAAGATACATGATAATATTTTATTTAAAAGTAACAGTGAAAAGGGCAAAATATGCCCATTAAAGTTTCATGCAGTAATTTTCCTATGCTAGGACATGTTTGGATATGAGATGTCATACTGATTCCATCAAGTGATATATACTGTGACATGGTAAACTACTTGGACATAGAGATGCTAAGTGGGACCCATATGGTATACAGGCCACACAGGCCATGTACTGATTCTCTCAGAGAAATTAATTTCATCTCCTTGAAAAAGTGGATGAAATCTGCAATTTGGCTGCTTAAAACCAAAACATCTAGATGTTTCCACACTATCTCTTGCAGCCTAACTAGAGAGTACCCCTCCAACTTGGAATACCCCATTTGCTGCTGGCAAATGTTGTGGCCTGTGTTGTAGATAGGTTGCCCTTAGGCTTTTGAGTGGACAGGTCATGTCTGTGTAACACTTCAGCTTGAATGCTCCACAGCATAACAGCTATCCAATACTGCTAAATAGCTCAGAAAAACACAAGCCTCGATAAAATCATCCTTTAGGTTTTCTGTACATCACACTCAACTGTCATACATAGGTGAGTAATCAGTCCTGCTTTCTTTCCATGGATTCATATTCCTATGTTTCTTTAATGAAAAGGACTAGAAAATCCCTTACTCCTCCCAAGCTGGCCAGATAAACCAGCAACTCCTGTATAATCCTCCTCCACAGATTCGAGGTCAGGTTCCCAGTAGTGCCATTTCTTGAGATTTGGCCTGGCTGTTCTTTGTAAAGTGGTCCAAGTTTCCCAGTGCTCTGGTAATTAGAAAGGTGCCCACAGAAGTGAAGACAGAAAACACGCACACCCTCCCTAGTACCTAGAGATGCACAACACACTCAAGTTGTCCAGATCTGGCCTGAGGAGTCATCTGCAGTGTCATGGTTTAGGAATGGTATTTCCCACTTTAGTAGTTCCACTAAAAAGACCACTAACTCCTCACCTGCACCCTGAGTGGGAGGCAGAGAAGACAGAGACCATGGGTTGAAATAAGAACACTATACCGGAAACAGCAATGAGATAAGAAAACAAACAGTAACAGCAACAATATTATGGCAAAAGAGCGTGATTCACACAAAAAGGGGTTCACCATGGACCCCAGGAAACAATGAACTATGGTGGCTGGGTTTTCCACAGTGGCTCTCTTAGCTCCACTGGAGAACCATGCCTTTCTTCTCAGAAGTCAGACAGTTCCCTATCTCCACTCCTAGCAACTGATGTGAGGTGGTAGAGAATAACACCCTACCCATGTCCACAGGGTTCCAGACTCTGCCTGCCTCCTCATGGCTACTGCAAAAATCAACTCTGCCCTGAACAGAATCAGGATATGTAGTCTTAAGGTCAAATTACTTCATCTGGACCTACTCATTCTTTATCTTGATGTAAATCCTTGGGAAAAAGTACTTATCCAAATGCCATGCAGATATTGTGCACACTGAGGTCTTAAGAGCCCTATGACCTTTGTGAGTGAGCAATGTCTTCTCAATAGACCACAATTTGTCTGGGTTGAAGATTAAAGGATTTGAACTAGAATTAGCAAGAGTCACATGGTGAGGGCTGGTGTGTCTGAGTGTTGCAAAAGACATCTTACTGCTGCCACTACGCTGTCATGTCTTTAGTTTACTTGGAGTGAATAATCATTACTTTTACTACTGTGAAGTTTTTTTGAAACCTTTTTGGGAGCTGTAATTATGTTACTTTTGAAGAATTACCCATATACTTTGCAGAGTGATTGTTGCATTTATCATGAGGTTTCTACATACTTTGTACTTTTAGAACAGAAAACGCACAGCTTAACTGATCAAGTTTTAAGAGCTCTCAAGTGCATTTTATTTGAAGTGGCTAGGTCAGATCCTGCTCTCAACTCTGTTTTCATTCATGCAGGTTTGTACCTAGCTTGTTAAAGAAGTTGCTTGAGGAAATTTGATAGGGAAAAAAAAAACAATCCTACAGTTTAGTAAAGGTATTTAATTCAGATACAGGTGCACAATTTTGGAGAAAAAATTCTAACAAATTCCAATAATACTGTCACTATCTAGCTAGGAGGCTCACAGAAAAAGTATTGTTTTAGTAACAGCCCTGTCCTATAGCAGTCATACGTATCACAAAACCTATGAAAAATGTTACCAAGTCCAAGTCTCTTGGTGGTGTTATCTTGATTTACATCATTGTGAAGGCAATCAGAATAAAGCCATGTCACTACGAAGTGAAAAATTACAGTGAAATCCAAAGGACCTTAATAGTCTATGTGATTCTAGAACTTAAATTATGCTAAATTAACCTCCTGAGTATAAGTCCTCTTCTAAGAACAGAAGAAGCTTTAGATATTAAAAAGAGGGCACAGAAACAAATATGAATATAGTATACTGTAAGCTTGACAATGGATCAGTCTATAATGACTCAGAAGAAAAGCACCATCAAGGTGACTTAAATCTTTCATATTAACAGTATCTAATACTTTTACAATTTATTCATAGTATTTATAGCAGATGGCATAATTCCTAAGAACTGAAAAAAGCTCTAGGATCTTTCAAAGCCAACAGAAATTATTCTTCCTTTCTTTGGTTCAGTCATAACTGCTTCAGTCATCACACTAAAAGGAGAGTCAGACAAAAAAAAACTTTTGGGAAAATTAGTACAAAATTCAAAATTCAGCCTGAAAACGTAGCAGGGTGTAATCAAGTGTTCTGTGATCAAATGAGCACTCTAGTTACTGCTTGCTGATTAAAGTTAATCGAAATGTAAAAAAAGAAATAATAAGTGGTTTGAGCATTCAGGTGAGGGAAGCCCATGGTACCCAGGGGACCATGGCAGTAAGTAATGATCAGAACACTCCAGCATGTAAAACAGGAAGGTGGAAACAAGGCTGTTATGGATGTGCTGCTGTTCGTGTGAACACCATTTACTTGTTCACTAAACCATGGACTTCCTTCCCAATGACGTGATTCTCAGCTTCCTCATAATATCATGCATGATCTCTCCATGTGCAGAAATGAACTCAACAAAAGACATTTTTATACCCACCCATACAAGGTCTAAAATAGGGAAAAGTAAAGTTTATTGCTAAGATTATTTGAATGATGTTTGGCTATCTCATACCTCTGTGTATTCACTGAAATTCTTATAGTGGCTCATATTTAGAATTTTTACCTAATGTTACCATTTTTCATTATGTAATTTTTTCTTAGTTCACTTCCTAAAACTACGTTTTAATTGAATTTAATTACAATAAGTACTTTAAAGAACTACACCCATATGAACTTACGAAAATACCCCCATGGCAGCCTAAAATGTTCTATATCTGATGTTATAAATTTCCATTTACTTATGTATTCAAAAGTAACATATTTATTCTGCAAGAGAGACAGTAAAGATAAGCAACAGTACTACAAAAAGTCTATTTTCTCAACAAAAACTGTGTAATACAAATTATTTCAATGTTTTCCAAATACAACTGCATATATTATGAAATTAACATAGAATATAATTACTTTTAAACTAGGCTAGTGCTATTCTGTATTACCTGTTATATATTATAAAGACCTTCCACTTGGTCTTATTATTGTGCAGGCTTATTTTTGAACATCATGGCATTCTAGCTTTTGGGGGATTTTGTGTGGTTGGTTATGCTGTTATTTCTCTAGCTCATGTTTTGTTTCATTTACATTGCATTAGGACCATATATTTTTTGAAATCTTGAAGTTCACTAATGTACATGAATTGATGGAAAAAAACCCCAAGCTTTAAAACTATAAAGGTCAAGCAGAATAACTGTTTCATTGAAAATGGAGCTCTAACTTCGAATAAAATAATCATTACAACAGTCAAAGTACTAGAAAGTAGTAGAAATAACCTTGAGATACTCCAGTATTAGCTTCTTGCAATAAACAGACCCAGGGGAAACATTCTTTCATAAACTTAGTGCATTATAACCCCTATATATGTCAACATATATTGAAATACTTAGGGACATTTTTTGGAAAGGAAGGCCTTTCCAAATACTATTAAATTAGCACTGTATCTTAATTTATGTCTTTACTATCCACCATACTGCTAACACAAAAAACCCACACCGAATAAGACAAATTTTATGAGGACTATCTCAAAATGGACTGTAGGTATTTCGAGATAAAGATGCCACAAAAGAAAGAAAACAGTACTGAAAACTGATATTGAAAAGTAGCAGTGAGTGAGGAGAAAGGGCTCAGAACACAGGAAGAAGGAAATGGTAGCTCTTTCTTCTTCCCTCACAAAGAAAATTCCTGTTTAGAATTATTTTGAACATCTCCTTTTCTGTTGCTTAATAAAGCTGCCCTGAGAAAATGAGGGTAGATTTTGATCTGAACTGTGTGGTTATTTGGATTTCTCTGGGAAGTAAATATGTTTAATGGAGGAATAATATTTCAAAGAAAAATTGGACGGAACACACTTGAAAGTATCAAACTTTACATTAAGTGACCGTAGTATCAAAGTGACAACAGCATAGTGGACTAAACTCAGCCAAGAGACTGAGACTCATTATTTGATTTATTTCATTACCTATTTACATTCACATTTTTCCACTTTTCCCTAAGTCTACTGGACGTGTTAGAGGCTTGTAATTTTACACCTGTTCATCATAAAGTGGGACCAAGAGTATATTTTCCAGACACCACTGAAGAGATAATAAGAATTATAAGAATTTCTGACCTTTGCTAGATTCATTTCAGAAACTCCCTTAAACTTCTTTTGAAAGGGCTGGCTTTATTCTGCTTCATTGTGAAATAACAGTGGAGGTGAAAGGTTCCTTAACACATTTCCGCTCCTGGATTCATTCAGCCCTACTATTACTTCTTTTCTGTCTTTTCTCAGTGAATTTTGAGTTCATCAAAGTATAAGACTAACAGTACTGACCAAGTTAAACAGTGGAAACAGTGGATCCAGGCTGTGCAAGATTCTCACTCCAACTCTACTAATTCACCCTTTTCTCTTGACCTGCAAACTATCTTGTTATTCTATTCCTTGGCCTCTCTTGTGCAGAGACTGCCAATCGTAGCACATTTGCACTGTTTTTTATAGGCTGGGAAAAAAAAATCAAGACAAGGTGAGACTACCCAACTAATTTTTTCTGTTAGGTCTGCTGTGAAGAAAGTGAATTTTTTTAATTGCCTCCATACACTTTGGAAATTATAACAAGTTCCCGTGAATTTTTCATTGATATTGCAGATTATTTCTTCTTCATAAATTTTTTCCTCACAAAAAAAAACCAAAACCAAAACCAAAACCAAAACCAACACAAAAAAAAACCAAAAAAACAAACAAACAAACAAAAAAAACCCCACAAAATTATTAAAAGCATCTTTCAAAGGAAATACAGACATTCTGATACTTCTTTTTATTTTATTTTGCTCTAGGGCTTTCTAGACACCTAAATTGTTCAATAGCAATTACAACAGCTATGTTTGATTATCTAAGCTTTCAGTCAGTAGCATGCCGATAGCATGTTTGTGAATATTTTAATATTATGCACACAGCCCAAAATGTCCAGAGAGGTTGTAGAATCTCCTTCACTAGAGATATTCAAAAGCTGTCTAGACACACTCCTGAGTAACATGCTCTGGGGGTCCCTAGTTGAGCAGGGAGCTCAGACTAGATGTCCTCCAGCAGTCCCTTCCAGCCTTACCCATTCCTCCCCTTTATTCAGCACTGGGAAGACCACACCTGGAGTCCTGGGTCCAACTCTGTGCTGTCCCTTACAAGGGAGACATGGACACACTGGAGAAGGCTACTAAGATGATTGGGCGACTGGAGCATCTCATTATTAGAAAATTTCAAGAATGCTGAGACTGTTCACTTTGTGGAAGACTCAGGGGGATGTTATCAGTATATAAATATCTGACGTGAGTGTGCAAAAAGGACAGAAACAGGCTCTATTCATGGGTGCCCAAGCACAAGATTAAATGTAATGGGCAAAAACTGAAGCACAAGAGTTGCCATCTGAACATCAGGAAACACTTTTTACTACGGTGAGGACTGAGCACTCACAGAGGTTGCCCAAAGAGGTCATGGAGTCTCCCTCCTTAGATATATTGAAAGCCCTGCTAGATATGGTTGTGCACTACTGGCTCTAGGCGGCCCTGCCTGAGCAGAGGGATTGGACTGGATGACCTCCACAGATCCCTTTCAACCTTAAACACACTGTGAACTGATGTTTAATAAAGATATACTATACAAAATAATAGTTATTTTCCATACTGGTGTAATATGTGAGTGATAACAAAGCATGCTTATATACCCATATATTTGGGGTTTTTTTTGTCTTAGAAGCCAGCCCCATAGATTTGATAGACTTATTTTCTACAATATTATTAGTATCTGTTGTTGAGATGAATACATAGACTCTATCTGAGGCCAGGCAAATAAGGTTAAAAAAGGTCCAAAATACCCAGAAGTCCGGCAAAATTAGTTTCCAGTATTGCTCAGCAAGTACTTGCAAGACTATCAGAAATTTGTAATTTAAATCATGTTGGAGGAGTTAAAACGTACTCCATATACCAGTATGAGTAATTTCTTAATTTATTTATAATGCCAAGTGTGAAAAATCTGAGTTTGGCCCCATGTCTGCTACTGAGGTGAAAACCAACAATAATAATTCAATACTTCATAATGATCCTTTAAATCACATGGAAGTAAGTGATTTGGGTAAAGGTTCCTTAGACAAAGAAGATACTCAAGACAGCCCTTAGAAACTAAGGAATAGTATTCCTGTCTTTTCACTAGTTCATTAATCATCTTCAGTCAGAAAAAAACAGCCATGCTAAAACTGCCATTAATGAGTCAAGAAAGCAGTACACTGACATCTGGTATTTGAGTGGGAGATGTGTGCTCCTGAATACATGTTACAAATCTGACAGTATCTGACTTCCCTTATGCTCTGTAGAGGTCCCCTGCTGGTTTATAACTCATTAGTTCAAAGTTTTAGTGGTTTAAGATTACTTAGGCACATTGCCAAGACTTGTAAGCTTTGGCCATCGCTATCTTAAAATCCAAGCAGAGCAAGTTCTTTGTGGATGCATGGTCACATCACATCACTGTCACACAGCACCAGAAGATTTATAACAATTGACAGTTCTTCTATTAAAAAAGGCTTCAATTGGAACACAAAAATAAAATATTCCCGGTCAAGGATGGGGTATGCTGACAAAACTGTTTAAGAAATGCTTGCATGATTGGAGGATTCAAATAAAGCTACTTCAGCCATTACTAATGACTGAAATACTTCAGGAAAATGTTAGGTACAGATTAAAATGTGTTTGAAGCTAACAAAATTTGGCTCATGTGTTTCATTTATATTACTACATAAATCACAAAGAAGTTCTGTGAATAACCTGAAAATTAAGACATTCCTTTTCATCTCCTTAGATGTGTTTAAAATATCATGAGAATTTAATAAGAGGAGCAAGATAACACAATGAGCTCAATGTCTCTTCTGTCTCCCCCATTGACTTGCCTCCAAACAAAATCAAATAACATCTGCCAAATGCCAGCCTGTTCAGCTTGCTAATGAGTTTAAAAATTCAGAGTATGACCGTTGCTCAGCAACTGATAAAGAATACCAGTCACATGGTGCTATAGCTAATATACATGAGACCTTTACCCCTCATTTTCTAAAATGCTATGAAAAACGGATTATAGGAAACACTATTTTTTTCAAGGCAATTCACTGGCTGCTTTTTTAGCACTGTGCTGTAATTTGTTCTAATATTCATGAACACCGGTATTCAGGTGACTGAAAGGGTGCTCAAGGTTTTCAATCACATATCTTTTAGTTCATGCATTTGTATGGTGGTGGAGTTCTATTCAGTTCAGTTGTTTGCTGACCATTTCAGTAGATAACCTGAGCCAAAAGCTGAAAATGCTTTAAGCTTCAAGAACATGCCAATGAATTTGGCTGAAAGGCTGTTAAGCTAACACTAAACTGAAAACTATAATCAGAAGTGGAAGATCAGAGAACTTAGAAACCGTGATTTTTGCAGTAGAGATGTAATCAATGTCAGAGAGGAAAAGACAGGAGGACAACAGTCACTGTGTCAAGACTGTTTCCTCATCTCCTTCAGTCTGCTGGAAAAATATGAAATTGACCATTAATCAATCCATCAATCAATCAGGCAGTAATCATCAGTGACAGGAGGTTATAATGTGAAAAAATTAAACAAAAAGAGACACAAGAGTATGTTATTCTACCTGACATATGAAAGAAAGACTGCAGTTATGGAATCCTTTGTGCAAGATGAGGCAAACATGCCAAGGCTGCGTTATTAACTATATTGCTATTTCTCAAAGGAGTTTATGCAGGAGGTAATTGGTGAGAGCCGGCATGGCTTCAGTAAGGGCAGGTTGTGCCTGAAAAAGATTGGTGGCCTTCTCTGATGGGTTTACAGTCTTAGTGGATGCGGGAAGAGCAGCTGAAGTCATCTACCTGGATTTGTGCAAACCATTTGCACCTTCCCACTCTAAAGTGGAGAGACAAAGATTTCATGGATGGACAGCTTGGTAGATAAGGAACTGGAGGGATGGTTGCACTCAAAGGGTTGTGACTCAATGCCCAAGTGGAAAGGAGTGATGAGAGGTGTTCCTCAGGGGTCAGTACTGGGACTGGAGCTCTTTAACATTTTTTTCAGTAACAGGGACAGTGGGATTGAGTGCATCCTCAGCAAGTTTGCTGATGACACCAAATTGTGAAAGGCAGTTGGCATGCTGGAGGGAAGGGATGCCAACCAGAGAGTTCTTGAAAATGAAGCTGTGGATACCCCACTCTTCTAAGTGTTCAAGTCTAGGCTGGATGGGGCTTTGAGCAATCTGGTGCAGTGGAAGTTTTCCCTGTCCATGGCCGGGGGGCTTGAAAATCAATTACATTTAAGGTTCTCTTCAACCCAAACCATTTTATGGCTCTGTGGTTCTGAGTTTGAATATGTTGCTTTGCTAACATGCTAAGTGTCTATATGAATGTAACTAGTAATTACTAATGATAAAATGTATTAGAGAAAGTACTTAATGTACTTAGACACTGTATTAATGCAGAACAAGTATAGGAATTCCAGGGTTGTACTTAATTTAATGCTTAGAAAAGAGAAAGCTTATCAGAAAGTGGCAACCTGGAGAATTAAATCTTTCCTGACAGCACGGACTTTTCATAAAGAAACTGCATTGGAAACATAGTGCAAATGCACACCATTTCTTTAGAACATACTGAAAAGGCACAAAAAGACTGAAAAGCCCAGCTAACTAGCAGGGTAAAGAAGGCTATTAGATACAGGAACGCATTTCAAAAAAGCTGAAGCTGAGTTTAAATGAAGAAAATAACTCTGGCAGATAAGGCAGACTGAAAAAAAAAAGTTTGAGAAAAAGCTAGTAAAAGAGTTTCAGAGGTGATAATAAGTCTCAAAGGTAATAATAAGTCTTTTTTTTCAAACAAATCAAGATCAGGAAGCCTGGAAGAGAGCCTGCAGGTCCTCTTAATGAGCAGGGTATAAAAGGAACACTTAGAAAGGACATGCAGTTGCAGAGGAGCTAAATGACTTCTTGGCATCAATGTTCACTTTGAAAAAACTGTGGAGATTCCCACATCAATACAATTCTTTTGCACAGGGGTTCATCAGAGCGATTGTAGAAGAGATTACAGAACAAGTTGACAAGATTAGCAGCAGAACATCAGCAGGATTAAATGCCATACCCTGAATTTAATGGTTACCCCTTGAGTTCTATGACACCTTAAGAATGTTACAGCTGAATAGCCATGTATGGCAAATGTCAGGCAATTTCCCTTAAAAGAAAAGGGTTCTGGAGAAGATCTGGGGAATGGCAAGCCTGTCAGCCTGACACTGGACTAAGCAGCAGGCATTATGCTAAAGAATAGGTTTAATGGACATTTGCATAAATATTAAGAAGAGTCAAGATAGCTTTTACAATGGAAAATCTCACTTTAGAAAAATACTGGTTTGGTGGGGTTTTTTAAAGAGGTCCACAAAATCTCAGTAATGAACAACAATTACTTCTGTTCCAGCAATAGTTACCCTACAACTAGAAGTATTGCAATTGCAGTGTTTCGAGAAAAACAGGAATTTGAGACTGAATTTATTTATAAATATGAAGGATGGTTTGCCAAGCTTTCTAGGAAGATTCACTACTCCATCTTCCCTTCCTAAGAAAATGAAGCATGGTACTGTGACTTTGCTCTATACAATAATATTGTTTTGAGTAGTTTTGTCAATTTTTACAGTTTTTTTAAAAACTCTGAAGCTGAAATCTGGTAACTGTGGCACCAGGTTTTGCAGATAAAATTAAGACCTTTTCAGACTGCAAAGGTGACATACTGTATAAAGATTTTATTAAAATTATATATAATTTGACAGCTGCTTACCATTAAATGAATCTTAAACTTGTGTAATGCAAATAAAATCTGAAATCAAGAGAAGCATTTTATTTTACCTCCCTAATTCACACATAATTTATCCATAATTTACAGGTAACAGGCTTTAACTGTCTGTATAAAAGCTAAATATTAAAAAAAAAAAAAAAAATCTGCTAACAAATCAAATGTGCACAATGACCTAAAGAAATCTTCGAACTACTGAAAAGGATTTCATGGCCCTGTAAAATCAGTTACCGTCACAAATGAGGTTCAACAGGTCATTTGCAAACTTCTAGCAGAAATCCCTTTTTTTCCAGAGAATGAAATTGTTTCTTATCTAACTGCACATCTTAATTCCTTCATTCTGTATTGCACTCATACTGTGCTTTGTCCTCTGATTGAGATATTGTCCAGAGACATGATCTACCACCAATTTTATAGCTCAGTAGCGCCTGTCATCTTCCCTAAGGCCCTCTGGTGCATTAAGGCAGAAGCTGCTATGATGTTCTTAAAACACAAATAGTGAAAAAGCAGGGAAAAAAAAAAAATTGCAACAATTTTATTAGAAACACCCACCTAATGGGTAATGAAATAAAAACCAAATACAGCTTTCCTACTCATGGAATTTCCATAGTAAAGAAACAGTCATTTGGAAATACGGTTAGTTTGATGGAATTTAAACCTTCAAATCTAATGTCTCTGTAGGCCATTTCTAATGAGATAGATTCCTATAGAGATCAACCTTGCCTATTTCAGACCCCTACTTTAGGATGGAAAGAATTACCTTTCATGAGCTCATGATGACTAGATTAGACTTAGTTGTCTTGAATTCTTTGTTGTCTGAGTTACATTATATGAACAGCAAACTGAGGAAAAACTAAGTTTGTGGTTAGTTGTGTTAAGCTCACGACTTTTAGGTGAAAGTTTCATAAAATCTTAGACCAAGCAATAAAATCCTAACTTTGAACAATTCAATCTAATGTTTCATATGGGTGCAATATTTTTCATTCACTAACCTAAATTAAGTAAGGGAAGGCTGCTGGCCACTCTTAAGCTGTTTCTCTGTTCCACCTTGTGAGTGGCTGCCTTGAATCTACAAAATAACAATATGTATTAGGAAATTAAAAGAAGGTAGTATGTCAACATGGCAGAAAATAGTTTGCTGCACTTATTCAGTGAAAGAATAAAAGAAAAGACCTTTCCAAAGGTCTTTTACTATTACACTTCAGAAGTTTATTTGTGGAAGATTTCCTCCACATTTCTTTTCAAACAGTTGCAAAATACAGAAAAATAAATGTCAATGTTTTCCCCTGGAAAAAGAATTCAGAGTGAATTGGTCTCAGAAAGATTATCAAAACCTTAGAAAACTCTGGGAAATATTATATAAGATCAACCACCAAAAACTTATAACAAATTTACACAGAAAAATCTCTGTGACATAAATGTATTAAAAATGATCATATTTTTTTCCAGAATTTCCAGCATTCATAAGCTGGCAATTTTTTCATCTGTAATCTTATATAACTATTTTTATGAACATTGTTTACATGCAGTGCTACATCTGCTTCACATTACCTATTTTTAGATGCTTTATCTATTTAGTTCAGAGAATTTTACAGTAATTAACTTTCAAGTGTTTGTCCAAAAATTGTGTAAGCATAGTTGAAAACAATATACAGAAATTGCAAATATCTTAAAATGACTTCCCAATGGCTGAAGCTTGTAGAGAATACAACGCACATTCTCTTCTAGGGATGACTGTCTTTCTCCATTCCTTTTCATGAACACAAACGAGCAATACTTCAAGTGCAACCTCAGGGACAGGGCCTACTCTGTCGCGATTCCTGAGGAAGCCAAATGCAATTCTGATTCAGTTCTGTAGCTTTCTGCCGGCCTGGCACAGGAAAAACCGTGAAGGGAGCAAAATAACAATACTGCTGTTCCAGATACGTGAATAGAAGCTCAGTTCTTTGAATGCAAACGTTGCTTTGAGTGCTGGAGGATCTGAGCAGCATCCAAAGAGGGAACTACAGTAACCTTGTGTCAACAGCACAAGGGCACTAGCAAACTGCAGCCTGGAGAGGGACCCCTTTTCTCACCAAATCTGCTCTTGTAACTTCTGTCTGTCCCTCTGAATATTTTTAGTTGGCTTCTCAGATTCTGATGGGGGGGGGCAGGAAGAGGGAGTTGTTGAGGTAAATTTAAGAAGAAAATGTAATCTCCATATTGTGTAAAGTGAGATTATATCTGAAGTACAACTTGTTTTAACGGAAATGTATATATTCCTCCTCTTCAGTTTTAGTATTAGTTCTTACCTCAGTTTTTATCTTCCTCATTTCTTGCTGTTCAAGAAGGCTTATGTTGGAGCATTTCTTGTTGTTTTTTACACCTAATATATTTTCAAGTGATTTGGATTGCTCTTTAAATTGACTGGTTAGAAATTTTTATGTTTGGGGCAGCTGTTAGTTTTTTTTTTTGTTGTTGTTTGTTTGTTTTTGTTGTTGTTGTTGTTGTTGTTGTGTTTTTTTTTTTTCTTTTGAAATATGAATGTTTTATCACTACACACATATACCTTTATGCTCTGACAGAGGTTATGTTCAGTGCCTGACATCTGATCAGAGGCTTTCTTCTTTCCCTGTGTCCTGTATTCACTAATTGATACAAGGGTCAGCATAGCTAGTTTTGATCTAGAGGGAAGGGTTTTAGAGAATTGAGATAGTTTATGCACCTTTGGAACATTAGACAATAACCTCCCCCCCTCATTGTCTGAAAAAACAAAAAATCCTGCCAGAATAACAATAATAAGTGAAGAAATAAGAAATAAGATACCTCACAGTAAACATATTAGTTATAGAATATATAAACATATATTAACAATAATAAGTGAAGAAATAAGAAATAAGATACCTCAGAGTAAACAAATTAGTTATAGAATGGTGATAAATGAAGAAAGTTTCTAGGAATACAAGTCAATGGAAGTATTGATCTTTCATGTCAACACAATAGATTCTTTCAGAAAAGTCTCAAAATCTTAAGATTAATTTTGGAATTTCGGGATAAAAGAGTAATATTTTGGTCACGCTCACTTGAAACATTTCTGTTAGCACTCACAATGGATATACAAGATCACAGTAGCAGTTAAAGAGTTGTTCCTTCATTCGTGGGAGTGAATGTAAAAGTTTTATATGTTCCACATCTCACTGGATTTCAAAGGTTTGAGAATGCTGTTTTCAAATTATTATCGAAAAGACTGTATCAGAGCTCCTAGGAAAGAGTCATTAAAATATTGTCTAAACAGACTGGACAGGAGAAACAAGTAAAAAATTAGTCTTGGAAAGAAAGGGCAGAATCAGTACATGCTGACTTGGATAATCTGCATGTTGAAAAGGCAATCTGAGAACACACACACACCATCACTTTTCCTGTGCTCAAAATTCCACCTTGCAAATAACTTTTTCCAGCCAATACCAGAAGTTACAAAGCTCTAAGACTCCTTTCTTTCCAAATGACTACAGGGTATAATTTCCTCTTCAATTTCAGTTTTCAGTTGTCCAACTCTTCTCTTATTACCTAAAACATATGCCAGGTTTCCAGCACAATTTACATAGTAGCTACACCATGGAAAATGTAAAATCATACGGCAACAAAAACTGTCAAAATAGTTCTTACTCTAAGTTTATTAGTGCTCCTATGATGAACACCACAAAGGTTAAACAACACTTTAGTGGGGGTTTTAACAATTACCTTTTCCAACTAATGTGTATTCCAGCATAGCACATTTAAATCATACTCTGTGAGACCTCACTGGGGTCTTCAACATCCTCATGAGGAGAAGTGGAGCTGCAGGTGGCACTTCACTTTCATGGCCAGTGACGGGGCTCAAGGAAATGGTATGGAGATGAGCCAGGGGGATTTAGGTTGAATATCAGAAAAAGATTCTTCATCCAGAGGGGGTTTGGCTCTGGAACAGGCTCCCCAGGGCAGTTGTCACAGCACCAAGCCTGACAGAGTTCAAGAAGAATTTGAACAACATTCTCAGGCACATGGTGGGACTCTTGGAGTGTCTTGTGAAGGGTCAGCAGTTGGACTCACAATCCTCATGGATCCTTTCCAACTCACCATATTCTGTGATTCTAGGATGCACAGTTACCTTTTTTCCTCCATTATCTTGAACTTAAAGTCCAGATGAAGGCTGGTTTCAGAAGGCATTAACAGAAGTTTACTCAGAAGTTCTGAAACAATTCCCTTCCCATTCTACATGAGTACAAAAGTTTTTCCTTATACTTTGCACCATTCCCTCACACTTTTGGCCATAAATCTTTCCCAATCAACCCATTAGCTATGTGCCACTGTTACCCATTGACTTGCACTGAATTAAACTCCAGATGTGCATTCTTAAGTTCCATATAATTGAAATTAGCATTTTTTTTCTCTTTTTCCTGAACCTCTTACATTACTGCTGCTCCTTTTTCTTTATTCCCACTCACATAGCCCGTTACCTATTTTACCTGTCATGAGTCAGAAAACTATTTCCTGTTCTTTCCGTATCAGTCACATATCTTTTCTCAAGCCATTTTTCACCTTCCTCAGTTCTGTTGCGGTGCATTTAATTAATAATAGTGCAGTCTAAATTACCCCTGCCATAATAACCCTTTTGGTTTTTCCCTGGTGGTGAATGTACCAACCATTCTGTGTCCCTGTCCAGAAACCTGAAACATTCTGGGTGGGAAGGGCTAACATGAATGGCAAAGCCTGTGGTATCTCAACCCTGTATCATGTATCAGATTTCCTGTGTATTGTCCTTCTGTCTTGGTCACTCCCTCCTTACCTGGTATTGGTTATGGCTTACCCTTGCCCCTCCCCATGCTCCTGATACAAAAGCTGAAACCTGAACCCCAGAGGGACACTCTCCGGCTCTCTCTCTGGAGCAATAAACATCTACCATCGACCCACGTGAGAGTCACTCTTTCTTCTTCCACGCCGATCTATGCTTCAGCCTGAGGTTCAGACCCTCAAAACCCAAGGATACAAACTTTCTATTTGGATTGGTGATTCCAGACATCACCGTACAGTTCCATCTGAAAAAACTGTATTTAGAGAGAGTATGTATTAGAGAGAGAGTATGTAATTCCCTCAGCAACACTCAAGGCTATGTCACTTCATATTAACACCCTGACATTTTTCTTACCAAAATGAGCAGTGAATGATAGGCATTATTGATTGATTTGTATAAATGTTAATAAGAAGCTTCAAGGTACTCAAGTCAGCATGTTGTCTAAAAATGTTAAGGTGTTTTGGTGACAGTATAAGTGTTTTAATCCTTTTAAGTATCAAAGATTATCATGTCATTTACACCCCTGTAAATGTGTCCTTGAATTTTGAGTGATAATTTCATATTGTGAGTACTTGGCACTATATTGACATTATAGTTTCATTTTGTGTTTACCTGTCTAGAATTTCTGCATCAATACTTTATTAAAATACATCCAAGTTAAAAAATACCTTAACCATACCTTATTCATGTCTATACCAGTTTCTGCATACAGCCACCCTGTTCAAAATATTAATAGCTAATCTATAACTAGCAGAATACATCTCTCTATCCATATATTGTTGTATTAAAAATAGATGAAATCCATATTTCTGCTGAAATCTATGCAGCTGTTTGATGCTATGTAGATGAAAAACCAGTAGTTTAGCATGCTAACTCTCTTAGGAACAGGATTGGGTGAGTTCTGTTGTTCATATTTGACTTTACTACTCACAAATAATGTTGTCATCCCCAACCCATGTCAAAGAAAGTATTGTGCTATTCAGATTCCTGCTATCCTGACACAAGTTAAGGCCAACCTCATGATGAGATACCCAATAGTTAATAAAGAAATACATAGGTTTCAAATAGGGCTTAAGTCATTAAAAATGGACTGTAATACAAATTTGTAACCATGCTATCAGTTATGAATCTCGGAAATGCTATTCATTTCAGATTTAAAATACATCATTGTATTTTCAGATACGTTAGAGACTAGATAGAAATGCCTAGAAAACAATCCACAGTCATCAAACAATGGGTTACCAACTGTATGTTATCAATATTTTTGTATCACATCTACTATTAATCATTTTTATACATTCAAAGTATAGTAGGGATGCCCCAGCTACTACGTTTTTCTAACATATTTAAAAATTAAATTTTAGTATCTGAGCAAGCCATATATTACTCTACATTTAGATTCAAATTTTTATTTTTCTCTTCATTTTTATTCAGTCCAAGCTTTTCTGGCATTGATTCTTGAATGCCTTTGCAAAGGCTGTCACAGACAGAATTACTGTAGGAATGGGGAATAAATCTTTTAATTATCTAAAAGAATTAAATTTGAATGGGCAATTGTTAGTATTCTAATTACTACATTGAATATTTAGGCATTTCCCCAGTGCATAGGAACATAAATAATGTATATCTATATATCTATATCTATCTATCTATCTATCTATATATGTATCTATATATGCATGCATTTAGGTGGATATGTGCACTTGAGCACATAAATTGAGCATAAATGTGCACAAGACAAAACTTGTGCAAAGATTCCGTTGTTTATAATTATATTTAAATTAATTTCTAATGAAATAGCTTTATCACTTTTGATATTAACATTAATCAGAACTAATTGTTTTTGTTAAAA
The DNA here is from genome assembly GCA_013397395.1 of Sinosuthora webbiana. Taxonomy (NCBI): domain Eukaryota; kingdom Metazoa; phylum Chordata; class Aves; order Passeriformes; family Sylviidae; genus Sinosuthora; species Sinosuthora webbiana. Next base: position 154,240 of record VXBN01004073.1, read on the forward strand.
TGAGTGAAATTTCTTTTCTGTGATTAACAATTGTATTTTCAGCTCATGTAATTTTAAATTAGTTGGAACAAATGAGTCAAAACTCCTGGAGAAATGATCATTCTCTTTGAAATAACAGTAACCAATTATTTAGTCATGTTTTAAACATATCTGTGAATCATCAGGACCAAGAAGTTGATATTTTAAAATTTGCCCACAAGCAAGTAACATAATTCCAAGGGATCAGAGTAATATTTCAGATCTATTTAAAAGTTCCTATCTTCAGGCTCTTTCCAGAAAAATAGATGTGTAATTTCATATGAATACAGGTTTTAGCTTTAGTGCTTTTAAATTTCTCCTTTATAATTAATTGAAAACTTGAATAATATTTTACTTAGAAATAAAGCCAGCTTTAAGGCAGGTAATTACTTTCTTAATTTTATCTTTTTGTCTGATAAAATTAAAAATACGACTCCTATTTTCTCTCTTTTTCCCTTTTTTTCTATTTTAAATACATCTATCACATAGATATGGGCACCTAAGGAAAGATTAGACAGCCTGAAGGATTTAGCATCCTGTAATAGGCTCCATTAGAGAAATGCCACTAGATGGCAATGTGTCAGAAAATTATCTCCACCAATGCAGAGGCAGATAGAGAATATACATTATTTAAAGGTTCATTGAGTCGTTCTAAATGGATCTGTCAATCAGTAAGGAAAAAATTCTCATGCATTTCTTGTAGCATCTCCAACTTTCCTCTGATGACTTGAGGAAACCGGGCACCTCCAGAAACCCACATCAAGATGAGTGTAAGAGAGCTGAGGGGTCAAACTGCTTCTGCCAGGCAGGGCAAACCCAGCCTGCTCTGGAAGAGGAGCAACATGCATCCTCAGGGATTTTGCAGCTGCTGAGTACTGCACAATTATGAAAATCATTCTCAGCTGTGAAGAACTGATACCCACCCTCTGCTGCAGGGGATAATTTTAACTAAATCAGACTCTAAGTGTCCATATTCTCAGCCCTTTAATTTGCAGAGATGAGGAGTATGTTCTGCAAATCTGACATGCAGATACTATAGACGAATTTTAAAAGTATTTTGTAGACTATAAAGTAATTATAAAATATTTTGGTTATACAAATGATAATTTTAGAAAGACATTAAAATAAAAAAACATGGGTTTTTTTTTCCACTGCCTTTGTATAAAAATACATAAAATATGATTAAACACTCCCAAATGCTTAGATAACTGGGAGTGTTTTAGGTATGCTCCTAGACTCGGTCTATTCAATTTAGAAAGTGTTTTACATATGCTTATACACCAGGGATTAGAATTATTAAAAAGAGCAAAAAATTAACCACAAAGCATAACAAAGCATATGACAATGAAGTTTTCCCACTTAAACTTCTTGTTTCACCATGAAATTTTCCCACAATCAAAACAAAAAAAAAAGGTGTCTCAAGATCTGATAATCTACAGGCAGTGCCGACAGGAGAGTACTGGAGTTTCAAAAATGTGCTGCAAGGCAGCCCCAACCAAGATTGTCCCCTTGCTGTATTTTGTTCCAACACTTGTGTGTTCCACACAGTTCCTTCCAGAATTCACACGAAATAATATCTTCTCCACATTTAAAATTAGTGTTAGCCAACATACATACCAAAAACACCTCTTTAGCATATAGATAAAATATTCTGAAGCATTTGTGAATGTTTCAATCACACTTCAGGTAAAGAGGATGGATTTAAACCAAGTATTATATACACATATTATACACAATATATATATAAAGAGTATATATTAAGGACCATATATATAGAATAGTGTGTATATATATATATATATATAAAATACTCTGTGTAGTAAATATGTTTAGTTCTTATGCATTTCGTGTGACTTCAATAATCTTTCCTACTTATTAAGAATCCCTCACTAGCTAATGTCCTTTAAACTCTTCAATAAAACCACCACATATATTACATATATGTTCTCCATTACTAAAATTACTTTTTAATGCTTTTTAAATGATTCATTAAAGACAAAAAAATCCACTTCTGTTTATTAGATGTTTCTTCTTAATCGGGGTGGTGAATTTGAAACTCATTATATGATAACTTTCCTTTCAGAAACACTTTGTTACAAGGAAAGAATTCCAGCTCACCAAAATATACCTCACAATCCAAGCTTTGTCTCTTTGTTCACCTTTATTCATTCTTTGGAACTATGCCCACCCCACAGCTTGTGAAACAGAAAATTCCTGAGAACCGTCATCTGTTACTTGAAAACAGACTTGCTCAAATGGTTACGGATGTCTTCCACCCTTAATGTATTTGCAGCAAAGGCTTCCTGCTCTCAACAGTCTGTCCACCCTCAAGTGTAGAACATCTGACGTGATCAGCAGCTCCAAAATCATCACAGATTACTACCCAGCTTTTCAAAGCAAACAGAAACATGTAATTCATTTTATGTTTTACACTTTGAACTGCCTTTAAACTGCAATAGTTCAAGAGGTGATAGATAAATAGTTGAGGTAGTGCTACAGAAGGGACAGGACAAATTGATAGTGGCAGCTAGTCTGTTGCCCTATATTCTCTCACACTCCTTAGTGAGAATCTCCTTACTAATATCAACAAAAGAGCATCCTTTTTATCAACATGTGGGTCACCACCTTGGTTTTTTTCTGATCAGTGCTTGTTCTGTGGTCTCAGATCTGCATTAAGTCAGTCTGAGAGACCTAGAATCTCAGAATTTACTGTAAAACAAGTATTTAAACAGAAATCTGCTATGATTACAAAGCAGTTCTGCAAAATGGCATGAATGAGAATGTACACCTCTGTTTCATTTTTTTTCTGAACTTACTGTTATCAATGTACTAAATATAGCCTGAGTATGCCTAAGAGATGAGAGATTTAGGTGGAGACTGTGTCTCATCCTACTCAGTTTTTATATTGGACTAAAGGTGGGAGGTGGTGCCTGTTTCTGAGCACATGCAAGTTTAGATGTTTAGTCCAACTGCCGGAGCTGAATAGCTAAAAGTGTTACCAGAGTAGGCAGTGTCTGAGGATAGGATCCTGAATTTCTCTTCCAAGTCGAGGTGCCTACCTAGATCCCAATTTTGGTACCGTATGGGTAGTCTGAATTTCAATGCATGCGTATATACATTTTAACATACTTACATAAAATTCACAGAAATATGCAAGTGCTTTGTCAGAATGGTGAAAATAGTAACTCAAACTCAAATATTCTCAAAGAATTCACCATTTTGAGAATTACAGTGTTGTTGCTGGAACTAATAAAAACGTTTACAAACAGAAATATAAGAGTTTTCTGGCATTTAAAACTAAATATCAATAATCTCACACTCATAATGATAAAATAAAATACATATTTAACTATACAGAACACCCAAAGTAGGATTCCTGCTGAAAACCACTGCCACCAATAAAAAAGACCTGATTTGCATTCTTTTCTTTTTTCATCTCTTTATAATTTCTCATAATATCACATTTTCAAAGGTAACCAAGGTTATCAGGAGTAATTTTCACATTGCTTTTGTATTCCCTGAAATACATGGTAAGTAACAGAAATCTGACTCAACTGAAATTCATTAGAGCAAGGCATCATATTAACTTAGGATAAAATTTTTCATCAAAGCTGCAAGACAGAAATTGTTGTAAGCTGAAACCAAAAAACATTCCAAGAAGCCAATTGATGATAAAAAATAATTTTTCCAAAAGCTTCTCCTAATTTTGGTCAGAATAATGTCTGGGATACTAAAGTCAGATTTCGAATGGCTTGTTAAGGGTATATTACTGGCTTGTATTTCCCTTTCCCTAATGCTTGTGATACTGGTTTCTGTATTTTGATTTTGGTAAAGTAATAGTTTTTGATATTTCAATTTCAGTAACATTTGTACTACTGGTATACAAATCCACTGACAACCAAGATGCCCATGAAAAACAATTACCTCCTGTGACTGGAAGATGCTGTTGAAAATGTCATGTCTGACAGGGCAGTCACAGTAAGCAATTGTTATAAAAATGTGTTGGCATGAATGACATTATGAATTACACATACGAAGGTAATCTTGGCTAGCTGAGAAATATGTGCTTTCAAGTTGGAAAACACTTTTACTCAAAACTGCACAACCCCTGTGTCATTCTGTTGACCAGATAACCAACATCCAATGCACAGAACTTTGCTCATTCATTGCTGAGCACACACAGATTTTTACATTTGCTTGCTTTGGTGTCCCAATAGTTTTCCTAGACAAGACTGTAAAATAGTTGAGAACTGCAAACATCTTCAAATAAATATTTATTTTAAATATACTAGTTGGTTTTACTACTACCTTCCCTTCAAAAGATGCAGTAGACAATTGAAGTAGTGTGCAATTTAAAAAATCCACGTTCTATTCCATTCTTGACTATCACCACGTCTCCATTTGCATGAAATAGACTAGAGCATGTTTATTAAATGTTACTTGCAACTCTCGAATCTCACTTTTAATAAAAAGTTCTTATTTTGACATTAATTATAAATGCATATACTCATTAATAGTTGCTCAGATTTCACTCATTTAATCTGATATTTTTTACTGTGCCACTGAATAATCATTTTACAGCTCCTTCAGAATCTATAGCAGTGTTGCTGAGTCAGCCTGTCATTGTTTAAATGGTTTTTACAGGTGCAACAGGAACAGATTTTCATCTCTAATCCATTCAGTAATGTGCTGGTTTTGGCTGGGAGAGAATTAATTTTCTTCACAGGGGCTGTATTATGGATTTATGCTGAAAACAGCACTGATAATACAGGGATGTTTTCATTGTTGCTGAGCAGTGCTTGCACAGAGCCAAGGCCTTTTTCTGCTCCTCACACCATCTCAACAACAAAGAGGATGAGGGTGCACAGTCAGGAGGGGACACAGCTAGGACAGCCAATCCCAGCAGACCCAAGGGATATTGCAGAGGTGTCATGCTCAGCATATAAAGCTGAGGGGAAGAAGAAGAGGTGCCGTTTGTTCCACCAACTCACCACTGGTGTGCTGGAGTCCTGCTTTCCTGGACACAGCTGAGCACCTGCCTGCCTGTGGGAAGCAGTGAATGAATTTCTTATTTTGCTCTACTTGCACACACAGCTTTTGCTTTACCTATTAAACTGCCTTTATCTCAACCCACGAGTTTTGTCACTTTTACTCCTCTGATTTTCTCCCCCATCTCAGGGGAGTAGTGAGCAAGCAGCTGTGTGGCGCTGGCTGAGGTTAAACAAAATTACTAGTTCAACTAAGTTCAAATTTTCCTACATTGCACATCAGTATATGTATCTATAAGATTTTTTGGAAGTAATAATTCTACCATGATGTATGTTTTATAGTAGAAAATAGATTAATTCAACTTTACACAGTCGTTTCAGAAGTTGTATTTCCTTCAATGTCTTACTATATGTAATGAAGTCAATGGCAAAAACATATTATCAAACGTAATCCTTCCTGTTCCCAAAAACTGGGATTTCACATCAGAATTTCAAGTGAGAAAAAGCAAACAAAAAAAAGCGTGCTAGCCAGCCTAACCACCAGATTCCAGCTGATTTATTCTGTAAAAATGCATGTGTTGTCAACTCCAGTGCCAGAAAAATAGTGGGATACTGGGATATTTAAAGCCCTGTGATGAAAATCAGACAGGAAAAATATCTTCTAACATATTTTCATTTTTATAACAATAAAGTATCTTAAGACAGGAAACAAACCCAGTCTCTCAGTCATTTAAATAGAGGAGCAGCAGTATGAGGCATCAGCCAATAATGTGCTCTGCAATATTGCTAATTTAACCAGCTACAGCTATTTGTGTTGTTGGTGCTCTCATACTGGGAACCAGAGCACGAGGCAGTTGTGAAAGCAGTATAGTCACTGATTAGTGATAATAAACTTCAGCAAGAAAGAAAATATGAAGCATTTTTGCTCAACCAGCATTTTTGATCTTGTACCAGTCAGTGTGGAGTGGGATGTGCTTAAAACCTTGCTCCCCCCATCAAAATAGTTGCAAGTAAGTAAGTACATTTTGCTCGACCTTGCTGTTTATGCTGCCATCCATTCAGGCAGGTATGGGAAGGATCCTGTGGTGCATGCTTCCCCTTCCAATCCACACCATGACACTGGGTTTGATTCATTTAACCTTCTCTGAAGCAAAAACAGCAGCAGAGGCTCATGGAAGAACAGGCATTATTTCAAACTGCACTGGACAGCAGGGTTGTTGCAGGGCAAGATCAGAGTCTCACTAGGGGGATTTCTTTGTTTAATTGGGGTAGGTACAGCAAAAACAATTACTGGGCAGTAAAGTAACAGGAAAAAAATGAACCACAGTGACTAAAGCCTGAAAGGTCACAATTCAATGTTTCCCTTTGAGCTGAAGAGGAATGAAGAGGAAAAGAGAACTGAGACAGAACATCCAAAGAATCAGAGAAACATTAAGATTGGTAAAGAACTCCAAGATCATCAGGGAAACTGAGAAAGCCTGATTTTAATCTTTTTTGTCCCTAGATTTAGCATCCCAGTAAACTGTTTTCATTTTCAACAAGTCAGTTAATTCTCCATGTGGGATTTCACCAGTCTCTTTCAGACCTTTCTGAGATTGATTTTTGCTTGCTTGTTTGGGCAAAAGGCAAGAAACTCCACTGCTGAATTAAGAAAAAATGCAAAAAAAAAATNAAAAAAAAAAAAAAAAAAAAAGGGGGAATTTTAAAAAACACCCCCAAAAAAAAAAAAAAAAAAAAAAAAAAAAAAGAAGAAGAATGCCATGTCCTTTAAATTTTTAATAGCATGCATGTGAAAAAAAAATATTTCACTTCAGAAGATGAAATGATTATTCAGATGTCAGCTTGTTTCCTGCAACTCTTCAGATAATGACTTTAAAAGTGAATCCTTTTATTTATACAAGGCACTTTTCCACATTTTGGGAAGCTGACACATGTACTTACTTGAATTATGACTGCTGTTTTCAGAACAGAAAAAATGCGACAAATAGTTTATTCCCTGGAACAGCCCAAAAGCTTATTATTCATTTACTATAAATTAATTCAGCCATTAACTGGAGTTTATGACCACTACAGACAAAGCCATCTGCAAGTGCATTCATCATGTTGTGAACACAATGGAACTGAATGTTCAAAAGATGCAGTTATAAGCAATCAATAGCTCCACACTTTATACTGCTGTGATTAATGCCAGGGAATGTTCTCATGAGCTTCCTTTTTAGGTGTTTGAAGGATGTGACTAAAAAAAACAGTGAAAGAGAGGGGAAAGGGAAGCCTAGGGCATATTCTAATATATAGAAATATCCTTACAATTCAGGATTAATAGATGCACATGAAAGATATACCTATTTAAATCATGAGCAGAAGAATAAATGCACTGTACTATTCAAAGGCAGTAAATGCTGCAATGCACTGCTTCCGTTTTGTAATTTCTCATTTGCCACTTTCCAAGTCACTGAATTAAGTCTCCACTGCATCCAGTTTAGTTCTACATGTCAATTTTCAGTAGATCCAGTCAGTAATTTTAAAGGACTGTAGGGTAGCATCAGTTATTGCATCACTGCAATACTTAGAGGTAGATGGGATTAACAGCATCCTGATGGTATAGTTATATTTTGCAGGCATATACTTAAGGCAGTCATTTATATAACAGAATTATTCTTTTCCAAGTAAGGCCTTAGTGAAAATATAATTTCAACAAATGTTTATAAAAATGTTGAATTAAAATTGGGATTTTCTTTTCCATTATAAACACATACTATATATATAAATATATATATTCAGACACAATGTACAGCATATGAGGAAAGGACATCTTTCTATTGTTTGTGGTAGATTGATATGTAAGTATTTAATCTCATTAGGAAATGTATGGAGCAAAGATAACCCATTTTGTATACATGTAGAGAATGCTATGCTTTCTTTCAAGAAACATCAACCTTCTTCCTTATATTTTCACTTCCACTTGTCCTTTAGCCATTCCTCAAAAATCACCAGGCTATCACAAAATCTGAGAACTGAGCCTCTCAGCACCTTGAGGGAATTAAACATGCCTGGCCAACATTGGGCCCAATTAAATTTAAAAAAAACTCCTAAGAAGGGGCAGAATTAGTTCACCAGGGAATGGTCCTGTCCATATCCTTTCAGTGCAAAAGCCAAAGCCTAAGCAGTACAGCAAAATGGAAGTATTTTTCTCAATCTTTAGAGTACTATACTACTGTATTTTCTAAAAGTTTGCATTTGTGTATATGCATTTCTTATATATGTAAAAATATTGAAGACTTTATTAAAACAACATTACATGCAAAGGCTCAGCAATACTGACATTCAAATTAAATAGAATTAAAATTTTAATGAATCTAGACTTATTTAGACATGGTAGTTTAGATTTCCATATCTGAGATAGATTATATCTTTTCCCATGGGAAAAGAATTTGAGGTTTATAGGATGCAAAATCACAGAATAAGCAGTTGAAAGAGACCCACAAGAATCATCAAGTGACATTCCAGATCCTGCACACCACATCCCCAAAAGTCACACCATGTGCCCAAGAGTGCTGCCAAAACACTTCTTGAATTCTGTCAGGCTTGGTGCTGTGACCATTTCCTGGGGGAGCCCATTCCAGTGCTAAACCACTCTCTGTGCTAAAAACCTTTTCTAATAGTCAACCTGAACGTCCTCTGGCATAACTTCAGGCTGCAGGATTCTGTCACTGGTCACCACAGAGGAGAGATCAGTGTCTGCCTCTCCTCTTCCCCTCACAAGAAGCTGTAACTGCAGTGAGGTCTCCCCTCAGTCTCCTCCAGGCTGAACAGACCAAGTGACCTCAGCCATTCCTTATGCGACTTCTTCTCAAGGTCGTTCACCATCTTTGTAGGTCTCTTTTGGATTCTCTCTAATAGCAGAATATCTTTCTTACATTGTGGCACCCAAAATTTCCACCCAGTGCTCCAGGTGAGGCTGCCCCAGTGCAGAGCAGAGGGGACAATCCCCTCCCTTGCCCAGCTGGCCAGGCTGGGCCTGATGCCTCCAGGGCAGGGTTGGCCCTCCTGGCTGCCAGGGCACTGCTCACTCATATTCAACTTGTCACTGACCAGGATTCCCAGGTCACTTTCTGTGGCACTGCTTTCCAGCATCTCATTTCCAAGTCTGTCCATACATCCTGGGTTGTCCCTCCCAGGTACAGAAACCACCACTTTCCCTTATTGAACTTCATATGGTTGGTGATTGTCCAACCCTATAATTTTTTGCCATCTCTCTTCAGGGCCTCCCTACCTTCAAGGGAGTCAACAACTAGTGACAGGTCACCAGTCTGGTGTCACCCCAGTCACCAACACCATGAGCCAGTTGCTCACCCATCAGATGATGTATTTGTCCAGCGTTTTGTGCTGGACATTTTGTCCGGAAGGATCCTGTCCTGAGAGACAGTATCAAAAGCTTTGCTGAAATCCAGAAAGATCAACCGGTTGCCCTTAATCATCTAGGAGGGTTATTTTGTCATGAAAGCAAACCAGGTTTGATAAGGAGGAAGAGCCTCAGCTAATATCAAGACATCTAAACTCATCTAGGTGTCCTCTATAATCCATGTAGTGGCTTTCCAATGGAAACAATATAGTCATGAGAGTCTAAGGAGGAACTGACAAGGATGGGAATGCCTATTTTAGTGTGAGTTTTGTAATTATTCACTTTGTCTTGTGTTCTTCTGTCTTGGTACAGTTCAGAATTGAACTGGACTGACGTAGCTTTCACAAAAAAATTATGCGTGGCCCTGGTCCACATTTAGCTAACAGTTCAGCTCATCAAGATGACAAAACTACTCTTCAGAAACATAACTGAAGCAACTGTTGCAAGTGCACAGTTCGGTAATCAAGCACTGCTTATAAGCATTAACATGAATTATATTCTACAATCAAAATGTTGTAAAATTACCCAAAGACAGTTTACCTACTGTTATCAAATGTGGCACTTGTCTGCCTCATGTACTGAATCTCTGTCACTTCAGGTTTGCAATAGCTAGATATTGTATAAAACTCATCTCTTAACTGCACTTTAAAACTGTGCCACCTTATCATTCATTAAAAATTTTATCCATTACAGAATAAAATTCTCATTTAAGACATATTTTAAATTTATATAAATAGTCATATTAGTGGGTTTTTTTCCTAAAATGACCAACATACCATATATGAAAATCAATCACAACAGATCTTTAAATTTAGGAATATGAAGAGTGATGGTAGAAGCATATAAAAAATCAACTTTTTATCACAATACTGAAATTATTAAAGAAGCAAGCCTCAACTAAACTATCAGGGGTTTTAGATGTGTAAAATTTACAGGTGAAGATAATCATGTTAGCAAGCAGATATTAATTTAAAGAGGCTGTTAAACAGATGAGAGAAGATTCAACAACTTTAACTGTGTAATACACAGGAATCCAACCAAATTTAGTCAATAGTCTCCAAGTAAATGCAGACCACCATTTGTCATACTGAAAAATACACAGAATCGATTTCCAAATGACCATACAAAGAACTTAGTCTACTATTTTAAACCTGACACATAACTTTCTAGTAGCTATAATATTTTTCTGTGCATTATATGTGCATTATTTTCTTAAAAAGGTTGATGAGAATTTTAAAACATACACATCCAATACCCAAGCTTACACTTTAGTGGAATATGAGAACACAAACAGCCTCTATATAAGCAGAAGCCAACAGAAATATAATTTTCATAACCTTGTCCTGGATGCCATTCATAGAATGACAAGACAGTTGAGGTGGAAGTCCCCTGGTCCAACACTTCAGCTCAAGCAGAACCACCTAGAACCACCTATTTTCCAGAGCTTTTTTCTAACTCTAAGCAGATATCACCACAACCTCTTTGAGTAAAATACCCATACAAGTTAGCCATATACCACAATCAGCTGGCCCTGGGATAGCAGTAAAGAATCAACACATAGATACACCATTGTAAAATATAAATAAATCTCTTTATTTTTTTGTTTCCAAACTAAAAATTCTTTCTTCCTTCGGAATATGTTTTCCACAAGCACATTTTCACTTTACTTCGTAGATTTTAGAGAATTACAAATGGCCATGGACCTATATAGTTGGAGGTTGCACCTGACTGCCAGTGAGTCCTCTAATTAAAAGGAACATAATTTATGACTTAAGGGTTGGGTTTTTTTAATGAACTTCAGGATTTCCTATATATAAAAAAACATTCTAGTTGTGATGATTGGTAAAATAAGCCACAGTGTACATTTTGTGTTTGTCATCTAATCAGGCTGTCTATTTTGCTGAAATAGGTACAAGCTATCAACATTATTATATTTGAAACATGAAAACATCATAAGAACTGAGAAAAGCCCAGTGGCTGCCGCACACTGAACTTCATATATATTAGCTCCTTGCTTTAATCCATGATTTTTTTTCATTTGAGTTTCATGTTGATTTATGAATCCATTTATCAATCAAGAGTACTTGAAACTAGACACATATTCCCAGAAAGGTTAACAGGGCTACCAACAGATCTGGACTGAGATGAGAGGCTATGATGAAACCTCATGTGATGAAAACCATATGTTGCAGCTCTGCTGGGCATTAGAAATTGCTTCCCAGTTAAACTGCAACATAAAAAATCCAGTCCAATCCAAAGCGAGCTAAGTGGACTGTAGTGAGATTTCATGAAGCTGAAGCAATGAGAGAGAATAAAAAGGAAAGGTATAGCTAAAACCTGAATTGAAATACAGTAAATAAAAGAATAGGAATATATTCCCAAAGAGAAGATGAAGTCTTTGTTCTGTCATGAAAGCCACAGGAAGTTCTTTTGTTCTCCAAAGATCTTCTCTCTTTCCCTAGCCCAACTTTGTTTAGTGTCTTTTCTTGCTTTACAACAATTTCTGATTCTTTGTTTAGTGTCTTTTCTTGCCTTACAACAATTTCTGATTAAATTTGGTGTTAATTTGGCAACTCCAAAGCCAAAGAAATAAACATATGTGTTGTGTTTTAACCCCAGCATGCAACCAAGTCTCATGCAGCCACTTGCTCACTCCCACCAGTGCAGTCAGGGAAAGAATCAGAAAGGAACTCATAAGTTGAGATAAAGTCAGTTTAACAGGGAAAGCAAAAGCTGCACACACAAGCACAGCAAACCTAGGAATTGATTCACTGCTTCCCAAAGGCAGATAGGTGTTCACCCATCTCCAGGAGAGCAGGGCCCCATCACATGTAATAATACTTGGGAAGAAAAATGCGAACACACCAGACACCCTCCTTCCACCTTCTTCTCTCCACTTTATATACTGACCATGATGCCATATGGTCTGGAATATCTCTTTCGTCAGTTTGAGTCATCTGTCTCAGCTGTGTCTCTTCCAAACCTCCCATGTAACCCCAACTTCCTCACAAGTGTGGCAGCACAAAAAGCAGAAAAGGTCTTGGTTCTGTCTAAGCCCTGCTCAGCGATAACAAAAACATCTCTATATTATCAACCTTGTGTTCAGCACAAATCCAAAACACATCCCCACACCAGCCACTGTGAAGAAAATTATTTCTACTTTAGCCAAAGCCAGCACAGTATGTGAAATACGCTGTTTACTGTTACCACACTTTTCAGTCTGCATCCATGTTGCAGAGCAAATCCATCTGATCTTTTAAAGCCTAAGCTCTTCCACTCAGATTAAAAGGAAAATTATTCCTGATTCATCCTTTAGTGTCCTTTAAACTATTTTTTAAAAATATTATCTTAGTGAACAAAAGAGTGAAATAGTCTCATGTTTACCAAACACAGATTTAAAAAATGTCTGCCCTCCCCATCACGTACTGCTACTTTTTTGTTGCTGTTACTTGGGTTGGGGCTTTGTGTTTTGGTTTTGTTTCATAGTGAGATTTGATATCACCGAAATGGCAAGATCTATAGTTTGATATATGCCATGTCTGGCCTAAGAAGGTTACCTGGTAAGGACTGAAGCATTACTGTAAGTTCCTCTGTAAGAATAAAGAAAATATTCAATGAACTCAAAGTAAGGAATTTGAGTGTATAGAGAACCAAAATAATTTGAAACCTTCTTGATGTAATCATTAAAACATTTATAAATCACTGGAAAAAAAGTAGGTTTGATACTAATATCCTTTTTTGATTATAGAAATTGCTTTAATGGAAAAATAACATATATTTTCATATCCACTTTGATCACATTTCAGGTGTCTCTTGTTTTCATTTTGTTGCGTTACAATCCCTTGTTCACATATTCAATACATTTTGCAATATCCTGCTATTTCAAAAACACAAGATAGATATTAGTAGTCCTGTAAAAGAGAAGAGGGGATTTAGGATTGTTTTTTCCATATCTATTAAACAGTGTCTTCTCTAGCACAGAGAAACATTGCATGATTTTAGTTTCCAAATACTTTTGGTTCATGTTTGTAAAAAATGTATGATTAAGTCCACTGAATTTGAACTACTTTGATGCTGAACTTGGACAGAAATCTATCAGGTCTGATTTTCAGGGCCAAATTACTTGAGTGGCTTGCAAGGACATCCCCTAGTATGGTTTCTCTTAAAGAGTGCCTATGTTCTGCAGAGACCTCTTCTGTGACCCTAAATTAGACAGAAAGTACCTGTGAATGCCCCATGGAGAAGTCTAAAGAGACAGATGTGTTCAGGGCGTCAGCTAACATGGTATTGCTCTTATCCTCATGGATGTGGTCCCACCCACTTAAAACTTCACAGTCTAGATCCCTCATCTGGAGAAATTTGATCTGCTAGCCTCTTTCAAGATCAGAGAGTTCAAGACTCCCACATCTGTAACAAGTGTCAAATCCCACAGGCAGGAGCACTTTCCATCTCTGTCTCTCCTTTTGAAGTGAACAGCTAGAAGCAGAAGAGACAACCAGGATGAATAAGCCACGGGTAGAGGAAGAACATGAGAATTCAGCTGCTCTCAGACTAAAATCAATTGCTGCTTCAGGAATGCTCTGGGACCATTAAACTATTATACCAGTGGGAGCTATCAGACTTGCATTGAGAAGAATAAAACCCAAGTTGCCTGATGTTTGTTATATTCTCCATAGGAGAGATAGATACAAAATAGAACTGGTACAGTTTTCTAAACAACAGTCATCCACAGGGGCATCTTCTGTACCACAATTATGTGTGTCACTTTTAAACATATACTTGAGATTTTAAGAAGTTTGCTTCTTCTAGAAATGTTGTTATTCATTTTGATAAATTGTTCTAAACACATTTGAAACAGACATTTCAGTGAAAAACATAGAAACAACTTGATAATTAAAATATTGCACATTCCTAATATAAATACAATTAAATTTTTCTCTGTAATGTGTTTAATGATTAAGGCTAAAATTTTAAATTTATTAGACCTTATTAAAAATATTTTCAACCAAATTTTAAGATTTAATTTTGCTTGCCAATATTTTGTAAGATTACCTTACCTTTGTAAGATTTTGTACTCTATTTGTATAGCTGTTGTTGCTATTAAGCAGTTATGGATAACTAGAATTTTCAATCAGAAGATTTTAGAATAAATGTGACTACAGTTTCTGTACCAAATCTAGTAATAAAAGAGCAAAGAATAAAATGTATTGATTTTTCCTGATTGCAGGGAAAATACTAATTCCCTTTAGAATTAGGGGTTGGCCTGCAATACTGTAACCTTTTTACCTACCTTTGACTTACAATTTTTGCTGTCACAGCTAAGAGAAGACACTCCACTCATTTTTTTACCTCATAAGCATCTCTGCCATTTTTGTTTTATGGTGTCCCTTTAAAGTATTAATATCTAATATCACCATGAACATCCAAGCAGTATTATAAGCCCACTTTAAAACAACCTCTCCAAAACAGAAAAATAATTCAATAAAGCACAACAACATTGGGACTAAATAAAGGAGACAAAGTATTTAATTTTAATGAAACACTAAAAATCTTAGATGCTCTCAAACTAAGTATCAGAAAAGACACTATAAGAGGAAAGAACACTATGTCTTTAAATTTCCAAGTACACTCAACAAGAGACAGTTCTTCTTTTCACGACATTTGGAAGATGTAATACCTACTACTTCATTTACATCCATGCTCTACATCTTGCTTACTTCTTGTCTCATTTCATGGAAAGGCAAAGATACCTGAGATCAAGGTAATGTGAACTGAGTGATGCAGCAGAAGACTGGACCAGTATGTGATTCAGAATATGGCATAAAATATACAGAAGGGTCTGTCAAGAGGAAAATACACTATTGTAGAATGTTAATAAGTGGTTAAAAATGTCTTGTGTTCAAGTTGTTAGAATGAGACCAGATAAGAAGCAACAGGAGCTCAAAAATAAGACATTTTAGAATTAAGATGCATATCCTAATTCAGATAAAAATGTATCTTCAGAGAGAAAGATTCTGCAAAATTGGAATCAGTTGTTCAAAAGCAAAGGGATCTCTGAGGTTCCTTCATGCTGCACGAAGAACAGAACAATGGAGTGTCTGAGATCTGAGTCTAGAGGATATAATATGGGACTGACTAATCTGTTTGAGATGTTTGAATTCATGCAAGCAGATAAATAGTGAAATTAAAGTAAGTGAAGTCATACTCAGGAGCAATTTAGGGTGTTGGGATCACAGAGAAGGAGATATGGAAGCAGACACCTGTTTTAAGCTTGAAAGAAGCAGAAGGTTTAAGGTAACAATTGACAAATGGGATTAAACATTCCATAGTCCTGCAATAACATTTTTTTTCAAAGGTAATAGAAGAGCCTGCAGCTTGTTATTAGTAACTACATGAAGTAAGGAACAAGATACAGTCTCTATTTAATGCATGAATTATCCTGTCTACTGTGAGTAATACATGGAATTCCTGTGGGATAACTACCAGATGCACTGCTGTAGTCAGTTAAGGAGGGACTTCCACTTTACTGTGATAGTGCTGCAGATACCAAAAAGTCTTAAATAGTCAAAGAACAAAGTTACTGCATACACCAATAATGTGATGTTGCACCACCCTTATCATCTTCACTTACGGTTATAAATTATTTTCCCCAATCTGACTCATAACTATTATAGAGAAATCAGCTAGACCTGAAGTACATCTTATAAAGCACTGCTAGTTTACCTGGTGCAGGGTGTGGAAAAGGGGGATTGTGTTTAATGTATTCTCAGCATCTAAAATCAAAATTATATATTTAAAATATATAACTTCTAAAAGACAGCTAGGATCAAAGTTTATTGTGACACTGCAAGAGCAGGTTGCATATTATATTATCTTTTGTGAGAAAGAGACAAATTACGCACACTAATGTAGGCTCACTAGAGCAAAAATGAATGTGATTTGAGAATACAGTTCTGGGTGAGGGCAGGGTTGTCCCTTACCTTGTCATAACATTCAGATATATCTTATTCTCCAAAATCAGAAATCAGAACTGTGTGAGAAACCATTTCCTAGCTGAGAAACCATTTTCTAGCAAAACCATATTTTGAGATTTCAAGTATTTCTACAGGCTGCATGAACATGACACCAAACTCATTTGATATTTTGTACACAAATAAGAGATAAATTCAGAAAAGCCCACATCTAAAGATGAGAAAACAGAATATTAACTTTTATCTGTCCTAACCCATGTGAGTATTCAGACAAAACTCTTCCAAGAAACTTCATTAAATGTTGCCAAATCTTCCACTATAAACAAGGTATGTTTTAGACAAGCACCTTTTTAACATATTCCTCTCTGATGTATGGAAATTCTTGCTACTACCTTGACCAAGACTAGCGTTGAAAAATCTTTCTAGAACTTAAATGAAGAATCTAGCTCATTCTGCACTTGCTAAATCTACTCAAGTCTCTTGGCAGTACAGTGAAAAGCATGGGGTGATAGTTTCTAGTCACAGTCAACACTTCTAATTTCAAAAGGACATAGCACAGAAAGTTAATGCTTGCAAGAATATTTGCACTACCATCATTTTATATGATTGCTTCACTTTCTTTTTCCTAATCACTTTCAACCCTGGAGTCAATTAAGCCTTGATCAACCAAATCTATTTTCTTGCTGCAGTTGCATGCTGGGGCTAATTTAACTAGAGACATTTAATCTAATGGTCACAAAAAGAATCAGAAACTGTAAATAATAAGAAAAAAATATTAAACAATGTGCACATAACTTGACTTAAGTTTGGTGTGGTATACTCGTATTCAAACATAATTACAGTTATAACTGTTAGGTTAGTAAATGTTCATAAATGTTAATTTATGATGTGCTATTGAAGAAAAAAGTTGTCACATTTTGTGTTCTTGATTTTACTTCAAATAATCACTGGCTGCCAGAATGTAACTCATACAACAGAGTAGTATTCCACTAGACAGGTAAACTGGCAGGAAAGAATGTATTAATCCTGTACTACAAATAGAAATTTCATACTAATTTTAACAACTGTGTTTGCGTGGAATACCTAAAAAAGTAAACATTTGATAAAACAAGGAAGTACTCAATCCACCTTTGATTTTGTTCAGCACAGCAGTTTTGATCACTGTTTTGGAGACACCCACCAAATGCCACAATTCTCAGTATTGGAGAATTCTGTCAAAATCCAAAGATATTTGGTTCTTGTAGAAAAATACATATCTTCATGTCAGATTTGACACTGAGTCAATCTTTCCCTAATTTCTATACACAGACAACTACATAAAGAAACTTTCAGAACAAATGTGTAAAACTGTAACAGCTCTAAGCCTATTACAAGATTCTGCGAGACCCTTGGGGCATAGATTCTACCCTATGTAATAAGAGGTAAGGAAAAATGTCCATGGAAGACTAGGCTTTGCAAATCATTCATTTGGATTTTCACTAATTTGTATGTTTGTGTATATTTGAACTAAATTCGAATTGATTCTGTTCTAAAAAGAAATTCCATAAGTCAACTCCGACATGGTATAAATCCCTTTGGCTTACTTTTTAGTTAAGAGTTGATTAAAATCTCCTGTTCTCTTATGATTTTTTTTCCATTGGATGAACACAGTGGTTTTTGTAGACAAGAAATAAAAATCAAAAAAAAAAACAAAACAACTTGTTTCGAAAATATTTTCAGAAATGACTGGAAAAAGGCAATCTTAGAGGCATTGGTATTTCTAGTCTACTTTACACGATATTATCTTGAAGATGAATGGAAATCAATGCTACAAATGCTCAAATGCCCCATAACCCAGCACCTGGATTTTTCAGCTAATAAGCAATCCCTATGTATTATTAAAGTAGTGACTCCACTTCTTGCTAAGGTAGAATCATGTAAAAAAAAATCAGTAACTGAAGCCCTAGCCACAGGATAATGTAGCACTCAAGTAAACTACTAAATGCACAGAGATGTTTCAAGCATTTCAGAATAGTGTATCTTTCCTGTAGCATTAAACACAGCAGCAAGGTATTGCCCCTACTCTAGCTCTCATTCACATGTTGAAAGCTTATGACCTATTTTCAGAGATATTTTCAGCCTAAATTTGTTAATTTAACCCAGGGCATAGCCAAATCCCCAAGTGAGATTTTTGCTCAAGCTAGCAACCTGTCCAATTTGTGTTGCAAAGGTAGGCTAAAGCTACATAAGGAGCTGCTAAGCCTGCAATGCCCTCTCAGGAAAATGAACCTAAAACAAAAGAGGCACATTCCTATTTATTAGAGCAATAATTTGTCATTCCTTGCTGCACAGTGGATCAAGCAAAAAATAACACTTATATGAACGAAAAGGGTTGAGCCCACCTGGCTGTATGGAACTGCGCTGGGAAACAGTGACCTATTAGGACTTTCTAAGAATTAAAAAAGCCTAATCTATGCATTAAAACCAACATATTTCCTATTGGTACATGCACTTCCAAATGTTTGCAAATATCTATAAGAAAATTGGCCAGGTACTCACTTGCTTTTTTGCTAAAATAGGACCTAAGATCATACTGTGACTTAGATGTGATGATACATAGCAGTGCACCCAACAGAAAAAAATCAGACAAGAAAAAAACATATCATCACTGAAAGTTTTTTACTGGCCTTTATTACTTCACCTAATTTAAACTCTTCCAGGCCTATCTGAATAATAGTTTGCAAAGTGAAATTCATAACATACAAGTTACACTACAAATTTTAAATTACTGTAGAATTCCTTTTTAGAGGAAAAAAGGTGACTATTTTGTGAACTGATTTTCTACCTGATATTCCAAAAACCACCTTTTGGCAAATGTTGTATGAGCTTTAGTAGCATCTGTGCTCCTTTCCAGATTTTACCCAGATCTTCTTGTTTCTTTAGACAGATCATTTCTAAAGAATACTCCAAGGCAGTGCAGCTTCCTGTTTTCAGGATGTACATTGCATTGATGAAAAGAGAATTCTCAACAGGAAGGTCATGATCACTGATCCTTCTCTTTAGCTGTCCTCTCTCAGAGTTCCAGCCTGAACTGATGATACACTGATAGCTCTAAACTCACTGCTAATGGCAAGTTTATTTTTAGCAATTGGAATAAAATTCACAACAGGAAAGTGCAGGTGGTTGTGAAATACTGCTCTAACAATTTCCCTGCCAAATTTACTAGGCCCTAGGCTAATTTTAACATATGCATGATAGGTTTGAGCCTTCTCAAAAAGAAAATACATAGAGGAAAATTGCAATAATTTGACAGATTTTTTCCCCACGTTTTTAAAAACAAAGTTGTTACAAATATGCAACACAAAGGATTTAATTTTTTTTCAATGAGTGCATTTGCTTTAAAACAACAGGAAATATGCTATATGAAAAGAGGGAAGATGAACAACAGCATTTTTTCTGGAGATAGGATGCAAATGATTGATACACAGAGATTAGAGATGATAAAACATATTCTAAATAGGTTCTAAATCTCTTCTGTTTTCTGATATGAATGAGTAGAAATTGCAGTGTGCTAAAAACAAATACTCCTCATTTAACACACATCAAAATTTGTCTTTTGTTTAAAGGCCAAATTTTGCACCTTAAATGAGTCATCCCTGGCTCATGTAACTAGTGAGACAAATTACAGCCAAATGAAATTGCACCTTTACTTTTTTCATTGTAAGCATACTTCATGATTTGACTGTGTGTGGTGCACAGCATATATTTAAAAGGTGTATACTGAAAAGGGAAACTGATTATCAAATCTACTTTGCTGCCTCAAAATGTGAATGCAGATACACCCCCCCTGCCCCCCCCAGTCTGTTAATAAAGAGATACAAAACAATTTATAAAGGCCTGTTAAAAAAAGTAAGGCACCCACCAAATCCAACAGAAATACCTACCGGGAGTGACAGAGAAGAACTTAAAAGATTTTGTGTTCTAAATTCCACAGTATTTTATAAACATGACAAACTGCACACGTATCAAAGAAATAATGGTGCAATATAACGTGTCCCTGTCTTTTCAAGTTTTTGTTCCCAAAGGTATAGCGTTAATTATTTTAATACAGTCCTTCTTTTACTACTCATAATCTGCAGATAAAAAGATAATAAATACTGGAAAGAAAAACACAAACAAGTTTGAAAAACTTTATTCCTTACTGGTTTTGAGTAGAAATTTCTATTTATTTCTACACTTGAATAATTAAACCACTTGCAACTTGTTACTTCTCAAGTGTACTGCATGTCTGTATAGGCAAGTGCTATCACTTTCACTGTATTTCATCTGAAGAAAATAGCAAGAGGGAAGTAATATCTTCAAATTATTTTATTGCCATTGTAAGCTAACAATAAAATTTTATTATTAGTTTGCATTTACTATATCAAAATGATAATAAACTCCTTAATCTTGTTCTGTGATAGCAATAGTAATGGTTTTGGGCACACTCTGGTTATGTGGTTCTACAGGCACAAAAATTACTTTTTCATTCTCTTTTAAAAGCAAAATCTCATATGACTGCATTCTCTTTAAATAACTTTCCATTGCATCATCACACTAATTTTTCTGCATTATCACACTAATGTTGCTGTGATAGTACATTTTTTTTTTTTTTTCTGGCTCCTAGGTCTCAATGCCTCTTGAAATCAAACCATAAATTTTAGTGCCATTAAATGTTCTTTCGACAAAATAAAGCATGATAAAGGTGGTTTTTGTCAGGTCTTTATTATAGTTCAATTGTAAACATGCATCAAAATTTTTAAAGTGTCTTAAAGTAGTCATGATGACTTGAATTTCTCCTTATTTTCCTACATTTATTAAGTTTTCAAGACAAAGTTACTAGCATTGTGCATAGCTCCACTTTAAGAGGCATGTAGTTTGTCACAATGACAAACAAGGGAGAATATGTCTTATGAATGAGATTCAGCTAGTTCAAAAAGTTTAAAGGAAAAAATTTGTCCGTACTTCACTCACTCTCAGAGAAGGTAAAGTGGAACCAGCTGAAATAAAAGCAATGTTTCGTAACTTATGTCCAAATACTTACATTAAATAATGATTCCTCTAAATAAATTGCAGGCTTTAATTATCTACAATACATTAGAATAAACAAGTTCATCCTAACACCCCCAGCAGTATCAGAAATAGAATTTTAAATACATGTACAGCATTTACACTGTACATGAGCTTTCAAATCTTGTGATTTATACCTCTGAGCTAACTGTCTCCTTTACCTCAATAATAAGGCTGCCACTCTTTCAGCTCAGTGGGTAACAAAGCTTAAATTCTATTAAAAAATTCAACTTCTCTTATAAGTGGATAAGGGAGATATGGATTCCTCTTAGCCGTTTTGTATAGACAGTCTTCAATTATGCATAGAATCTCCAAAATGTTGTACTTATATTAAGCAGAAGTTCTATAATTGATTTACACCTTAAGATTACTTCTCATTGAGTGTTTGTATTGAAGAAATTCTCACAGTACTGTAGTGATTATTCACAATCAGATAAATCTTAATTTCCATATTTTGAGGGATCAGAACCTCTTCCGCAGCTCCCTTTCTTGCTAATTGTTAGTGGATAGCTCCTCTTTTTTCTGAGATTGCACTTGGTTCCCCTTGGCCCTTCATTTGTTACTGAAATTATTATCTCAAGGAATGAAAGAGTACCACTATAGCCTCACAGTGAACTCCCAACCTGAGAGGTCAGTATTTCATAACAGCAAATTGAAACAACATAAAAATCAAAAAGTATTCAGAGGTTTTAAACACATCCTGCTAAAATAAGATGAATAACAAAGTTTGTTCCAAGTCATAGTCTTTTTACAACAACTACTTATCTAACAAAAATTCCAGTGAAAGTTTGTACTAGAACTGTTAATCACAACATTCAGAAAACATCATGATCTGTCATTTCCACTTATGCATTTCTATGGGTCAGCTGCACTGTGGGTAGCTTTAGTAGCTTCTGCAGCTTGTATCAGGCAAACATTGGAATCTTCAGGAATTTCCTCTACTCTAAAAGTATTTTCCACACTTAGCGCAAGGGATCCTGGTTTCAAGAAAGATTTAACAAACTTCAACTATTTACGCAATGGAGTTTAGCTATTTCCTCTATTTGATTTGGCTGATAAAATACTAGGACTTTTATTTCCTTTTCATTTCTAGCATATATTTAGATTAGAAAAATCATAATTGCAAAGAACACTATCCAAAGACACTTTAAACATACAATTGAAACATATTTAAATTAGAGGGATGAGCTAATGGATCTTTCTTTAAACTTGCTAAACACAAATTTACCAACATTACTATGATTCGTGCAACATAGGCTAAAAAATGCAAGAGTTAGCAACACACAGAGACCTACAGAAGTTACATTTTTCTCCTTTTGATTTCTTAATTCCTGAAATAACCTGTAAAAGCAAACATGCTATATTAACTATACCTACCATATGTGGAGGTTGTTTTTGCATGTTTGCTGTTCTTCTCTTCCAAGTAGGTAACATAAGTGTTAATAATTTATTTTTTAAAAATTAAAATACATGTATTTGGAAACCAAATTTAATAGACAGGAATTATTTTTCACAATTGTATTTGAAAATATTATTTTTTGACTTCAAGAGAATTTTAAAAATTCAAAGAACTGAGCAGCCTAGAAAAACAGCTTCATAGAAGCAAGCACAGCAAGCTAATGACAGACTTGAACAGGCTTTTGAAAATACCAGAAATTCAGGTATAGGACATGTTTTTTAAAGGATAGTAGAGTTTAATTCTTAATGCAGACATTGGTGCAGAATACACATATGCATTGTTCAATTTTTAAATTATTGTTGGAATTCAGCACTCAAAAACCTAAAAGTCATCAAGTTCTCATAATATTTTGTCATGGTACCAAGTTAAAACTGGACTAAGAATTTTCTCTTTGACATCTAAATCACATCTGTATCCCTGTATATTCCTATTTTTCAAATGACATAAATAAAAGCAAGAACTTTTTATTAAAACCATTAACCAAAACCATTAAGCAATAAAACTTGCTTTATGTTGGATAAAAAAGATGAGTTCAGCAGTGACTTTCTCTAATGCATGAGTTTTTTCAGCCATGGCACTAGATCACAGTTTCCTTTTTGTGTAATGTAAAACTAGGATCTTGATATTAAATGGTAGGAGTTTGCCATAGGAAGGATGGTATGCTAAATCCATGGGCCACAGGAACTGCAATTTAGATAATTATGTTACAGTTAGCAAGGAAATGATTCCCTCTTTTAATTTCAACTGTTAGCAAACAATTCTTTTTTTATTAGCTTGATGAGGAGAAACTGAATCCTGATTCAGGCATCTACAATGCAAAGCCATTCATTTGCTAGAAGGCTCATTATCTGTATCAATAAACAATTTGAATAAACAGGCCACTTTCCATGTATATATGTATATATATAAATAAAAGTGATCGGATTTGCTTTGGGGTTTTTTATCCTTTCAGGTTTTCTGCCTTTCATTTGCCTTTAATACAAAAACCTTAGGTCAAATCAACACTTTATTTGGAATTTCCAGGCTATTAATGCTTTGTAGGATTACTGAATTAGGAAAAATCCCAAAACCACAAAAAAAAACCCCACGATGTTTACTAAACGACTGGTTTTCTTTAATGGGTTTAAATGAGAAACAAGCCTTATACCTACATGTAAGTCACTTTAAATGGCTCCCCACTGTAAATGAGTAAAGAGACAACTTCTGGAACGTAGGACAAAGTACACCACTTTGCTGACCTTGGGGTCAGCGCTATGCTGACCTTTAACTATAAGGTAAAATTCTATCTTTAGATCTCAAAGGTCTTATTGGAGGTGCCATTATTGTGGACATTATTGTGCTATTTATTTTAAGTTTATGACCCTATTTTTATTGTCAGTATTCTCTTCTGGCTTATTATTCTATAGTTCTGATAAACTGCAGTTATTTTCAATAATATCCCTTAGATGTGAAAAGGTTATCTTTAAAAAAATCCTTATTGAGAATATCACTTTTCTGACATAACTTGGATGTCACTAATCTGCTTTTCATCTGCTTGAAGACTATTTGCGTCTTAACTGGAAAATATGACACCACACACGTTTTACATGTTCTATTAATCTTTGAATTACAGAAATGTTAATTTAATAATTCTTTACAGTACCCGTGTAACTGAAACTTTTTCTTAACTCCTAGTGCACTGTCATCTGTTTCATCTGTTTCATCCTATTTATAATATAGCAAAAAACTCCCTTATTTTAATTTGGTGTTTTGTGACCTGTAGGATGCATGAGCCTACAAAAGAGGAGAGGGACTACTTACAAGAGCATGTAGGAGGAACAGGTTTAAACAAAGATAGCAGGTTCAGATTGGATATCAGAAAAAAATTCTCTGCTGTAGTGAGGCTTGCTCAGAGATATTGTGCATGTCCCACCCCTGAAAGTGTACAAGTCCTAGTTGGATGGGGCACTAAGCAACCTGATCTACTGGAAGCTCCCCCTATGCACAGCACAAGGGTTGGAAATAGATTATTTTTAAGGTCCCTTCCAACCCAGGCCATTCTATGATTCCATTAGAGCATAGTTTTGGTAAGCATATAAGACAATGTTATTTCTCTCAAGCTTTTAAAGTTAAAACATCCTCTGCCCACATCTGTATTGTGGCTACTCCAACCTGAGCACACCACTGTTCTTTTGTGAATTTCTTATCCAGCATTTTTCCAAATCAATGTTAAAATGCCCAACGTCTTCTAAGCGTCTGGGTTGAACCATTTCAGAAGAGCTTTAAATGCTGGAAAAAGTCTTAATACTACCTGGCACCATCATGTGTCAAGCAAGATATTGTTACCATGAGAGAAGACTACACGAACCCCACTCAGTTTGCACATGGTTTTAGCCCAACCAATCTGCACAAACTGAGGCTTTCATGGCTCATGAAGGGTTCTATTTCACCTGGGGTCCAGATCTACAATCAGTAAATAACTTTCAAAGCAGCTCATTTAAAAGCTAAATCACTAAGGCACTAAATAAGGGACTCAGTTTACAGAAAGCCTTAAGCACTGCGTCTGGTCAAAACAAAGAAGTGAATGTTACCTGAAAATCTGAACATTCATTTGAAAAAAAGCAAACACTGACATTAGTTTGGTATAATTTTTTGCTATGTATAATAACAGTTAAAATTTGCAAAGAAATGAACTAGAAGAATTAAGAAGAAAATATCAAAATAGTTACGAATATATTTATATTTTGTTATTTAAAAAGAGATGATTCTTCATTAATAGCTCTCTTTCAAATATATCCCTAATTTTCACCATAAATTCTCATCAGGTTGCTTACTTATACTCCATTGATAAACCATATCTTAAAAAGAATAAAAGATCAAGAGAGTACAATCAACAGATTAAAACTTTCTCAAAGGGGGGTGAAATGTTTATGTTTAGAGATAACTAAAGCTTGCCTCCTGAATGACAAATACCACTCAACTGCTACTAAGCAGCAAAAATTTAACTGCACTTTTGTGAGCTTAAAATTTCTTTTTAAGAAATTTTTCTTAAAAATTAAGAAAAAATAATATAACCTTTTTGGAGTCTTTTAAATAAAATATTGGGTATAGATTGTTCTGTAGTTTTCATAATATCAAAGTTTGCAGATTGCAGTGAACATGTTTTATACAGTATTGAAATAGAGTACATTCCTGCTTGCAGGAACCATATTTCTGCTGTACAAGCTTTTTGGGTTTAAGGTATGAATTCTATAATGCCTAAAAAAGCCTACCCCGCTCTTCCCAAATAACTGTTTCCCTATCGTAACCCAAAAAGTTTCTGCACATTTCTAAGTCTGAAACTGGAACTCCATGTGTGATTTTTTTTTGTTTGTTTCTGTGGGATCTTTCAGAGACCATTCAGAGCAGATCTCATTACTTCCACAAGAGATTGCATCTTACATCCTCAAGAAAGTTAAAGTACTATCCCATTTCACTGGAAATCTCCCTCTATAGGCTTATCTACAACATTTCTGTGTTACCGTCAGTGAGGACCACGACTGCCACAAAGGATTCTTGCCACAACCATCATTTTGTCTTGACCATCACATACAATTTTTGTAACTCTTGCATACTGAGGATACTGAGGTGAGAACATACTCTAATCTGTAAGACCATCCTTCTTCCTGCTAGTTTCTTTTTTTATGCTAGAAGGTCAAAACAATATCATCTGTACTATGCGGGTTTTTTGTAGAATGTAGATGAGATTCACTATTTCTACTTATTGCAGGGAAAAAACCTTTTAACTCTTTTGCTTTCCGAAGTCTCTTCTTATTCATTGTCAAACAATTTTCTACTAAGTTCCAAATATGAACTAATATTATATTTGAGACAGATCATGTAAATTTGTACCACAAAGATCAGTGTTTTCCTGATGCAAAGCAAACCAAACCATACTACTTTGTAACATTTTTTTCCTTCTTAGATATAGATACAGATTCATTTCTTGAGCTAATTTGGAAAAAAATTATCCAGGTTTCCTCAAGAGCTTAGAGGCAACTCAAATACCTGAAATTTTGGTGTATTTTGGTTTTGGGATTTTTTTTCTCTGTACGTAAAATGCCTGGGTTGACACAGACAAGTGGCTTTTGACTCCACTACATTTTCCGAACACTGACATGTTTATTAATATCCATTATCACCTGATAAATATTTACAAATTTAAAACATATCTCTGTAGAATTCAGACAAACTCATTCGAGCCTTTGTCTTACCTAGAATCGACCACCCTAATATTCTGCTCAGTGACATGCCAGTCAAACAGAGAGATCACTGAGCTTCACAGATGTAGATCTCAAAGAAACACAAGCATATTTCCTTCATGACAGAGTCACTACATAGCCTTTCCATAAAACAAAGGGAGGAATTTAACAATTTTATGTTGGACTACAATGCAAAAGCCTGTAGAAGCAAGGAGCACCAGTATGTATAGAAGCTGTCTTTTCAGTTCTACAAATGTGACTGAATCTCTTCAAAACCAGACTAAATCCACACAATGAATTTGTAGTATCTAATGAGGGAGTGACATTTTTCTCCGTATAAAACACTAGTAATATTTAATTCTTCCCAATACAATTAACTGGTTTTCCTTTTCAGTTATTTATCATATAAATAACTGTTCTATGAAGACCTATGCAAGACTGTATTAAATATAAAATGGATTTGTGAATGTTTTTCACAAGTGTATTTTTATTAAAAGCTGGGCTCAGTCCTCCCAGCCTGATTTCTGTTACCTAAATTTAGGCTCCTAATCATGTAATCTTCCCGAAGTAATGTTGCTCGCATGCACACATAATTCTTCAGATTGTCATTGTGCTGTATATGTTTAAAATAAATGATCATTATAAATGATACTATAATATCTATCTTCTCATAAATTAGGACAATTCTCCACTGAATTATTAAGATACAAGACATTTTCCTCCGGGAATTTTTCAAAACAGGCAAATGTAGATTCCTCTAAGTAAAACTACCGGAATTGCTAAAAGTTTTTAAATTGCTTTCATTAATATTTGTTATTAACTAATGATAATTAAAGTAATTAATGATTAGTGTAAATAATACTTTATTAATAATTGCATTAATTATAAAACAGAAATACTCAAACTGAAAATATTATTAAAGAACAGGATATTTTTGTTTTTGAGAAACCTTAAAAACAATAGTGTGGGAATACACAAGACAGAGAGCAAGACAGACTTAATCAACATAGCTAGTCTGGTGACTAGGATGCCATGGCAAGGACAAACAGAACCTTGAGCTTATGAGAAGATGGGATTAAACCTGCTTACAGGAAGGGAAAAGATTCAGTCAACCCCCTACGATAAAGATGTTGTAAAATGTATAAGTTGCTTGTATGATCTTTTAATCTAATCATTGTAGTAGAAATTATTAACCTTACTAAAATGGTATATAAGTTCTTGGAAAACCTGAGTAAAATCGAATTCTGATCACCGAATCAGTGTTCCCGTCTCTCCATCATCGCCGATACAATAGTTTCACAGAACAGTAAAATTTTAAATTAGTGTGGTTTACCTGATCATTTCAATTTATAAACTAAAAAATTAATAGTCTTCATGTCCTCTGCTTATGACAGCAAAAGTAAAAAACGTATGGTACAGTCAGTGGTGAAACTTTTAGTTGTATTGTGCTATAAGGTGCATTTGGTTCTTTGATGGAAGATAAACATCCTTCCCCCTCTATTTTGTTATTTGAATAGAAAAAATAAGGACTTTTTCCTATGTTACCTTATTTCTCACTATTATATTCCATGCATGAAAACTACCACAGTGGAATTTAATGACATTTTCTAACGAAATAAACTCAAGGAACTGTGCATTCTATGCTCATATTAAATGCCTCAAAATTTGAGTCATTAATAGTTTGGCTTAAATTATTTTTTCTCCATTTTTTAAATCATTCAAACAAGAATATGATAATGTTTGAAAAAAAAGGCACAAATTAATACATAGCCTAGGTACAGCATAATGAAACTATTCTTTCTTACCATAGATACCGACTTGGTGACCACTTGCACGAGATTTTGAAAAGTTTCTAATTTCTAACTGCTCAGAATGTGGCCTGTGGTTTCTCAGCTACATCTGGCACAACAAAATCACACAGGTGAAGAGCAGATGAAGAGCTGCAATCTTAAAGCATTACTGTAATACTAAAATTTTAGCTGTAAATATAAAATTAGAATCAGCAAAAATTTAATCAAATTGTTTCCTCTAAATTAATTTTGACCTGTCTTAACAACACTTAAACTCTAGTCAACTCAAACCCATGTGACATATCTAGAGAACTGTAGCTGTAAGAAATGTTTTTGAGGGTAAGCACCATTTCTCCCAAATTTCAAGCTTCTAAAGCAACTCAAATAATCTATTAATTTAAACATAAAAAATACTTTTAGCTGGGTAGGAAAAAAAATGGAAATATAAATTTTGAAAAACTCTTATATAATTTTAAATGCATTGTTGATACATTGCTTTAAAGTTTTTTAATTGAGTTTTGGTTGTGCAGTATTGAAGGCCAGGCTGGATGTGGCCCTAAGCAGCTTCATTAAGTGGGTGACATCCCCACCCATGGCAGAATGGTTGGAACTAGATGATCTTCAAGATCTCTTTGAACCCAAATCACTCTGATCCTGTTATTTTGATTTTGTGATTCTATGATTCTGATATCTTCTAAAATTTTACTTCAGAAAAAAAATACTTCCTTTTCTAAATTAAGACAAATCATAAACAAATTTAAATGGACAAATTTCTTTGTCAAGAAATATATAAAAGCTGACTTTTTAGCTGTTTTTTTTTCATTATTGGCACAAAAATAAAAAGCCATTCTTAATTCAGTTTTGCATCTTTCTACTTGAAGTTTACCAGATTTTTGAAGTTTTCAGCAAGACATGGTTTATACGATGACTAAGGAAAATTATTAGTTGACTCAAAAATATATATTTCTAAGGGTGTTAGGAGTGGTTGCGATAAAAGCATGATTATGTTGATGATTTAACTGTACTCTGATTCTAGTGATGTGCAGGATTCAATAAAACCTTGCTAGAGCTGTGCACGTTGTTTCCCTCACACTTTTCGAATATAGCAGAAGTTTAACGCCTTCTGCTAAATACAGGAAAAAGAACTGTAGGAGTATAAAACGTGAAAGAACTACATATAAGTATGAGAAACATGCCTATTTCCTGTAAATTATGGGCTTATTCAAATTGGTAACAGTACCCATCGTTTTGTCACTTTCTTTGATAGCAGCATACACTGCTTTTCATGAAGTGCTGACACAAAACAGGCATCATTTGCATTTTCATCTTCTTTTCTTGTTCTAAACGTGTTTCATGCACTTCCTCTTGTTGTAGAAACATCATCATTTTTGGTAGGTTTGTGCCACTGGTGCTGGGAACAGCAGAAGGTATATTATAGTGGAATTTGGGGTGCGGAAGAGGAAGGAGGAGGCAGACTTGGCCATCAAATGTTCTTTCACATGAGAAATCTTTCTCGTAAAGATTTTTGATTGAAAAGGGCTGGCTGCAGATTTCAGTTGTAGACTCATTATGTGAGCCAATGAAAGATATCCCTTGGAAACCATACTGATGACTTCAATGAAGTTCAATCCACAGAAATACCTTACCTCTTTTCTTTTGCAATCCTAAAATCTGCTCTGAATACCTCCTCAAGCTGTGACATCTCATGTAGGAAGGGAAGCATAGTGAGTACTGGGCTGGTTTGAAAAATAATTGTTTCTACTTGCTGTGACTGTTTTAACTGCCATAATTGAAATGGGAAGAATAATATTAGAAAACTGAAATCAATAAGCCTGGGAAGATATATCTGAAAACTCAGAGGCAGCCTCTCTTGCCACAAAATCTCTTCACTGCGAAGAAAATAGTAGTGAGGCTCACATTCTGAAATAAATTAAATCCATTTGATAAGATATAACAATAAAAGCAGCTTCAGTGAATGTGTGAATTATTTATATATCAATAAATAATAAGGCTGAATCTTGTAAGGCTGCAAGCATCTGTGAAAATACCATAAGTCAGGTTCAATAAAGAATCTAAGCAGGTAAAATGGAATGCAATGGGTTTAAATAAGACACATAGTTTTAAGACATAATAAAGCAGTCCCTACCAAGATGCATGCTCCACCACAGTGACTTTAAAAACTCCATATGTAAGTTTATAAAGGAAGAGCTTCACTGAAAGAGTGTGAAAGACTTTCTTTTTCAGATCACTGCAACAAAATGGTATCTATGCAATGTTGCAGGAAAGCCACAATCTGTGCAGCCTCTAAAGCTCACACAACACTAGATACTTAAAGATTTGCAAGTGTAGGGTCTATCATAAAGAATAAGCCAATTAGAATCGATGGTATTGACATGTTTCTTACAATGATGAAAAATTTGTGAGCAAACATCACCTCCACATCTGTCTGTCTCTGTCCTGCCATTACAAAATTCTTTCCCTACCACAGATCCCATAGCAATTTATACTAGTCATACCTCCTGTAATTTTGATGTCAAATCAGAGAAAAAAAATAAGATTTCTCATTTTATCCTTCTTTGGTCATTTCTAAGCCTTTGTTTACACATTTTTGCTTTCTTATGCAGCATTGTGCAGCACCAAGAGATCATCACTTCCAGATTTTTTCAGATTGTTTTGAATCTCTCTACTTGTTTCTTTCTCTGCAAAGGTCTAATTACCCAAGTGGTCTATATTTAGAAGAAATAATAATTAGTCTTCCATTTTTGTGAAGTAAGTCAGGTACCTGGGAATGGGATGACAATGTGAGTATGCAGAAGTACTGCTAGCATGCCAAGTGTACAGTGGGTTAATAGCAAACACTGAGGGTATGAGTAAGCTTCGAAGATATCTTACCAGGAAGTGCAGGAAGGTACTTCTACTCACTAAGTATTTACAGCTTGAATTCATATCTGGAAATTAGAAGGCTGTGCCTTTTAAATACTTTGCCTGAAATGCAGTCCACTGCGCTGGAAATATTTTGATAAAGGTGTTTCATCCACAAAAAAAGAGCTATTATGTATTAGAAAAACAATAGCATAGGTGGTTTAGAAACTTCCCTCAATATTGTCAACCAAGTACTGCTACAGAAGTCCTGCAAAATATTTAAGAAAGATATGCTACCCATTTTTGACATTATCTATTGCTTTTAATACAGAGTTTAGAACACTTGGTTGTTGTTGTTTGTTTTTTTTCCATTTCTTATTTTTCTTATTTTCACAAATGTTGATCTGTCAGCCTGTGTAAATGAGTTGTTACACTGAAAATTCACTACTATCTATGATACTTTATTTTCTACATATTTATATTGCCAGATACACACAGAATCACAAGGTTGGAAGACACCTTCAAGATCCTTGAGTCCAACCCATGCCCAAACACCTCAACTAAACCATGGCACTGAGTGCCACGTCCAATCTTTTTTTAAACACATCCAGGGATGGTGACTCCACCACCTCCCCAGGCAGACCATTCCAGTACTTTATCACTCTTTTGGTAAAAAACTTTTTCCTAACATCCAACCTAAATTTCCCTTGGTACAGCTTAAGATTGTGTCCTGAGACTTTGTTACCTGTAAGTTACCTCAAAAGGATAATCAAGTGTTGCCTTTTTGTATCATATTTAATTTTCATCTCCTCCCATTTTGTGCTATTTCTCCTTGGTGTTAAGCACATGGAACATAGGAAACATGACACTCTACACTGAAAAAATTCAAGCTTTTTCTCTTTGGGGATTTTCTCAAGTGGGTTTCCTGATAAACTGTCCTCTCCTCACCGCAGAAAGGACCAGGGTCCTTTAGAGCAGAAATTAGGTACAAGGAGATATTTGCTGAGTAAATAAAACTGCTAGCAGAGCAGAAGCAAATAATTTGGATGTCTAGGCAGTTTGAATGATACATTTGAGGTAAGTAGGGAAATGTAGGGGCTCATATGCCAGCCAAAGAAAATCTGATAATGCTGGATCACCTTCTAGAAGACGATGAGACAAACCAAGAAACTAAACAAGAAGAGCCCTGACTTCTGGAGCACATACTAGCATGTACTAAAAGGGCCATCCAATAAGCTAGACAAGCCTCATTCCTTACAGAGACAGGCATCTCATTTTGGTAGCCACATACAGGAGCATACCCCATATTCCCTGAAAAATACAGACTGCCATCTAATTTTGACTCTCAGACAGGATTTTCTTGAACTTGAGGTATTATTATACCTCAGCAGATTGTGAACAGGCTGTTGAACTGTTCTATAGAGCTGCATCAGCTTTGCAGTTTCTATTTCAACATTTCTAACCAAAACCGAAACTGGGTTGCCAAGAGATCTAAAATGTCTGAACTGTAGAAAGTTCCTCATGCCAAAAATCAGGTGGTTTTGCAAAATCTCCTAAAACATCTGGCAAGATTACATTGAAAATGAAACTTTTTTTCATTTATTACTATTACTTTGAGCTGTTCAAGAGGGTTCCCAAGTTCAGCAACCGAAGCAACATGCTCAAGCCTTATTACAACTTCCAAGTCCACATCAGCCAACCAGACAAGGAGAGGGTGGTGCTGGGAGCAACAGGGGAGATTTAAGTGCCTCCAGGGAGTGTGAGCAGCCCAGAACATGGTGATCAGGAGCACGGCACAGCAGTGAGGGTGTGGCACAACAGGAGCAGGCAAACAGGGGCGTGGCATGGCAGTAAGTGCATGACACAACACTTTGCATGGCACTTTGTGTGGGCTGGGCAAGCAGAAAGGGCTCCTGTCTGACCATCTGAGATCTGCCAACAGAGACCACAAACAGACTGAATAGATGGTAAGGAAGAGCAAAGAGATCCTGTTTCTACATTTATGCACACAGCATGAAGGACAAACAAGAGGAGTGCAAGAGTTTGGCCCAGTCCCAGAGATTTGGTATCAATGGCATAACTGAAACCTGCTCCAGTGAGTCCTGTGACTGGAGTGCCCCATTGGATGGTTGCAGGCTATTCAGGGGATATAAGCAGGGAAGAAGAGGTGAAGGGGTGGCACTGCATGTAACAGAAGGGGTAGAATTTGTGGAACTCACAGTTGGCAATGGTTCAGCTGAGAGCTTCTGGATAAGACTCAAGGGGCAAACAAATCATGTGAATGTCACTGTGGGAGTCTACTACAGATCTCTCAGCCAGGACAATGACACTAACAAATTATTCTTTGAGCAACTAAGGGACGCTTCCAAGTCAACTGCTCTTGTCCTTATGGGGGACTTCAACTTGCCAGAAATTTCCTGGGAGAACCACACAGCTGCTACAGATGATTCCTAAAAACCTGCATGACAACTTTATGGAGCAGGTGCTAAGAGAGCTGTCTTGGAAAGATGCCCTCCTTGATCTATTGCTTGTCAACAGGGAAGGTCTTCCAAGCGAAGACTGGTGGCCATCTTGGCCACAGCAACCAAGTTTAAAATTTCTTTTGACAGGAGGGAAAGTGCCAGCAAAACCTCAACTCTGAAATGAGGAGAGCAGACTTCAGACTTCTCAGGGAACTAGTAGGTAAAATCCCCATAGAAAACATTTTTGCATTACTTGCCAAGGGCAGAGGAGCAGGCAATTGCCAAACATCATAAGTCAAGCAGATGAGGCAAAAGCCTGGCTTGGTTGACCAGGATTTCTCTCTTGGAAATAATGGAAAAAAGGAAGGTGTATGCCCTGTGGAAGCAAGATGTCATGGAGATGCTGGTTGCCACTGTAGGGAGAAAATTAATCCAGCCAAAGCTTAGCTGGAGTTGAAGCTGGCCAGAAATGTAGGGGACAATAAAAAGAGTCTTTTCAAATATGTTATTGACAAAAAGTAGAAGAAAAAACCATGGGCCCATCACAGGATGAGGATGGTCACCCCACACACAGGAACAGAGGAAAGGCAGAGGTGCTGAATGCATTCTTTGCCTTTGCTTCAACACAGATGATGCACCAAGGGGGTCTCAGCACCCTGATCTGGAGGACCATGACTACATGAATGACAAACTCCCAGCATACGCTACATAAGAGAACGAGTTACGTACAAAGAGTGTCAAAGCAGGAGAAAGTCCATGCATAATAGCTTTTAGCTCATAAATACATACTGTTTATCTCAAAATATTGCTTCCAACCCACTGTTACTCATTTGCTATTTTTCTCAGACACTATAAACCAAAGTGACACTCTAGTGATGTTCAGAAAAAAATACAGGGTTTCCTTGCAATGGATCCTATCAAAAGGAAATGTGGCGAGGCAAAAGGGAATAGTAGAAAAGTGAATAGAAAAGACCATCATTTTCATGAATGCAAAATGACATTAATACTTTAAATCACAAAGAATGTGCCTTTTTTATTCTGTATTATGCTAAGCAACCTCACCTAAAATAAGCCCCAATATCCTACTTCATACAATGCAGAAATTTGGAAAAAATGACTCTTCAAACAATGGAACACTTCAGAAAGTGTTTCCAACTTCATGCCAAACCCTAAGTCTAAATGTATATCTAATGATATGCCTGAATGGTTTATGTACATATTTATGTGTCAATACACATACACACATACTCCTTCCTATTGTGATGCACAAAAAGGAAAGATACTGCAGCAGACATAAGGATAAATGGGTCATACTACAAACACTCAAATGTTTGGGGTTTTTTTTAAACCATTCTGTCTCTTATAACAACTTCTGAAGTATCTATGTAAATATGCACAGACATTCTATAATCTTTGAAATGAGATTTAAACCTTAGCCATTGCCAAGGGTTCTCTAGCATTTCTACACTTGTTATGATAACCTGTCAATAAATTCTAGTATTGTTTAAAAATTATAATTAAGAAACTTATAATGCAAATTTTGTCATGCTTTTCATCTATCACAGGTTTTAATGCAGTACATCGGATGCAGAATTCCAGAGTAAAATAAAGAGCGATGACAGGAATGACAGTCTCTGTATTTCTGATGATTAAAAGGCTGAGTGCTCACCAGCAGCAGCCTGCTGTCAGTAAAAATGAATCTGAAACAGATGCCAACCACATCAACAGCTTGAGCCATATACATATTTCATTAGAAAAAGACAGAAATCATGATGGAAGTAAACAGGTACAAGGCACACCAAAGAATACCACTACTACACCTCAAATTTAAAATGTAGTTATTAGTACTCTATTTCAAAACTAGATAATTCTGTTCATATATAAGCCTGCAAAATGAGTATGTTTAGTGTTAACATTATGAATACAAATAAAAGTTGGAACAGGCTGTTGTAATTTTGTATTTAACCTGTGTCAATCTTGGATATTTTTTTACTAACACGTGAACAGAAAGATCTATTTACTTACACTGGAGCACAAATTTCAGTTTTCTTTTTGTTTTCTTTGATATCTGAACTTTATATCAAAGTAATGTGCATATGCTAGTGAATACATGGCTAAAAGGCTCTTTCCCTACTACTCACCTCCCAAGTAGACAACAAGAGTCCAGCTTTAGCTAATAATATGCTGGGGGAAAAAATCCCCAACCTTGAAACTCCACAAACAAAAAATTGACTTCTAAAAGTTTTTTATCCTCAAAACTATTTTGGAATAATACTTGTTTAATAATATTTCAATGTCTCTCTATTTCAAAATTTGTGGCTTTGTTTGCATGTTACTACCCGCTTACTGAGATGTTCCATTTAGCTAGATACCAAAATTTGTTTAGACACTCCTGCAAATGTGCAGTTCTATGTCAAGAGAGAAGTGACTGAAAAGTGAACACCACCTCCATCTTCCAGAAGAGTAAGAAGAAGGACCCAGGCAACAGGCCAGTCAGTATCACCTTGATTGCTGGGATCACTGGGAAGATGAGGGGCACCTTTCTAGAAACCATTTCCAGGTATATTAAGGACAAAAATAAAAATCATTAGGAGTGGTCACCGCACAGATTCCCCAAGAGGAAGTTATTCTTGACTTACTTGACAAAGTTCAGTGATGAAGTGATTGGTCTGTGGATGATGAGACAGCAGCCAAGTTCAGCCTTTGAAACTGTCTGAATGTAAGGTGTGATATACAGGCTGGTTAAGCAGATGATGAAGTGGATTGAAAACTGAGTCCAGTCCTGTTCAGCAGGTCAGGCTGCTATCCATAGGCACCTTTTCAGGCTGAAGAAATGGGCTAAGAGGAGCCTCATGAAGCTCTGCACACTGGAACAAGTGTCCAAAGAGGGGTCTCCCTCACTGGAAATATTCAAGAACCATCTGGATGCAATCCTGTTCCGTGTGCTCTAGGATGACTGTGCTTGAACAGGGAAGCTGGCCCAGATGACCTTCTATGTTCCCTTCTAACCTGATGGGTTCTGTTATTCTGTGCATCTGGAAAATGCAAAGTCCTGCACCTGAGAAGGGATAACCCTATGGAGCAATACATGCTGGGGGCCACCCAGCTGGAAAGCAGCCTGGCAGAAAAGAACCTGAGGGTCCTGGTTCACTGGCACAAAAGGTGAAAGGTAGGCTGGGCTGCCCTAGGAGGGGTGCTGCCAGCAGGGAAATGATTCTACCTCATTACTCAGCCCACTACTGGGTTCCCCAGTACAAGAGAGACATGGACACTAGAGACAGCACAGGGAAGATCCATTAAGATAACTGACGGATTGGAACACTTAACATATGAAGAAAGTCTGAAAGAGCTTGAACTGTTCAGCAGGCAGAAAGCAAGGCTCAAGGGGACTTTATTAATGCATAAAAGTAGATTAAAAAGAGGGTGTAAAGAGACTGGAGCCAGAGTCTTCCAGGTGGTGCACAGTAAAAGGACAAGATGCATTGGGCACAAACTGAGATACAGGTGATACCAAATAAAATATCAGGAAACACTGGTTTACTGTAAGGTAGCCCAGAGAGGTCATAGCATCTCCTGCCTTGGACTCCTCTAGAGATGGTTGTGGGCAGCTACCTCCTGCTATCTCTGCTTGAACAGGCAGAGTAGAGAAGATGATCTCCAGAGGTTCCTTCCAACCTCAACCATTGTGTGGTTCAAGAGCAAGTGGAATTTATGAAATCTAATTTAATTTGAAATGAGATTGCATTTCTTAATTTTTGTATTGAATTTAGTTGCAGGGTTTCATATTCCTAAAGACTAGAGTACCTAAAAGAGAAGGACAGAAGGGAATAAAAATATTGCATCTAACCAAAAATATGGAAACAGTTCTCTTATATTAACTGAGAAAGATTTTGGAATGGCAAGTGTGCTGTCTTCACATTGTCAAAGGGGTGGTGAGGATTTTTGTTGCATTGTAGTGCAATCCTCTACACCTAATCAGTTATAAATGCTACTATTTGAGCACCGATGGAATAGTTTTATTCACAACTACCATTTCTTTAGCCTGAAAAATTTGCTATACTAACATTTGAACAACTTTAATTTTATTTGTTCCTGAAATTCCAAAAAAATCATAAAAAGAGATTTTTCTAGCTCAAATACTTGTTACATGCATTTTATCTCACTGTACTGCATATTTATTTCATTCCACATTGTCTAGAAAACAAAATTTTGAAAATTATTCTAAGTATCCATTTAGAGGGACTGAATGAATACTAATCACAATATCCTTGATTATTTCTTAAATTATTCAAGGGAAATATACGGTCTATTTTTAAGTACAATGCAGTACAATTAGTTAAGCTTAAGTTATATAATTTTGTCCTTTTCCATTAAGTGGCTGGTTTAGTCTTTATAAACATGGACACAGAATGTTCATTATATCCAAGCTCCCAAATCATTGAGTTGTCTGCAGGTTTATTAAATATAGAAGTTTAATCTGACCATGACTGGTTGCTATCAGCCTGTATCTTCTCCAGCTTCTCCTGCTCACCTAGACTATCTTATTATTCCTATCAAAGGTCACGAAGAATATTGAATTATTGCTCTCATGAGTCTTATTGTAATTTGCTAAGAGCATATTTCAATTTACAGAGAATTGGCAAATTTCTGCTTTCAGTTATCCTGCTATAACAACTGTAATGAATTTAATTGCTTATACCAGGAGGCATAACAAATGATCTCAGAAGCACTCAATTCAGCTCTGATTAGGGGAAAATAACATTTTCTCCCTATGCTCGCAGCAAACACAGAGCGAGAATTTGGACTCTTGCTGCACCTGAGCCTCATACAGTTTAGCTGCACATGCACTTGAAATTCTGAATGTATGAGAAAAGACTTCAAAATGCTGTCAGCTTCTTTTCACTAAAATCAGAACACTTGTCATCAGGAAAATAATATCATACAACAGAAGATGGAAAGTAAAAAATCTTGTGCTATACTTTATTACAGCCTATACTGGTGACCAAGATCAGTTAATTCCCACAATGGAGGGAAAGATTTCATCTTTTTCTTTAAAAGTACAATACATAGAATCTTTCAAAGTTCCTGTCCTGTCAGAACTGGATAAAATAGGTCAGGAGAAAGAAAAAGGAAAAGGAAGAAAAAGGAAGAAACTTGATGCATCTTTTTTTTAACTGCAAAAGATGGGTGAACTTCTTTTTCTTTACACTGTGAAGTATTGTGCTCATTATGAAAGATGATAAACTATCAGAAGAAAATATAAATATAAGGACTAACAAGGAATCTCTAAGTCAAAACTGCTAACATATTCAAACTTGTGGAGGTCTTGGTGCCACTTCTAAGAATCATCAGGGATTAAAACTCAGTCTTTAGGTCTCTTTTTCTCTGCTTTCTTTGATGGTCTGACTAAGAAGAGATAACCATAACCCTAGTATTTAAAACAGAAGGTCTCTCTTTAGTTTTCCGAGATCACACGTCTATGCTAACACAAACACCTTCCCATGTCAATGCACTTGAGAGCAGGAGGCCTCCCTGCAGCCTTTCAAACTGGCTGAGGCTTCTGATACAAGTCCTTCTTTGTCACTAACTCTCCCCTGTGTCTCTAAGCTTATCTATCGATTGCAGACATAATGTCCCCTAAAAATAATAATAGTAGCTATTAAGGATGAAAGCATCTCTAACCCTGCAATTCTGGGGGAAAATAGATGCATATTTAATTGTTTTCTCTAGGTTAAACGTAAGCCAGGCAAAATTGAAACATTCTCCTTGAGATGATTTCAGTGAAAACATAGTGCAGTCAAACTTCAAAACCATGGGCCACAATACATGTGGTTATAATGTAAGTCTAAAAATGTTAAATTAAGGTTTATTATGGAGTTTCAAAATAAAATCAAATAGCAATTTCTCAGAGATATGCACTGAACATCACTCTGCTAAGATAATTTATTGAGATCCTAAATAGTAAACATACATGAATCATTCCTGATTTTTTAAAATATTTACTGAAGCCATATGGAGGTATAAAGATGAATGCAATGCAGAAAACAGTTAAAGAAAGGACTGCAGTTGATGTCTCATTTTTTTATTTGAATTTCTAAATTATTTTATTCTTAGCTACCAAAATATATTATTGCTTACATAAATGTTTCTGATCTTGTTTTGCCTTTGTCTAAATGTATTCATAATTCTGAAAGGAAAATAGAAATCTACCAATTTGTAGCTATTTTTACCTATGCAAAAGTTTCTATAAAAACAATCAAAGAAAAGTTGAGATCATAACAGGGCAGCCTAAAGGAGTAATGATAAAACAATCATATAAAATTTAAAGATATCATGAAATAAGTATTTTCATTTAGAATTGCATTCAAGTAAATTGCTGGATCAACTCCTTTTTCAAACTTAGTTTCAGAAGAAACACTCTTCTGTCTTTATGATAAATAATGAACTTGCTTTTGGTAGAAAAATACATAAAATATATTTCTGATATCATTGTAGGGAGAAATGGGGTTGAAATTTCAGAAAGAAGGGATTCGGAAAAAAATATCTTTGGCAAGTTTCTCTCCATTATTATAATATAATGGAAGGCAACAATAATTTATTTTTAATAATTCTTTTAAGAGGACACTGAATAAATTTCTATAATTCCAGTATTATTTTGGCTCATGTCCATTTTCAGGCACTGTGCAATGCAATTCCTTGAATTTTTTTTTTTATTTTTTTTTTCACTTACATCTTTCATATTTTGGCCAAAAAGCAATCTCTGTGCTAGTAAGTGCAAAAGGCTGACATAGCCTTTTTC
The DNA here is from genome assembly GCA_013397395.1 of Sinosuthora webbiana. NCBI lineage: Eukaryota > Metazoa > Chordata > Aves > Passeriformes > Sylviidae > Sinosuthora > Sinosuthora webbiana. The sequence goes on from VXBN01004073.1 coordinate 195,299, forward strand.
CAGGCTCTTTACAGAAATCAAAGATATTACTGAACTTTGAGGGCTGCTGTATCAGAGAACACAAGCTATAAGGGAAGTTGAGACTGAACTCAGCTGGCATGTCACAGAGATAATTCATTTCTTCAGGACTGTTGTACGACTGCCTTTCGAATTAATAACTCAAGTCAAATATGCTCTTTTTTCAGTTTATATTTTCCTTGAAAATCCAAGGATTTTTATATGGCACTACAAACAATTTGGTGTTGAAAGGTTTTCCCTAGAGGGAATACAATCCTCCTAGAAGACTGTCACATGGTTTCTCTGAAAGACATTTTGTGTATGTTTGCAGAGCACTTTGGATGACAGAATTAAGTCGACAGTTCTACAGAAAAATACAGAGAAAGTGAAGGTCCTGTGACACATTCACTCACTGACAACAAACATTCTGAGCAGCCATGAACCAGAACTTCTTTCCTGACTAGACAAACTGTGCATTCTTAATCTTTCCACTGACATTTGAGGCACAGAAAAGCTTATCATTAAAGTAAAAAAAAAAAAAAATCTTCAGTACTTTTTTCCATTTTTTTTAAATTGTAGGCCAATGAAATAGCCATTTAATGTAATTAATGCCTAATTTCTAGAGATTCATATGTAATTTGAATTACAATCTAAAAAGTAGGAATCTTTCTGAGAACTAAGATGAAGAGTTAACAAAAAGTTAGTACAGTGAAAATTACTACATAATATAATTTATGAAGATTTTTTGGTAATAGAAGCAGTATTTCATTTGGTTGTAATTTCACGGTTTTTTGTCCTTCTTCATATTTTCTCCAGAACTAGATGGATTTCAGATGAGGTGGCCTATGCAATTTAGGGAAAAGATTTTAAAAGTAATGTCTACAAAAGGTGATTTTTTTCAAAATGAGTTCTTGAGAGTTAATTTTAATTAGAATTTTTAAACTGAAACTCCTTAAGCCAGATTCAACCCCCCTCAGGCAAAACCAGGAGCTACTTAAATTAAATGTGGATGACATCAGGTGGCATAGGAAATCAATTAGTCTTTACACTTGTACACTGGCAGTCAAAAGGAAAAACACAATATTTTTAAATTTAAGAAATGCAGATTGTAAAAACAAAATTATGTAGACATATTATTATTGCATTAGAGATCTATTACAGAACTATAAGAAAAAACTTATAGAGAAGGCCGAATTTAAATAATTCTGTTTCAGGCAGAATGATGCAAAGTGTTTGAGAAACCAATGGTATTTGCTGGGTTTCAGAAATTATTATGTTCTACTTTTTCAGTAGACCAAGAAATAAAGAAATAATTGAGCCAATATAAATTACAGTATAGGGAAGATGAAGAGACATCATGATTTTTTGTTATCTCCAGAACCTCTAGAACAGACTCCATCTCCAGATCCATTAGGAGTAACATAGCATGACAATCTAGATGATCATTAGTATTTAAAGATGCAAATTTCTGGAGCATAAGTTAAAAAAAACCCTTTTTTCAAGTAAATGATCTGGGGTTTTTTTCATTTTCTAGGTAATGCAGACTTCCACCAATACAGTAGTGAATGTAACCTGAGCATTTCAGAAGTATGACTGTAGATCAGTTAATATACTGGTAAAATCTTCAAGCCCTCTAAATATTTTATGAATTGACATCTAGATATTTCTAAATATAGTGCAAAATTAATGTAATCCATTTATAGCAAGCTGTTATGGAATCCCTGGCATTAATTGAACAGAGCTAGTGTCAGTTCCTTTTTAAGGAATTTTCTGTATTTTCTGTAACAATAATCATTCTGCAATCAAATGCAATACATGACAGCAGGTATTTTTGTTTGGAATTAGGATAAAGGAAGGAGTTTAACAGGAACAACTTGATGATACAAGCCTCTCCTTCCATGCATTTGCCTCCTCCAAACAAATAAAAATAGAATTGCAGAAATCTAAAGTGAATTAAAAAACCCTTCATGTTCTCAAGAAAAAAAATGTTAAAATGGAAGACACAGGTTGAAGTTTTCTAGTAGAAACCAATTGCTACAGGATACATCAGTGTTACAAGCATGCCTTCACAGACAGAGGAAAGCAGTACCTGGGAGCTCTTTGCTACCATGTTCTTTCTTTTATAGGACAATTTATTGTCCCCCAACTCTGTGGACTATTGTGAGAATGGCAAATGGACACAAAAATAGTGACATTTAAGGAAAGGAATTCTGAGGCAGACAGTGGTTTTCTGTTTTTTCCAATAGCATTCTGTCAGTGTATACATTTATGAAAAGATATGTTTAACACCTGAGCTGTGCAGCTTTCTGCATATTTACTAAAGAGTTGTTTGATGATAGACCACTTATTTATAATTTAAAAATATGCAAATGTATTGGCATCCATCAAGATAATGCATTTCCTAAAATCTAAAAACTACATACAAGAAAAAAGCCAAGCATGTGTCCTATTTTTTGCAATACTTCTGAACAGCTGTAGATAGCCAGAGCCTAACTAAAAAAGATTCTGAACTATTATTTAATATAAAGAAATGGAGCTTTGAAGTGCATGAGAAAACTGTACTATACCATAAACATTCAAAATATTCTTTTAGGATGAAAATAGTGCTTTCAAACTGTATCATATACACATATTTAAACAGAATTCTTATTAACACAAAGTGCAGATTTTCCTTCTAAGATTTTATTTCAGTAATCTTTTCTATAGCTGAGAAGCAACTATATGTCCACATAACACTTAACGCATTCAACTTTAGTACAAACCTATAAAAAGTGGAAAATAATTTGACTAATATTTTCTTAATAAATTATTATGAACATGGTACGCTGAATATGGAATAGATAGGCTTCTGCAGAAGAAAGTAAAGATGACCAGAGTTGATTTTCCAAGCTTTAGAACTTCTATGCCTGTGCTAAAGATGATCCAGGACTAGACTGTTCAATCACTTATACGTTTTTCATTCTTTCATGCGCATGAAACTAAAATTGGTATTTCCAAAAGCTTTTCATTAGGCTTGATCCAAGACACAAAACTTAATAACATTTCTTGTATAATAGAGTCTGGAAGATGTCAAACAAAACCTAATCCAGACAAAGTGACCCTGCTTAGAACTAAAGAATTAATAGAAACCTGATTTAGTCTTTTTTTTTTTTTTCATGAAGCCAAATGCAGTGATGGAGATTGTTGTCTGCAAGCAAGGATTGGGGTGCAAGTCACTTTAGCTTTACAAGATCTTCATGCTTATGATACTTCAGGCAGTACCATGCTCATTTAGGCTTCAAGGGTTACTCTAAATCAGCTGCCAATGTCATCCTGATTCTAAGAGCAACTAGAAATAATTGGTTGCAAACCCAATTATTTGATCTGCTGAACCTTACTAGTAAGAATTGTGACATTTCTTGGTTTTACTCTCTAAATGCATGCTATTCAGGGATCAATTACAGAATGAGTGCCAAAACAGGTGTCGAGGGTTAGACAGTCCTTAGGTTATTGCAGTCCATACTCAACTAATTTTAAACATCCACTGAGGATTTAGAGATATGCTACAACATATGGAAAAGTTCTCCAAGGGAAGGGAAAAATATGAAGTTTTATGTATGAACTTGAAAGACAAAACATATAAGAATCACTTTCATCAGTAGAATCTGTTATTTACATTATGTTTGCATTTATTTTATTTCCATCATTCCTGTCATTTTCTTCAGTCCACACAAATCACAAAAAGGAAAGGAGTTCAGTCTGAAATGAAAACATGCATTAGGTTGACTGAGGTACAGAATATGATACAATGAAATTTTAAAAGAAAACACATTGCAGAGTCCTAGTCTTAACAGCAGGATCTGAATGTTACTGAACAATTTACTACACAGAAAAGTAAAAAGACCTAATCTATATTCTAACATATTCCATTTATTAAAACATTTGCATTTCAGCTACCTTGGCTATACAGGAGTGATACTAAAAAGAGAAAGGGAAAGACAAATAGACTAAAAAGTCTGATTTTATGGTTTTAGCGGCAATTCAAAGATTTTACATTATTTTTTTTTTTCCTTTCTTATGAGTTTACCGGCATTTTGACATCAAGGCTCACTTGCAAATAATAACCTTCTCTCTCTTTCAAGCCCTTCTACCTATCCTTCTGAGGAACAGTAGCATTATTTGGACATAGAAAACAGGTTTTGATTTGGAGAAGAAATGGGTAATTTATGCAACTTTTTTATCTACAGAAAGGATTGTGACAAACAGCACATAAATCTCTGCATGTGAAAATATGTAAAGAGCTGCTGCATGTCCATAGCTTGCTGACCTGAACTTTTCTGCCTTTGCAGGATTTTACAGAAGCTAATACTGTTAAAGTAAGACATCCCCAGTACTTTTCCGTGGTGCCTGCAATTATAAATCTAGGAAATTTGCTACTTTTGGAAAAGATGGCTTCCTTTTTACAACTGTTTTTCAAAAGAAAGAAGATCTTTAATGACCTCTGTGTCTAAACACTGAGACAAAAAATGTGCTTTAAATAAACAGTTCTATAATTTTTGAATTTACTTCACAGCATTCTTTATAGAAAATTTCTTTCTGGGCACACATAATCAACAATCTGAAATGATCACATTACACCACCAGATACATTTCCTTCAGCTGCACTCTTAATATTTGTGGGCTTCTTTTTAGCTTGAATTCTTGTGCCACATGTATGGTAGATGCAAATAATGAAAGATTTAAGACAATCATGAGCAATCATCTTTACAGACATTTTAGATGCTTCAAGCTTCATAAGTGTTTCTAGCAAAATGAAAGAAACATTACTACATATTTAAAGACTTGCTGTGAGATGTGTCTTCATGAGAGAAAAAGAAAATTAACAGATCCGTATTTTGTGTCTACACATAATCAGGAGTTCTGAAAATATCTAAAATGACAATTTCCATACAAAAATCAGTGGTTAGTATTCTCTAGATAGAACGGATTTTCTTTTATACGAAATAAGAGCTACAAAACCTTCTCAAAATGCAAGTACAGTGTCAAGAAATTACAGTGTTGAAAATTCTGTAATTTTTGTCATCCGCAAAAATCGTAATTTTCTCTAGAATTTTTTCTCTTACATGTGCATGGTTACAAAACCTAAACTTTAAAATATTAACTCGCATATAAATTATGGGGGGAAAGCATAATGAATTTCATTAATTCAGATAGATTTTTTAAAAAGTAGTTGTAGAATAATGGTCTAGCAGTACTTTCACTACAGACTGTTCTGCTAGGGCATGGCCCAGATCTGGTAGAAAAAAGCTCAACTTCATAGTCTTTATCATTCCACAGGGGAGATGCACATGCCTGGTTTGTTCCACATCTTACTGCTAACACTCAGCAATAAGCCAGTTTTCAGGGTTTTTTTATCAACTCAATAAATTCACAACTCAAGATTCCAATGAGGATGACAACCCTTTCTATAAAAAATTGCCGTTTCACAGGTACTTTGAACCTCCCATCATCTTGCTTTCTGGTTTCTTCAATTTAAAATTAAAACACAAAACAAAGTGAAGACATAAAATTTCTACTTTTTTTCAATAGCTAACACGTTCATGGCACCTACTCTCTCTGTGGAAACTTTTGAGTGTTGTATAAACTCACACCAATGCAAAAAACACTCACCCTTATCAAATAGAGTTATGCATAAAGACAAATATAGCAATTGTCTTAAAGCTTGTATTGATATTGTACTCATTTTAAGACAAGAAGAAAGTAATACAAATGAAGTAGGTAGGGTGCCCACTGTGCAAACTGCTATAATAGTAATCTCTAGGGGAGATTACTGTTTCATTCTGAACGGTTTAATTACTTTGAAATATATAGAAACACTCTTCTGACAAACATTTACTACTTTCCCATTCTAGTCTCATCTAGAAGACTGAATAACCTCTTGAATTTACCCTGACACAGTATGTGCTTAGATTAGTGAGGGACATGTTTACTGCTAGCATAATGTCCTGCATTTTTTCCATAAGTCATCTGCCATGAAACAATTTGCCAGCTTTCCCTGTGAACTGAAGAGAAAAAAATGCTGTGGAGAAAGAACAACAGCATAAATATTCTGCTTTCATGAAAAACAGCCATTTGTGTTTTGAGATTTTTGTTTTAGAAAGTCTTCTGTAAAATTAAAAGATGTAATTTTAGGTATCTTGCAGCAGCTCTATGCTAACATGACAGTTCTCTCCTTTCCAACAACAGCTCAAAATATCTCCTCTACTTTTCAGTCCTGGTCAGAGAAATACTTTCTCTGACTATACTTCTGTGAAATCCTGTCAGCATCTCCCTGAGAGTCCAGTAGAGAATAAACAAAATGGCAGGGCAGATGGTAAAATATGAAACCTCAGTAAGGATACTTTGTCAGTACATTGCAGGAATCAAGAGAGACATGAATGTCACAGTTGTCAGGAGGTATAGCAACACCTCTCTCTAGGATTCAAGGAGCTCACTCTTGAGAGGGCACACCACAACCCCTATGAACCAACCACAGGCTGCCTCCAGTTTCTTCTCTCTGCATTTCCTGACTGCAGTTCTATTCTCTTCTCTGTCTCATTTCACAACTCAGCACCTTGGCTTAAGATCTGCCTCAGTCACCTCTCAGCGCTCATCCTTCCACTGCTCTGTGCAGCAATCTGACTGTACTTCATCCACACAACATATGACCTTCTCTACTTCCGAGGAAGAATGCTCTCATGTCCTAAAAATTGTTTTGGATAATGATTAGTGGAACATTTTGCTTCATATTAAAGATAGTCTGGAGCCATTTTTTCCATACTGTTAACCTTTCATCATCTTCTGATGGCACCTTCAGAAAAGAAATTTGAAAAGCAAGACAGAGAGCTAAAGTATATTGAATTTTTCAGTGTACTTCAAATATTATGAGAAAGCCAAAAGTGAAGGCAGATGTTAAGGTTATCTCAGTAACATTAACTCAGCTCTATGTATCTTTGCTGCTATTTATTCTTCAGACCAGACAATTCCATCTGTTTGAAAAGGGATGCAGAATGGAAGCACAACTTTTGCCTGTTATGAGCATAACAGCTTAGCAGACCAGCTTTCTTTCAATTTCCTAACCCTGCTGTTGACCCAATGCACAACATAGAGCACATAATTTCCCTGTTCTGACCCTGGTTTTCTCTTTCTGTCTTTGTCATCTGTTTGAAGTCTTTAAACCAAGGTTGTTTGGTTTTTTTTTTTTTGAAATATATATTCTTATAGCATCTAAAACTGAAGTCCAAAATTCAGTAGGATTGTCTAAGTATTGACTAGTAATTATGCATGTACACTGAAGTACAGTTTCCTTTACTTCAGAAGTGCAAAAGGAGGAAACAAACAGTAAATTGAATCTAACTTTTCTCTAATATGACACTAACATTGCTTCACATAGTATTTTCATAGACAAATCAGCAAAAGTTTATAAGATCTACAAAATACAAAGATAAAATGAATTAACTGTGGCTACATATCTGAAAGACAGCCGTTCTGATGGAAGTAAAAATTTCCAGAAACATTAGAAATCTGAATCAAAATGATTCATTCTCTATTGTTAGTAGAGTCAGAACAGAAAGAATGATTTGGAAGGGACAAATACAATAATAGAAAACCCTTCCATACAGAAGATGCTCAAAAGCATTGAGTAGACCATGAATTTAAAATTAGGTGAGCACTTCTTAGAACATACATTTAGCATTTTCTCTTGGATCCTGGAAAGGCCTAGGCAATTTCTTCAATTCCCTTGCAGTCTTATTTTACAGAACTCAGTAACCTATTTGCTATCTTTTGTGATTTAGAGTAAGAATGTTCCAGAAAACCCATATTCATTAATTTTCAATTATCTGATGTATTTTGAATTCATATATTCTGGAAACTCATATGCATTCTAGGACAGAGAGTAGATAAGCAGATAATGGAATTAAAAGTGTTTTATTATTATGGCTTAATTAACTCCAAAAGAATAGGAAAATGACAGCTCAGGTACCAGGTAGAACTAAAATCCCTGCAAATAAAAGACTGTGCTTTTTGACCTGCACATTCTAGAGCTGTATAGACCTCCAGAGTATTCCTCTCTCAAATGATTCCCCAGTATGCCCCAATGACACTTTTACACAGTGATAAATTGGTATATTTCAGTAAATGAAGTTAAAGAAAGAAACAGTTTCAAAGACCAGCAGTTATGGTTTTGCAGAAACCATTTCAAATTAAAAGTATTTTTACCGTTGAAGACATAATTAGAACTGTTCTTTCATTGTTGTAAAAGAATCTGCAAAACTTTTGAAATAAGCTCAAGCCTGTTTTGTTTCATGTGTAAAGAAAGATCTGAAATAGCCGTTGTTTTCCACCTAAAAGGCCTATGAGAAACAGTGCTTAGGATGATAGTTTAACTATTTAACTCCATTCCTGTAAACACTATGACAGATATCTCAATATTAATCAAATTCACCCAACTTCTTTTTTTCTCTGCTGACTGTGGACAGAACCAAGAGAAACTTCTAAGTGCTTTTATTAATTTAGGAACCAATCTGCCTCATCCTGCCTTGAGACTGATGCCCACCAGAGAACAGCTGGCTTTCATACGAGCTGGAAGTTTTGCTGTGGCTGATTATTCTGAGCATTTAAAAGTTGGTTTTAATCTATGCTAGCCCGAATTCTGAATTTTAACTTAGTTACAAGGAAGGAGAGGATAAGCTTTGATTAAAAAAAATAAAAAGTATTAAAGACTAATGTCTGGACTAAGTTGCAATTTCATAATTTGCTCTGTGCAGGGACACAGATCCAGGAACAATACAGAATCTTTGCAGATGGATTTTGAATGGGTTTTTTTCTGCTGGAGTTGTTCCGTGTATCAACTACTCATTAATTACATTTAGAACACCTGTGACAATGAAGAAAATGCATACTTTTTCCTATTTTCATATAAAAAGACAAAAGAGGAGAATTTAAGCTGTGTTTTCCAAAGCAATAGGATTAAGACTCAAAAGTTCTTGGTTTTGGTATCTGTGATTAGATTTTTTTTACTTTAGTAAAATTTGCTAAATTGAACTTCATTTGAAATAAACCCCTACTTATACCACTTACAACTAGTAATTTTAACAAGGCTATTATATGACTGTAAACATAAACTAATTTATTGCAATCTTCATTAGAAGATAGTATCTATGAAACAAAGGCAAGTCAAATTTACTGCAGACACATTTCATGCGAAGCTGTTTTGTCTGTTTCACAGAACTCCCCCATTTTACAGTTATTGATTACTGCTACCATTTTTCAACAAATCTGATTTACAAGTCTTTGAAGCACAGAACACAGGAAGCATAAAAATATGCAGAAACTTTTAATGAAATTATTAAAATATTTTGCCATATTTTACTGGGCAGTAATAGGGTGGGTTATTTCTCAAAATCAGTAAAGTTGGCAATTTCACCATCACTGCTTTGCTGCTAAGTGGTAATTAAACCATTTTACACACCACATGAATCAAAGACCTTTTTTTTAATGAGTGCTCAGTTAAGGCTCCTGTCAGTCAATCACACCAAAAAGATTAGGAGTAAAACTGCAGAGTGACAAACATTTCCTACCTTTCCTTTTACAGCAATGTAAGTTTATTATCAGGTTAAATCTCCAGTAGAAAAGGAGGAAAAAAAAATGTTATGACGTCAAAGGACTCCAACAATATCTTCAGGTAAGTAAAGGCCTGTAGCTGCATTGCTTTGGAAAAATTAATTATCTTACTACATTTACTTGGTGCAAGGAGAGTTTGTGTTTTAAGGCTATTCTATTTCTTAATTATTGTCTGTGCTTTTGGATATAAGTTTTCCAGCTCAATCAAGTTCTTTATGCTCCTGAATATATTAATCAGATTCTCATTTTCTATTCTTTGCCCATGAGATATAATTTTATTTAGTTTGAAATTTTTCAGTAAAATTGGAAAGTGTATCACTCAGGCCAACTCTTAAAACACTTAAGGTAGGAGGTTAGTCTCTTTAAGCTCCCTGGATCAGCAAAAGAGAGGTAGTTTTCTTTAGAGAGTGATGTTTATCATAATGTGCATACTCGAGAGGACTTTAATGTACATGCTTCAAATCACTCTCTGGAGGGGTCGCTCACTCTCTCTCCCAACTAAACAGAGCAGCTATGCAGCCTGGATGTTCCAGACACCTAAGAGTGGCTGTCATTTCACCCTTTTATGCAGCCATCTCCCTGTATGGCTACTACTCAGAAATCTTGCAATTATTTTTCTTGGCATTTCCAGTTCATTTGTTCACTAAAAAAAGAAGGCTTAAACAATTCTACACACAGACCAATCTAACTGCTTGCTGATACTAAAAGGGCCAGTCAACCTTTGCCAGCTCCTGGCCATGCAGTTCTTCATTGTATTGGACCCAAATCAGACTTTTGCTACCTTAGCATCTCATTGGATTGGCATACAGAATGGCTTACTGAAAGGGTAAGCATGATTTATGCATGGCAGGGTACAGGAATATATGACTCAAAGTTGGGTAAGCAGAACTACTGCCATAGAGGGAATAAGCTGTTAAATAACTTTGGCCTATTTTGTTTGCCTGCCATGATAAATGCGAATGATCAATGTATTTAACAATCCCATTGTGTTAAATGAATTTAGTAGTTAAATTATGCAAAAATTATGTAGAAAAGGGAAGACTACATTTCAACTCAAGATATAAAATATGCTTCCTAAAATCTTGGAACTTTGAAACCTCATATCCTGTTGGCCCATTAAAGAAATTTTGTGCCAGAAGTTGCCAAGTAGAATGAAGTCTTTGTACTTGCCTGGCATTTCCACATTCTTAGTTACAGCCCTAAGACAATGTCCTAAGCGTCCATTCTCAACCACTCTGCATCTCCCACAGTCTATAGGATGCACAGTTCCTGGGCCCAGTTTTGTGGCACGTACATGGCTGATTGACTGGCCAAAAAAATGTAAAATTTGTCTCACATTTAATAAGGTCAGTAAATAGGTTAGAGGTTTTTTTTCTTTTCACTACTCACAGATTTCCACAACACTCAGAAGGTCAGTTTCTTTTTATATCAGTAAAGCTGTGCTGGGTGTGCCTGAGCAGGGGGTAATCATGTCCAGAGCAGCCCACATGCTGCCCTGTTCTGGATTTGTGAGCACTACTGGACCAAAACCTTTCTGAATGGGTTTGAAGCTGCTCAAAGTGTCACCTATATGGAGAACAACAGCAAATGTTTATTCCTAAGGATAAAACCTACAATGAACATCTCCACAGCCAGTATGTACAAATTTTTACAAATTCCATTCCACTAAACACATGTAAAGAAAGAGAACCTTAACTATGTATTTGCAATTTTAGAGAAATTCAGAGCTAGAATAATAAAAATAAATAAAAATTCTACACTTCTGCCAGTTCCTCTCCTAATGTACTAAAGATTTATCTGGCAATTTCAGATACAAAGAACAATACTCTATTTTTTGAGTGTTATGCTTATATTTTTATAAAATGTAATGCTGCACTTGCCAACCTTTTTTCTTTTTAATTATTTACTGCTTTTTCAAGAGTCTCCTTTACTTCAGAAAAGAATATAAGACTGATAAGGCTTTTACTTTATTATAAAGTTCCAAACCAACATCACTGTTGTTTTTGAAGTTAAACATTTTTCTTGTAAGTAATCTAAATTATAGCTAAGCTTTTGAAGTCAATGATTTCTGAAATATGTTTTTTCTCTTTTTATTACTGTTCTGGCATCTGTGTTGAAGTTATAGGGTCTCACACTGTAATAAGGAAAATATTAGACTGGTATAATAAGGTAAGCGGCAAATACCTGTAGCATGATAAAACGCCCTCATTTTGTTTGCAAATAACCATCTGTATCTTGCCATGTATTTAGTGGAATTAAAAAGTTAGTGGAATGGTTCACAGAAGACCAAAAAGCCCAGATGTGCCAAGGTACGCGTGCAAGTTAATATTCTACAAGCACACCCCTAAAGAAAAACAAGCCAGGCAGGAAGTTTTAATTAGGTGCATGCCATTATAGCAGTAATATGATCAACACCAGGCCCTGCATCTGAACATCAATTGCAAATGACTGACAGTATTAAAAAGATCTTGTTCTACATATAAATGAAGAAAAAGCATGTATCCAGCATGCACAAGGGAAGTGCAAATTACATGTGATCACTTCAATTACATGGGGCATCTGTGGGCAAACAAGTCACTCTGCCTTCTTTTTTCTGCTCCAGGTCACTAATTATTGGAATAGGGGAATCCTAGATCAGGAATTCAGTTGAAACAACCATTGTACATATGTGTGATAATCATAAGACCATGAACAAAACTAGTGCTATCTCCATATATGTAATAGTTTGAATTTTCAGTTAGAGCAATCGAAAAAAATATGCACTTTAACTTTCCATTCCAATATTATGTTCTATACAAATAACAACTGATATAATAATTGAAAAGCATTCTGGGTTAGTTTTCAATCCTGTGAGGTGCAAAATCTACGTAACATTAATTTTTTTTTAAATAAAGGACAGGGAAGATTTTTCAGTGACAGAATAATACCATGAGTTTTCAGCATTCTATTTAATGCTTGATGTACACGGGAGTCCCACTTATTCACGAGGCAAAGCATTGCAAGAATCCAAGCCTTCAAACTGAAGATTTGTAAATGCCATACAGTGCTGTTTTAACCAAAATAAGTACATTTTTAACACATATTACATCATTCATCACTTGCTTTTAATCTAAACATTAAACTGAGAATGATTGGTTTGTTTTGGAAAAAGAAAAACCCAAAGAAACACATGAAAGTTTTGACCACCTCCCAGTGTGCAAGCTTTACTGAGTTATTCTAAATGCACAAGCCTTGAAAACAGAACTTGAAACAACATTTCCATAATATTCACTGCTATGTTTATGTTCTTATTATGAATAAAACAGCATGATAACATCTTCCAGAATTAGTTCATTATAAATACTTTATATAAAGACTGAAATGTAAATGAAAGTATATTTAACTAGAAATAATTGATTCATTGCTTCTTCTGTCACACTAGTTAATAACATGAAAGGCTCTAAAATGAGAAAACAGCTCCACAGAACTCTCATTTGAAAATGTCCAAGTTACAAAAGTTATTCAGCTACAGTAACTGATGGCATATGCTGTCAATTATACATAAATTTCATTCACTCAAGATGCTGTTCTTTCTGTTTTCACACACACATACCCCTCTCCTCAATTAAACCTTGACAAAGCAGTATTTGAACTGGGATTTTTAGGTAATTCCATACAGGATTTTCTGTAGTTTTTCTTTAAAAGACGTATTCCTATACTGACATACAGTAATTTCTGGAGGAAGATTTTACTGCCATAGGTATTAGAACTGAGGATTTTTCCAACAAGAGAACTCAGAACTGACACTGATGCAGAAATATGTTTATAACCATCAGAACCTACCCTGTCTCTCAGACAGCTGGACTACAACTCCATGGCTTGTTGTGCTGCAAAGATTTGTGCAGCTTCCTCTGGATCCTCCTCTCATTCTCCATCACTTCTGAAGATCAGACTCTCTGATCTTGTCAGAGATCTACTGATCTCTGCTTGTACATCTTTTCCTTTTTTTCTCCCTATTCAGGAGACCCCGCCTGAAGTGCTGCATCCAGCACTGGGGGCCCAAATATAAAAAGGATGTGGGCCTGCTGGAGTGAATCAAGAGGAAGCCATGAAGATGATCAGCAGGCTGGAGCACCTCTCCTATAAAGACAGGATGAGAGATCTGAGGTTGTTCTGCCTGGAGAAGATAAGTCTCTGAAGAAACTTTATAACACCTTCCAGTACCTAAGGGAGGGCTACAAGAAAGCTGGAATTTACAAGGCTACGTGGCAACAGCACAAGGGAGATTGTCTTTAAATTGAAAGAGAGTAGATTTAAAATAGATATTAGTAAGAAATTATTTACTGTGAGGGTGGTAACGTGTTGCAGCAGTCCTCTTGTTAGAGGGTAGAAATGAGCCAAAACTCAGGCTTCTTGTTTATCACAACATAAAAAGGGTCCTGGTTTATTCCTCTTTACAGCTCAGCCATCCTGATTCCAACTTTTCACTGACCCTGCCTGCAGTAAGCTCCTGCTGTAGGCTTCCCTTGCAGCCTCTGACTGCTAGATTTTTCCTACTAAACTATGACTGCAGGGATTAGTTTGCAGACCCTGAATGCAGGTTTTTACCCAGCTAGACTATGACTGCAGGTTCCAACAACAGGCTCTAACTGCAGACCCAGAATGACCTCACGGCAGTGATTCTCTCTTCCCAGGATCCTTCTTCTTTATGATCCTCTCATTCCCTTTTCCTCAAGGTTCCTCCTCCTTCATGATCCTCCATGAGGATGCCCTTTACCAGCTAACCCACTCCATTTTACCACATTTATCTTTATTGGCTATAACTGTGGCTCATCAGCTGTATTGGATAATTAACACACCTGTTACTTATCAGGCATTAGGCCACCTGTATTCCCTTCTCCTACAGTATTGCACTGGAACACCTTGCCTAGCAAAACTGTGGATGCCTCATCCCTCTAAGTGTTCAAAGGCCAGGCTGGATGGAGCTTTGAGCAACCTGGTTTAGTGGAAGGTGTCCCTGTCCATGGCAAGGGGTTGTGATGATATTTAGGGTCCCTTCCAACCCAAAACATTCTATAATATATTCCAAAAACTTTGTTGCTAAATGTGCAGGTAATGTTATGAGAGGCATGTGTCAGAGACTGAAATGTTATAGTTTATGGCTTAAACATCTTTAGGAAGGACTTTTGCCTGTTATAGGAAAATCATATATCAAAAACTGCATGGAATACCACCGCACCCTGAATGAGGCCCTGAACTGTGGGTTAAAGCACCTAAGGCAACTTGAGATAAGGAGAGTGATGTTATTGTTCAGAGCATCTGGAAGAACATCCACAGCAGGGTCCAGCCCAGCACCTTCAGGGTGCAGGCACAGCCCCAGGTTTATCTGCTGCCAGGCTTCCACAGACCCTCACACCAAAGGGGGAGGAGGAGAGATTCTGGGGGTGTGTTCTCAGACCCTGCACCAGAGCACTGGACGTGATGCAACATGATGCAATGGATTTACAGTCTTGCTAGGGACAGTGTCAAACCTGCTTCCCTCAATGTATATTAATCCACTGGATTCTATACTTTTCGGTGGGAGATCCTCACCTCTGATAAGACCAAACAGAGCGAAGCAAGGAAAAATCAAAACATTGTTGGCACCCATGGAGCAGTGATACATTTATACTTAAGCTCTGTCATTCTCCCTGTTCTGTCCCCCACCCCCACCTTACCTTCCTTACCTTACTTTACCTCTTACTATTAATTAAAATACATCCATTTTTTGATATCAACATCTAACCTTGTTTGGCTTTAATCATGTGTTTTTGGTATATTCAGACCTTTCAGGGTTTGATCAATTTTAATCACATATATCTTTTAATCTTATGTGCTTAGAACAGATGGAAATAGCATGGTCTTGTGGGGCACAGAGCAGATATTTGTTGCTGCCTTCTCTTCCAGTCTTAAAGTGTAATTTAGACACATACTCAAATATATACATCTAGATATATACAACAGTTACATAATATACAGTATGTATACATTACCAGATATCAAATCACCTTTAAAATAACACAGAAAAATCTCTGCTAGAAAAATGAATGAATTTTAAATAAAATCTAAACAATTGAATGAGGATTTAAGAATGTTAAAACCACTGACATTTATATAGCATAAGAACTATATCTTGCTTCAGCTTCTTTGGTTTGCTAAGCTTCCCTTAGTCTCTATTTACCCCCTTAACCATCACAAAAACAGTATTAATGAGGTAGGTAGAACGGAACAGATAAAATGTACCTGAAAACAGCTACTAGAAACAGCTAAGAGAAGTCCATTTGTGAAAGGGGGGGAATATTTTTTATTTTTCTATTAACCTGTATTTTGAACTTTTCTGCTAATGTACTTTCTCTAACTCAGTGTTTTTTATTCTATTATTTATCTTAATAGCCATCTGTTGAAAAGTTGACATAAAATTTTGATTGCAATGGACTTCAAGACTTCAATATGCCACTTGGGAACGGATCCAGACTCAATGTTTCTACTCCCATTGAAAAAACCCCTGCATCACAATTTTCCATACATATATCCTCATTGTATGTCAGTGATGAAAACTATCACGCACAGTATAAAATTTTACACTTTGAATGACTGTTTTTTGAGAGATTCAATAAATGTATATAATTAAGTGTTATGAGTGTGCATTTCAGTGAAAAAGAAACTCACCCCTAAACTTTAAAAATCTTGAAACTTAAGGCCTTAAAATTTTGGAGGTTTCCATCATAACAACCTCACAAAATATAGCACGTCCTTAACTATGTATACATGCAAGTATCTATTTGGTAAATAAAATTAACAGATACTGTGAATCTAAATTTTTGCAAATAAATAGCTTTGCATAATCCTGGACTGCATTTGTTTTAAAAATTAGGATGAACATGTCTATTAATGCATTACCTGTAAGTGTCATCTTTAAATAATTAAAACCTTCTGGTAAACAAAAATTGCATTTTAAATGTGTTGTATGAAAAAGATATTAGAAAAATTCTAATTTAAAAATTACATTTCTAATTTTAATTATAAAAATTTTAAATAAGAGAAGAATAACTTTGATGATTGCTTGCAATAAATATAGTTTCAGGAAAACTGAAAAATTTCCATTTTCTCACAGACTGCTATCCTGTAGCCGTAAAAATTTATTTTCCACACAATAGAGCTATATTTTATCTGCATTTATTTCACCAACATACAGCAGAAATTTGCAGTATGGGTAAAGTGTGGCCAGACAGCAATGTCTTGAGTCACTTGATACTTTACATTATGACATGGAAATGGGGCAAGTAATGGAAGCAGGGAATATAGAGTAAATAAATAGGTAATGAGACTTAGGCTGATACTTTCTATTCTCTTGTGAAAATAGCCACATTTTCTTTCCAGGGCAAAATAGTCCATGTTTTTCCTTAATGATTGCAGGCACTTAATGTCAAAGTCATCCTAGGCAACTTTTTCATCAGGAGAAGGAAAAAACAAACATGATTGGGGTGTTAAAATAGATTGATTCTCGGTATTTTTTCATCAACTACAGAAACAATCTACACTCTGTTCCTGGCTTAGCCATTTAGGTTTTGTGCCTCTGGCATGAACAGTCATATCTACGCTTAACACATAAACTAATATTAATATTTTTAGCTTCTGCAGGCCTGCCACAGCACATGCATCTTCCTGATCTTCAAAAAAATAGTATGAAAGTAGGGACTAAGGACTGTCAATAAAAAAATAATTTGGTCAACAGAATTTTTATTACAAGTCCCCTGAGACATGTCCTGAAACAGAGAAAAATCTAGTTTCTCTACATATGAATAGCAATTTATGAAACCCCATTTATACTCACAAATGCATACAAGATTACCCAAAGTGAGGATGCACAGTGCTCTATTAATGTAAAACAGCATGTTGTGCACCCAGTTCAACAGATGTCTCCCATGAGCTCAGCATCACTGAATGCATCTCAAAGGCACAACAGGATCTATGTGCAGGCAACTGATCAATTTTTTTCAAAACAGCCTGACAAACAGCAGCAGTGTTTTGACAGTAGCATCACTGGCATCGCAGCTATCTCTGTTAACTCAGTGACACTATTCCCAAAACAAAAGTTACTTCACTCATTCTTCTTTGCTGTTGACCATCTGGAGAATCTGTACCAACAGCAAACTAATTGGTTTTTGTGGGTTGTTTTTTTTTTGTTTGTTTGTTTGTTTGTTTTTTGTTTGTTTTTTGTTTTGTTTTATATAAAAGAAAATATCCTAGGCTATCAGGAGGATAAAATGCCGAAAATTCCTTTTCTCTTTCCCCACAATACTGAACTAGTCCAATGCATATATGTACATGCATGTTCAGCCCATTGAAGTCTTTTCCATGGTTCCATTAGAACCTTCAGTTCACCATTATTGTGAGAAAAATCTGAATTGTTTATTTTATCCAGACAAAAATTAAAAATTATAAGGTTTGATGCTTTTAATTTCATTACAGTAGCAATCCTCATCTTCATTATTGAAACAGCTACAGAGTTTCTGAACTACCTTGATTTTTTATGCTGTAGAGTTTAATTGGCATTATTACCATTTCTATATTAAAAAAAACAAGTCCAATGGTAAGT
This sequence comes from Sinosuthora webbiana, assembly GCA_013397395.1. Classification (NCBI taxonomy): domain Eukaryota; kingdom Metazoa; phylum Chordata; class Aves; order Passeriformes; family Sylviidae; genus Sinosuthora; species Sinosuthora webbiana. The sequence continues at coordinate 213,555 of VXBN01004073.1, forward strand.
TTCAACCATTACTGTCCTCATCTCACCAAAAATTTCTAGTATACCAGAATATTTTCTTAATATTATTTATAAAAATCTGATATTGTCTTTTATAGTCTCATGAAGCTGTTATAGTGTACAAAACATAACTATACAAAGGCTATATTTTGTAAGTGATACAAAGCATGTCACCAAATTACAGCAATGACATCCCTGCAGTCTACAGATTGAAAAAGAAACAGTTGAAGGGCTAAGGCAAAGAAAAAAAAAAATATATATATATAAAAGAAAATATGAAGCACTGATTTACAACCTGTTAAGAAACAATAATGAATGTTGGCACAATCCATGGACAGGGCATTCTAGGCTCATTGTGAGGACTTATTTCAGGAAACCCTGCCAACAAAAACAAGTATTGCAGGCCTCAGCAATCTCTAGACTATTTCCAATGAAGAGATACTATCAATCAATGGTATTATATTTCTGAGAGACTATTTCCTCCTTTTAAATAAAATTTATTAATAAATTCATCCTTTGGTTTTCTGTGAAATCAAGACAAGAAAAAAGATCTTTTCCATGAAAGACAGAGCAAAAGACAGGAAAAGCAATTTCTCAGGGAAGAGAAACTGCCTACAGGATTATTGGATTTGGACAAGAGAACTGTGCTATCAAAAGCTTTGGTATCTTCCATGCATATGCTGCAGTTAACAAGCTGTAATTCAGAAAAGCAAACACATAAATTTTGGTTGGAATAAAGCAGTAGTGTTCTGTATTGCAATACAATTTGATATGAAAATAAATTTTAGAACGCGGCTTGCAAAAAAACCCAATGAAACAATTTCCCACAAATTACAGTTTTTCAGCTACCAGTGACATACAGAGAATTCCCTATTTCTATTTTGCCTGAAGCATAATACACAGTTTGGGTTCATGCAAAAAATAATGAAATGTATTCAATTTAACTTTGAAGTTTCATTACTCCACTCTTACGTTGACACAAGTTAAAATAAAAAGATGTGGACAAGAGGAACCTGAATCTTTTAATGTGTATGATCTCTGTGTTTTCTTTAAAGGCTGTGGAAGACGTATTTATTCTTTTATATTTTAGTTTAATTTCTATAGGAACACAATGAAGTAAAGAGGAAGTCCTTCAGGAAGAGTTCACCTCTCTTGGGGGTCTGGTGTACCATCCTCATACACTGTAGCTTTGGCTAGACTTCACACTAACTGCTGTGTAATCATCTGATAAAAATAGACTTGAAAAATGCTGAAAAGGATACCTTCACAGCCCCTAACTAAATCTCTGCCTGTAATTGTTAAAGAGACTTCTGAAGAAAAACTTTTCTCTGATTATTTACTATATTGTTTAGAAAGATCATAGTTTTACATTTCTTCTGGCTGCTGAGAAATACAACATTGTTCTCCCAGTCTTAATGTTTCTATGCTGAACACATACATTACTGTCACATTGCTATAAACTCTGTGTAAATGGACAGAAATCATACTGATACTTCAGAAGAAATTTTAGCTACATATAAATTTGGAAGTGTATCAAATTATTTCTTTGATAGCGCTTTATAAAGAGTTCAATTGTGTATTGCACTGCACCTCCTGATCCGCACCTACACAGTATAAAGTCACAACTGTTGCCAGATGGGCTAACAGCAATAGAAAAAATGGGATCTTAAAGGTAAAAGCAGCACTGCTCAAGTGATTCAATATCTACAGATTAAACGTTTCAACACTGACTATTGAAAATTACAAGGCTACAATTAGAGAACTAAAACCTGAGTAAAACTGATAGAAACAGAAACAATAAAGCTACTTCTGTAAATCTAGCAACAAATTACAAGTTATGCCATGTGTCACCCAAAGGAAGCTCAACTAGAACATTTCAGAATACTGGGCATTTTGCTAAGATATGTCATTATACACTGGCTAAGAAATAACTGACAGATAATACTTACTGTTTTAAATTGGAATAGAAACTGTTCAATGGAAGAAATTATATCTCATGTTCCTAGGCTATCAGGAGACCAAGTTGATATTGTTAAACTTCATCTAAGCTGTCTATGTGGACAGCATCTATTTATTTACAGTGCTTTAGAGTAATGATTTTCAAATTACAAGCTATAGAGCACAGAATATTATAACTACTGATCACATCAATGATTCAATAAGATATCATAGGGAAAATCACACTGAGTTAATAAATTTTATATATGCTAAAAAGCATATGCAATACAAACCATTTATGAAAGCAACCATCAGTCCAATAAATACAGTTAGTTGTTCAATACTTTCTGGAAGTAAAGAGGGGAAAAGATGACATTTAGAAGTGCAGTCTTTCTTGAACTTGAATTACTGATAAAAAGACACTCAATTCTTAGAAATTTGGTAGTTTCCACTACCAATGGAACTTAAAGTTTCATAAATAAATGTTTGAAACATTTATATTGAAAAAAAAATTATTTTATGCCTCATATCTAAATAGTCTCAAATTGAGCAGCTACATAGTTTGATCCTTTGTAAAAATCACTATGATAGCCAGTATCTCCCAACATGGACTGAGATCAGCCTCAGGAAAATGAGGCAACATCTTCTGTCAGTAACTTTATGAGAACTGACAGAAGAACTACCTCCTTATTCAGAAGTTTTTCCTTATGAATGAACTAAAAATAAATGGAAAGTTATGTTCTGACGTGAAACTCTGAAAGTCACATAGCTTATATCCCTTCTTAAAGTGTTTACATCAAGTTGATGAAGGTTAAATCCAGCATAGTCTTGTCTTCAGTCACGACCTCTGAAGAGGCTGTCACTGAAGGGAAATCCAGGGAGTGAGATTGAGCTCTACAGGGCAGATCCCAAATTCAGGAGCCCATGAAGCCGCCTTGACCCTCATCACAACCCATAAGCCTACAGCAGCAAACCAGGTGAGGACAGAGCAGTACCAGGAGCAACCAAAGGAGATTAAGGAGATTTAAGGGAGCAGGACAAAGTGGGGTGTGGCATATTAGTATGGGCGTGGCACAGCAGGGAGCAGAGGCAGAGGTTCTCTCACACCATCCAAGAGCAGCCAATAGAGGTAACAGATTCAGCAGCCTCCCTAGACAGTCAGGCCCCAGCCTGTACTGTTGGAAAGGGATTTTCTATCCTGAATACAAGATGCTGCGTTTCAACTCCTCTATCTAGTCCAGGTCACTCTGATGGAAGATCAACTGCTGCTACCCCAGCACCACAAACATGCTAAATGGGCCCTCCATTCCTTCTCCCAGTTCATTAAAATAAACATTTAACTGTGCTGGTTTCACTACTGATTGCTGAGTTATACTACTGGTACCTGGACACCAGATGAATTTTGCATCACATAGTTAATTTTCTTTTAGCAGGAAAACAGTTCCATGAAGTGATGTCAGGCATAAGTGGGAGGCTCGGAGGACCTACACCCAGTACTGACTGAGCTATTTTTATAAAGATATTATTTAGCAATATAAATATATTGCTAAATACTGTGAGTTAAATTACAAACATAATACATAAACTTTGGGATAAGGAAAAATATCAATGGTAAGGATTTTGGAAGAATCTCTTGCAAGAACAGTATTTACACTAAGGCAGTACATTTTAGGTTTGGCATGATGAGACTGTGACAAAATGACTCCATGCTTCAAACTCACTATTTAAGCATATGGGAGAGAAAATTTGATGTTTAATCAAATATTATAGTTGCCTTACTAGTATTATAGAAAACATGTATCACATCCTTTTCTATGACTATTATACCTGGAAGGTTTGCATAGCAGGTATCACAGTTAAAAAAAACTTCATGAGGAAACAAGGAATCAAAAAATTTCCTATTTCCAAATAACAAGTGTAGTGGTGTGTTTTTTTTGGTATTATCAATTTTATGCATTTATTTGTTCCTTGTTTTCTACTGTTTTATATAAGTTATAATGGTTTATTTCATGTACCCCATGTTTTACCCCTTTTTGGTTTACCCCAGTTATTGTCATTAATCAATCATTATTTCCGTGACACCTAGGTCCTGTCTGTCACTTCAAAGCCTTACCCTGATGTCTAGAAATTTCTAGTGAGGGCGTCAAGTGATTGGACAGAATCCCAGGTATCCCCTCCCTTGCTTTATTAATTTGTTATCATATTTGTCATTTATGTACAGAGTCACACCCTTCACACCCTGGATTGGTTCCAAGCTGTACCCTACCCTTTGCTCCTCTCCTGTTTATAAGGTACTGTACAGAGAGGAACCCCGCTTTGGTGGGCAGACTCTCTGTGTGTTAGGAAGTCCCACATGGGCTAATAAACCCCAGATGCTGTTCCCCACAAGAGTCCTTCCTTTATTCCTTGCCACTGTTCACGCTTCTGTGAAGGCAAGAACCCACAGGATCGGGGACGTATCCCAGGATACAGAACCATACCTGTTCTGCTGCTTCGGTGCCAGAACTAGCCAGGAAATGGGACACGGGTCCCTGAGAGACACACCGCAACTCAGCAAACAAGCACAAACAATCAAGAAAAAATAATACATAGGCATTAAAAATAAATAAGATAGAAACAATTCAGTGTAAATTTCTATTACAATCATCTGAAGAAAAACTGAGTGGGCTGAAGTATGTACACAATATAGCCTAATCCATTAAAAAATTAGAAAAAAAAAAAAAAAAAAAAAAAAAAAAAAAAAAAAAAAAAAAAAAAAAAAACCCAANNCACCCAACCTGCTAAACTGTGACCAGGACCAGAATACATTAGTGATGCTTTTTTATGTTTATTATGTTGTTGTCAGAATCTCTTCAGTATATAACATGAGCACTTAGCTAATCCACATATTTATAACTCACAGAACACTCTGCATTTGTCAACAGATTTAAGAGCAATGTTGTGGTGAGGTCTGAGGTTGACTTCATTACATTTGCAAAGAACACCACACTACAGTCTTGCATAATATCCTAGTAGATGTAACTTATTAAAAGCTAGCAATGATTAGGATCTGTTTAGGAGCCAGTTCCAACATCAGGATTTAAAATTTAGTTATGATGAGGCAAAAAAATAAGTAGCTTTTCAGCATATTTTTATCTGGAAGCTGAACTCTGAAATCCAGACTTAACATATGCATAACAACTCTTCAACGAGAATTGAATCAAGCTCATTTTATAGCCACCTTCAAAAATGGTTTGGTTTTATTACTGCAAGGCCATTGGTATCCTGTGGCAATTGGAATCTTTAACCATATGTTAAGGCACTTAAATGTCTTATGCAGCTCATGAGGAAGATTAGTATGCTAAGTATGGTAAGAGCACAGCAATACTGAGCAGGAAGATGCCAAAGATTGGTGGACAGAAATCTTGAGAAGAATTTCTGTAAAAAAGAAGACTGGAATGAGCCTTCTCCCTCCCCTATGCCCTCACAGTCATGATTCACATCTAGGATTAAATGGCTACACCAACTGGTACTTTCTCAGAGAACTGGTTCCAAAAAGTGAAAATAAAGCCCATATTCAAGCCAAATACCTCAATGGCTAAGCCATTTAACAATAAAATGGGAGGGGGGGAAAAAACCAAATCAAACATATGTCCCTTTTGCATTATTACATGGAACAGTTGAACTTCCAAGAGAGTATCCCAAAAACTTGCATTTAAAAGTAATTTATAAGTATGTCTTTTCTGTATTTAACAAGCATCTAGTTACTATGAGGCCCTCAAAACTATGCCTTAACACATGTATCCTAATCCACTTTACCATAGAGGCACCTGTATTCGCTATTCTTTATGGGTCAGTAAATATTCAAGTGTGAAAATAAGAACACTTTAACAGCAGCAGTAGCTAAGAGTCTTACATAAGGGTCATTTATATAGCACCTGAGATGCATATTACCTCTATTCCAACCCTTTATAAAATACTTTGTAAAGAAGAGGTGTGAGACCATGTTCCATTATCCAAGCAAATGATTTAATCAGTGGGTCTAAAGCAGACCTAAAAAGCATCTCATATAAGTCAAAATGCTTTGTGTAGGTTTCAGTAGACACATCCTGACAAAACCAAGTAGCTTATTCAAGAAAGTTTCAAAAGAAAAACATTCATTCTAAATTCTAGAACTCATGTGACAGGAACCTGTGAGTTATCATGACAGTGGTGGTTGTCAGCACTTGGCAACATCCAACTTTGTGAAGCATAGTTCACAATAGTTCAGACCAGATAATTTAGATACCTGTATTTTGGAACAGGAATAGATTAGGAGTTCAGACCACCCACACTGCAGGTATGCTTCCTTGAAGAATCAACAGCTAATTATTTGTATGTGTATAGAGATGGCCAAAGAGGGTTTTTACAGAATTTTTTTTTTTTTTT